>VDFB02168118.1:179195441-179410921 GCA_007258455.2 Sequoia sempervirens
TTGCATTTTCCTCTTCTGACTCACCTTCCACTTCCTTTGTGGGGATTTTGCATCCTCAAATGAAGCATAAGTTGGAGGATGACATCACTTCCAACGGGGGTTGGAAGAAGGGATCATCTTCTTCAAGTGAGTGTTCTACCTTGGATTACACCATCCTTGTCATGGAGGAAGCCCTAATGTCTCCCTCGTTTATCACTAGCTCTTTTGACTAGATTGATGGCGGATCTCAAGCGCCTCCTTCATCTCCCACTTGATTAACAAATGGCACTCTTGTTAAGTGCATATTTAACTCGATAGATGATGTCTTGGCTTTGTCAATGATCTTTGCACAATCAATGACTTTTACCTCACAAGAGTTGAGTGAAGAAGTCCTTGAGGGACCCTCTTCCTTGCCTCTTGTCATAGGAGAGTTAGAGTGTGCTCCCCTTACTATCCTTCCCTTGAAAACTAGTCTACCCTTCCCTTATAATGATCTAGATTGGGAGAATGATGACCTCATAGTTGATGAGGACTAGGAGAGTGCATCTTCTTTAGGGTATGTGCAAGATCATGATGGGACAAAAAGTGACAATATGTAACTAATATGATGCCCCATGTGGCTGATGACTTTTTTTTTAAACAAAATTAATGAAACAAAAAGGGTTTTTAAAGGAGATTCTCAGCTTTCCACCAATATAAATTATGCTTTACTTTGAATTTAATAAATAATTATTATTCATTTTCTATTTGAATTATGACTAAAGTCCTGGTTGATAGGTTGATTGAAAAACATTTTTTAGCTTTCAAATGGTATCACATTTTTTGAATATGAAACATGTTTCACACTCTATTCTTCACATACTATAGGATTAAAAAAAAAAAATTGAATTTTATGAAGTTTTGACCAAGTTAATGTGGTCAGACATACGAGTTTTTATATTTTTAAAAAATTTAATAAAAAATTCATAATTAATTATTTACTTTGAAAAAAATTATAAAAATGCATCACATCGGGACATGAGTCATCTACTTATATCTAAAATATTATAAAATATTACCATTTATTCCTAGATTAGGGTGGTCAGGATAGACACCTACTTCTTATTTTCCCGAAATTTAAGTACTACTACATTGAAATTTCAAATTTTCACCAAATAGATTTATTTATTTTTTAAATAAACCTAGTAGTTTAGAAACTACATTCAATTTTCTATAGATTCTATTTTTACATATTTTTGAAATAATATAGATAACTTATTCAAATTTTTATGTCAAGTTGCCTAACTTTGATTTTTCTGAATTTTTTGCCACTTAAGGGCTTGTTTTCTCCATGATGATCCTGCATATACCCTTTATATGTAGATTAAATTTGTGTTTCCCCCATGCTTGTTCTTTTGTGTTCTTGGAGGACCCTTTTCACCCTTGTAGGTACTTGGATACAAGAGTGAAATTGTGTCATTAACTTCCTCTATGTGTTGTGTCATTCTTCTATATGTTATATCTAGATTTTCGACAATTGGGGACGATGCAAAGTGTTGGGGAAATTTAGGCCTCCCCTCCATGTTGACCCAATTTTTTATTTTTATTTTGTCTTCATGTGTTATTCTTCAAATCTAGGAATTTCTAGGATTAATCATCTTTCACTCCTACACTACATGTTACCTATTTTGATGAGCTAATTTGACCCAAGATTCCCAAATCCCCCTATCCTTTATTTTCTACATTTTTATTTATCTTGATCTCTTGGTCTCTATTCATCTTTCTCTTTTTTTTCTTTCTTCTTGATTTTATGGTGCCTATGTGTTGTCCCTTTCATGTCTAGAAACACTTCCATGTCTAAATCTCATCATGTATCATGGACCATGACATATCTATATCATTTCTCCCTTTCCTTATGATGCCATGTGATCCTTCAGCTCACATGCGCCATCTTAAGGGGGGATCCTACTTCTGCAATTTTCAATAAGGTGCATTTGGTGGCCAAAAAATCCATTTCTATAAATCTTTTCATTTTTCAAAATCAAATGCTTCGATAAGGATCCCCTTAGAAATATTTTCTTTTGAAATTGAATTCGTAGAAAAAAGAATTAAAAATTCACCTTCAAAGAAGCCATTATTTTTTTTGGATTCCTTGACGAAAGAGAGTCTTTCAAAAGGATTCCTTGATGAAAGGATCATTTGTAGAAAAATTATCACTTTTCAAATGGAGCATCCCTTTGTGTGGGCCCCTTACAATCTTGAATGGTTCTCAAGGGATCCCTTTGAAAGCTTCTCATTCAATTGTTTGTTATGAAATATGATTGTTTATCTACATGACTTTTTCTTTCCTAACATGTTTTTTCTACATATTAACATGTTGCTTTGTAGGGCCAAGCACTTATGAAGCTAATTTTACAATAAATCTTGGAGGACTGAGTACCTCGTCAAGTTTTCCATGCAGGACCAAGAACCTATAAGGACCAATCAGAGTCTATAGAGCCTTTCATTTACATCCCCCCAAGAACAAGTACCTGTGGTGCCTCCTTTACAGCACCAAGCACTTGTGAAGTGCTTTCATTCTGCATGACCGAGCACTTGTAGAAATCTTGTTCATCTTTTGTAGGACTGAGCACTCATGGAGCCAATTTTGTAGGACTGAGAACCTATAGAGCTTTTGTTCCAATTTCCATAGGACTAAGTACCTATGGAGCCATCTCTCTCTCTCCTGCATGTGTGAGCATGTCAGATTATGGTCTGATTCCTTGACATTTTAGGTATATGTATTTCATCTTCTTTCTTTACTTTACCTCACCTTCACTGATGTGTATGCTCGCTAAAGTGGGTGAAAAATGTAATGGTGTGAATTTGTACCCCTAGGAAAATTCCACATTTACATTACCCCCTACCTTAGAGAATTAAATCTGATAATGTAATCCATACACCAACCAACTTTACCTATACACTTGTCATCTCATTTGTGTGTCGGTGAGGAAATTTCTATCGAGGATGCTAGTGCGGCACGTGGATTTTTATGTGGTGTGCTTCCATTCTGATAGAATTCCTTCCTTTGGAATCCATAGAGACATTAGACTCTTCCATTCGATGTGAAGTATAATTTTTTTTTCTGCCTTGACCAACTTCAAATGGACTTTTTACCTCATTTTTCCTTAAAATTACCTATTCTTCCATTCATTCTAGCTTCTTGACAACCTCTTAATTGAATTCAATCTACACACTCACTTTCAGCTCCTTCAAGTTGCATCACCACCTCTATTGCAGCTGCAACTTACTATTTTATCAGATCCTCCTCTTTGTTGTTGTGACAATGTTGGCTTTGGAGAGTTTGTAACCTTGCTCCTTCCTCCATTTTCCTTGAGAGAACGTGGTGGAGAAGGTGATATCCACCATTTTCATTCACATTTCATTATTGTATTTATATTGCAGAATATTGTTGTTCAAGTATTGCTTGGTATTTCCATTTGGGCATGTGCAAGATCATCATGGAAAAAATAAGCCCTTAAGTGGCAAAAAATTCAGAAAAATTAGAGTTAGGAAACTTGAGGTAAAAATTTGAATAAGTTATCTATATTATTTCAAAAATGTGTAAGAATATAATCTGTAGAAAATTGAATGTAGTTTCTAAACTACTAGGTTTATTTTTAAGAAAAGAAAATCTATTTGGTGAAAATTTGAAATTTCAATGCAATAGTACTTAAATTTCAAGGAAAAAATAAGAAGTAGGTGTCTATCTGACCACCCTAACCACAATAAAATGATAATATTTTTTATAATATTTTAGATATAGGTAGAAGACTCATGTCCTGATGTGATGCATATTTTTTTGTAATTTTTTTCCAAGTAAATAATTAATTATGATTTTTTTATTACAACTTTTAAAAAATATAAAAACTTGTATGTTTGACCACCTTAACTTGGTCAAAATTTCAAGAAATTCATTTTTTTCTTTTTTTTAATCCTATAGTATGCAAAGCATAGAATGTGACACATGTTTCAGATTCAAAAAATGTGATACCATTTGAAAGTTATAGATGTTTTGAATCAACCTATCAATCAAGACTTTAGTCGTAATTCAAATAGAAAATAAATAATTATTATTTATTAAATTCAAAATAAAGCATAATTTATATTGGTGGAAAGCTAAGAATCTCCTTTAAAAACCCTTTTCGTTTCATCAATTTTGTGTAAAAAAAATCGTCAGCCACATACCCTATATATACCCATCATATTGCCACTTTTTGGCCCATCATGATCCTCCACATACCCATTTCTATACTATCTTTATCATCTTTCTACACAATTGTTGCTATCTAGTTGTTTGTGGAGTTGGAAACATGAAAGTGAGGGAATGACTGAGGTAGTCTCCTAAACACAACCCCAACATTTTCCCATTCTTTTATGTGTAGGTACCTCTTGATTGGAGTTATTCAAAGAATCAAGTTGCATGAAATTTGGTACTATATTCTCATCCTTCCTTTGTCAATTCAAGTGTATTTAGGTAAATTATTCTTCTCACTATACTCTA
Organism: Sequoia sempervirens; assembly: GCA_007258455.2. Lineage (NCBI taxonomy): Eukaryota > Viridiplantae > Streptophyta > Pinopsida > Cupressales > Cupressaceae > Sequoia > Sequoia sempervirens. Next base: position 179,199,943 of record VDFB02168118.1, read on the forward strand.
TTTTTGTATTTCCTTTACATTTTTGTATAGCATAAAATCTCTTAGTCAAGCTATTAGTTGTATTTTATTGTTTTTATCTATCTCAAAATTCGTGTATCTATACAGATGTCAGTGCCCCACTAAGATGCCATTATGTCGCACTAGAGTTTGTGTCCTCCATTGTAGTCCTCACATAGTGAGATATCTAAGTTGTACATTAAACTCTAGGAATCAAATCTCTTGAATCCTTGAAACATTCAAGTTTTTAGAAGGATAGTAGCAACCATATTCCTCTTCCTTTTCAACTCTAAATGCTTAACCTTGTCAATCACTTAAAAAATATTGAGGTAGATCAGGGTAGCTTATTGCTTAGGACCCTTTCATGATCTAGGGTCTTGGAGAAACCAATCCCCCTCCTCTACACTTATATATACGTGTGAATATTCTCCAAATGTGACCTTTTACATCCTCTATCCCATCTTGTATATAGGTTTTATCCCAATCATGCTTACCACATATCAACTTATATAACCTAGATCACTCTAGAACTAAACTATAATGATCCTTAGATAACCTCAATAACATAAACCTAGACATAGTTTTCCATTGTGGGATATATCTTTCCCAACATGAGGCATTATCCCATAATCCACCCTTTGAAATTTTTACTTTTGGTGTCAGTTGACAATTTCCTTTATATTTTCATTTATTATTCTTGTTATTTTGTCCTAGTTTTCTACACTAAGATCAAAATGATCATTCATCTCATGGGTTTTCTTGTTTATAAATGATAGGAGCATGATATAATTATTTTTCAGTGTGGGTTTTTTGCATGGTTGTCCAACATTGTACACACCAAGCTCCTTTTTCACCTTATATTATGTTAAGATATTCCCTCTACCTATTTTTTATTTAAAATTGCACCCACTAATTTATTTTGAGGCCTTCTCACATGTTGGAATAACCTTTCATTTTTTCTTGTTGATTTACTTAAATGCAAATGATACATCATTACCTCAATTATTTATACTTTGGTGAATAATATCTTATTCAGATATCAAAATAAATCCTCACTACATTATGGTTTAATATTTTTCATTTAAAGTATCCATATCCTTCCAATATTCATTGACTATAGGAAGGATATCCTTGTGTATTTGATTTACATTGACTAGCTTTGGTTAGTCAACATTTTATTTTTTGATTTCTCTTCTTCTTCATCTCTTCCTCTATAGTTATGCCATGATGTATAACTTGCATATAATCCACACATGTCATCATATAATAAAACTATTGTTACTATTTATTATTATAAATTAATTTCCATATGCATATCCATAACATGGGGTCAACAAATTAATCCATTATATATTCATATTTTTTATTCTAAGCATATAAATCTAATAAACATACACGTGTGTCCATCATCCATATCTCTCATAATTATAGGCATAATCTAAACATATATATATCACATAAATAATCAATATTCATCATAAATCCATATACATACATCACAATAAAGAACTTCATGATACATATTCCTCTTGGGCATGATTCTTAAATATATCTAAATTGTATCTACTACTAGCTATGACTAGATATTTATTGTAGATCCTCATATTCATTTTGGTGGTGATGGTATTAGCCTGCTAAGATTATCCCCTCAATTAATGGTAAAATATAGTTGATGTTGATACCCTTGATCTTTTGTAATCCATTGAGGGTCCCTCTATCCTATTATAACTACCTACTCATATGAATATATCTAGTTTCTTACCTTTCATAAATATTTTTCTACATCCATATACATACACTCCTAATCTTCCCCAAATCCTACAACAATGTCTATAGATTAACTAGCCCTCTTCTATTTTCCCTATCCTATATCAATCAATACACCTCCCCCTAAGATTCATATAGCCTGATTTGTAATCTATCCTTCTCCCATTTCACTTTATCTTTCTCCACCTACAACATCTCAAGGAATGTATTGATAATCATGCCTCAGGGAATATAAACAAAATCTTAGGGGATGAATTGATAAACATTCATTAGGGAGAAAATAAATGAACATAATATTAGGGGATGAATTGATAACCATGCCTCATTGGGTGTTATGAAAAATACCACCATAGAGATATCCTCAAAAAGAATGCACACCTAAAATACTAGGTATCCTTTCCCCCAATGTATAGGTGATGACAACCATGCTAGAAACTACTGTGTTACCACCATAAGAGGAGTATGATTACACATAAGATTATACTACCATTAAATTAGATGAAAAAACACATAGACCTATGAATGCAACATAGTCAAGAGAAACACAATAGAAGAACCTTTACCATTTAGAAGGGACAAGTTCATTAATACATGGGACTGATAACACAAGAATCAATAAATTATTTTATTCTATTGTCCAAGGCTTCACATTCATTAGTGGAATTTCCAATCACTCAATTATATCCACATACAAAAGGATTTTGTTGATATTTTTATGAAATTTATTATGTGTTGTTGAGGGGGAGGGGAGAGTAATCAAGTGGGCTTTGACAAGCCTATATAAAATATGCTCTTTGTTAGATAGAGGGTAAGGAGTAGGAAGAAAACATTTTTCTTGTTATTGAAAGTTTTATTTCTCACAAGAGGAAGAAATACATATGTTAGATGACAAAAGAGGGAATGTGGAAAAAGGAGAAGGTTAGAAACCTAAACCTTCTTTAGAAAAGTGTGATGCAAGCTTCACATGAACATTAATTCCTTGTTCCATGTGCCCTAAATTGTTTCTGGCATTTGGGTTTAAAAATAATTTTGAATCCAATCCTATAATGTGTCTCTAAATAAATTTGAGGAAAATGGGCTACATTATTAATCTTGTCTAAATGAGAAGTATGATAAATTTTTGAAGAATTATAAATATTGATGTGGGAAGAGGAATAGATTATTTTCATAGAATGCATATCCTTTTTGAGGGTTTGGATATTAGGATAGGGAGGGTTAACATTAGATTCAACTATTTTGTGAGGGGAAAAGTCTAAAGATTCCTAATGGTCATTTGAGACATATATTAGAAGAACAAGTTACATTATCATTGAGTAATGACGTTTTTGAATTTCTCAAATAAGTTGGAATAGTATATTTGAGCTCTATAGAAGAAATAGATTGTGTAAATGAAGTTTCAGACTCCTTAGGTATAGATTATGAGATTTTGTACTCTCCAACAAATGAGGATGTAAAATAAAATGAATCCTACTAATCAACCTCAAAGAATACAATTGTAGGGTATGTGCAGGATCATGATGGGCCAAAAAGTGGCAATATGATGGGTATGTGGCTGATGACTTGTTTTTACCCAAAATTGATGAAACGAAAAGGGTTTTTAAAGGAGATTCTCAAATTTCCACCAATATAAATTATGATTTACTTTGAATTTAATAAGTAATTACTATTCATTTTCTATTCAAATTGTGACTAAAGTCCGAATTGATAGACTAATTGAAAATATCTATAGCTTTCAAATGATATCACATTTTTTTAATCCAAAACATGTGTCACATTCTATGCTTTGAATAATATAGGATTAAAAAAAGAAAAATTGAATTTCATGAAGTTTTGACCAAGTTAAGGTGGTCAGGCATACGAGGTTTTTATATTTTTTAAAAGTTGTAATAAAAAATTCATAATTAATTATTTACTTGGAATTTTTTTTTTAAAAAATATGCATCACATCGGGACATGAGTCCTCTACATATATCTAAAATATTATAAAAAATATTATCATTTTGGTATGCGTTAGGGTGAATGGACAAACACCTTTTCCCTAAAATTTAGAAGTACTACTACAATGAAATTTCAAATTTTTCACCAAATAGATTTTTTTTTTAAACAAACCTAGTAGTTTAGAAACTAAATTCAATTTTCTATAGATTCTATTCTTACATATTTTTGAAACAATATAGATAACTTATTCAAATTTTTACGTCAAGTTTCCTAACTTTGATTTTTTAAATTTTTTTTGCCACTTAAGGGCCTATTTTTTCCATGATGATCCTGCAAATACCCTGTATATGATGTATAATCAATGATATCATTATCATTGAAAGGTAGTGGTTCCACTTTTGATGATGATTCAATAAAAGTTCTCAAAGTTTTGGAAATAGGAGGTTTATGTCAAACTTCCAATTGTTGGCAAATTTTTGGATTTAGATATGCTTCAACTATACTTATATTGTTATTTTATACAAACTTTAATGTATAGTGAAGAGTATAAGAGACTACCCCAATGGTATGAAACTATGGTGTATAAGGAAGAAGATTGTATGAAAGAGAATTAGGCATGACATGGATAAGGGTAGGAAAAGTAACAAGTCCTACCTCAACTGGTAGTGTGATTGTACCTAGTGACTCTACCAACTTTATCAAAGACATAAATAGAAAGAGTATTGGTTTTTATGAGAGATGTAACTACATTAATATTATATACAAGGTCAATGCTACAAGTGTTAAGGTCTCATCCATTATTTATTTTGATATGATTTATTACATTTATATAAATGATGGCTAAAATCATAAAGGGATCATGTTGTTTTTTGGATTTCAAGAGAAGGTTATTCATGTTGGTGGAATATAATGTCTAATTTTTTCGCATGCATATAATTTGGCAAGGCTACTACGTTATTTGGTCTAACAGAACATGGTGCAGCTAAATTCTACAAGGTCTCCTAAAGCATCTTTTGGTATCTAGGTGAAGCTTGTATTAATTCCCAAAAGAGAGATCTTAGTTAAAGTAGCATAGAGATGCTCGATAAGATCATACTTTATGGTCACATGTTCAGTAAGGTGAGGTATAGGAGGAAGAAAAAGTTGAGGAAATAGAACAGAATTGGGAATGATTGTTGTTTATTGAGGTTGTTTTTTTTTTAGAGTATCGTGTGTTATATAAAATGCATGATAATGAGGTTGATGCAACCCATTTTGAATAAGATTTTTTTTTGCATAATTTAGTTTTCAAAGTTGAAAATGTAAGTATGTTGAGATGGTTTTGGGATATCTTGAATAGTAAGAATAGGTTTAATTTTTTGGTAAGGAACATTAGAAAAAATATGGAAAACAATTTTTTTTTTTGTGAAACATCATGGGAGACGGTAAATTGGTGTTAAGAAAAGAAGAGAACATATTAGAAGGTGATTAAGGAATGAAAAGAAGGCGATGATACAAGATGAATCAAGATATGTTTGGTTTTGTCCTTAAGGGAGAGCCAAACAAGTTGGTCAAGGTTTTGTTCTATTTCTTCTATGAGGTACAATAATTTATGATGAGATCCAATGAACTAGGTGAATCAAAATAAAATTCACTATGAATACAAAAATATGGTAATTATAGAATAAGATGACAAAAATAAAGAGACAATCTAGATAGATATTGTAGAGATGAAGTTGGTGCAAAAAACTAGAGAAAAAATGATAAGATAGGGATGTTGGCTTCCCTAGTCTAGAAGTACAAAAAATTAGGATTTGAGGCCTTGTACATGTGATGTAGTCAACAATTAAGAAACCAAAGATGTTGGTCAATTGTTGTAGCCTTCATAAAATCAACACTTAAAAAAATATTTAAATAAAATCTCCAGCACAAAATTATTTCATTCGTATTTGAATAAATATTAGAAGTTTACAAAATTATCAAAATTCAACATGCTATCCATTAACAAAGATTCAACTGCAACAACATTCTTCTACATCCAAGATTAAGAATCATATTTGTAAAGCTTTACCACAAATCCATCTCTTTCTTTCCTTCATTGCTCCCTGATTATCATGAATCTTTTAAAACACCAACATGGGTTTTTTGTGCCTCATTCTCAGCTTCCTAGATCATTTTGAAAATCTTGATTTTGTTATTGTATGAGGAAGTTATGCCATTCTTACTAAAGATGGGTCTCACAATCACGACCCAAACAATCTTCCTTTTCCCCAAAATGCCAATCAAAACCTCTAGAATCTTCTTTTCTCCTTCTTTAGTGTTGGTATCATACATTTCAGCTCCTTGATTGTTTTATTCTTGGAAAAATTTCAAATCCTTTCCCAATTGACATCCTCTAGCTCCTTCTTGCACGTCCACTCCCAGCTGCCAAACACCAGTGGCAAATTTTTTTTCCAATTCTTTAATTTAATCCCAAGAGTTATAAAGTAATTAAAAAAATCATTCTTTGATGTGTTTCCAAGATGTAATTGGAATTTACATAAAATACATAAACAGTGCATCCAAAGCTCATTCCAAAAAAAAGTGTAAATAGTTGAAGGGAAAAGAAGAATTATTTCATGCCCGCAAGACCAACAACACACCAAAATTGAGAAAAGGAAAACTAAAATAAAATATTTTTTTGGTTGTGTAGGATTATTCACCCCTGATGCTCCTACATCAAACACCCAAGGTAAGAAAGAATGTTTCATGAACTCATGAACATTTATTTAATTTTGGGCTTCCAAACTGTTAAACAAGTGTAGGACAACTGAGAGGGGGGTGAATTGGTTGTCACACTGTAAATTTAACCTTAAAACTTTATCACTTATCAAATCTTCAACCACACTATTTTGTCATTAAATATAAGCATGAAACATGAATAATAGAAAGTAAATCAACACAATGAACACTGGATTTTTTATGTGGAAAAACCAATGAGGGAAAAACCATGGTGAGGGTTAACTCACAATATAAAGATTATAAAATAAATACAGAGGCTCACTGCTAAGGGATCACTACCCAAAAGAGGACTCACTATCTAAATACAAAGGCTCACTACCTACAAAGGACTCACTGTCCAACAGGAAGGCTCACTGCCTACAGATACAAAAGAGAACAAAAAGATCCACCACTACAATTAAAGCACATTCGCAGGATTACAAAAACCTTCAATTCACTACCTTCAACAAACTAAAAAATTGCTATCACAACTCACTCACACACACTTCTACTCTTATGATTTCTGGTACACTTTTGTCACTTTACATCACACTATCATACATCTCTTCACAACTCGACTTGATATTATACTATTCTTAACCTTATAAACATTTACCAAGATCGGCCATAATACATTGTTTCGTAAATTCAAATTAGGTCAGTAACTCTAAATTCATACGGTGGAAAGGAATAAGAGTGGACCAAAAATAATATTCTTGAATCTTCTACATGCTTCCTTAATTAAATTTTATTCTTCAAATGAATTGTAAACACTAGGTTGGCCAAACCTAATGAAAACACAAATGAACAATGATGCACATGCTTCCCAAATAGAGGATGACACGCAGATGCCACAACACACTTCCTTAATCATGAGAATATGTTTCAAAACCTTCCAGATACATCCACAACAAGAACAACAGACTTCAATCATTGAATCTCTTTCATCAGACAATTTGGATTGTGCAGACACACACATAAATACTAAAACATGACTTCCAGATTACCAAACTCCAAACCTCTTTGCTAGAGCATACAAAATACCTTCACAAGACATATCCCAGATTTGCAAGATCTGAAATGAAATAGAGAAAAAATGCAGAGGAACAATATTTCTCCCAGTCCACAGAATATTGACTATGCCGGTAGAACACACATACTAGTGGACACAACTTTCACGTACCAACTCATCCGAAGTTGAAAGTTAGCATGTGTTACCATGAAAATACCAACAACATTCCTTCATATCCGCACAAGAATAGGATCAACATAGAAGAAATGTGGAGCACATACCGGAGCATGATCTAAATACATTCCTTCTTCTAACTTCACTTCTATATTAATTTTCTCAAAAGTACTTGGAAACTCATCAAACCAACATATCTACAACACCATAAAGATAGCTCCATGTACTCACAACATCTCACCAGAATCTCAACCATACATGTACAATATGTAACATACAAAACTATGTTGACATCAATGACAACACCACCAAACTACCTCATACTTGCAACAATCTCCCCCTGTGTCATTGATGTGCCCAACACATAACCTTTTCTCCCCCTTTGACATCAATGGAAAAGAGAAACTGATCTTCAATTACTCCCCCTTAGGATTACACTCATACTGCAACAATGAAAACCTTTCCTACTCTCCCTATGGAGTAGACCCGTCTATCATTCTAGATAAATGAAGAATATGTGAATTCACTCAACTGGTGCACCTTCATGTGCACCTAGTTAGGAGGGTCAATGACCCCCAAGCTCTCCCTAAGATGCTCAAAAGTATCCTTCAGAAGAGCTTTAGTAAAAATGTCTGCAATGTGTTCCTTTGTTGTCACATACTCCAGTCTGACCTCATTCTCTAGCATTTTCTCTCTCAGAAAATGATACTTGATAGATATGTGCTTTTTTATTGAATGCATAACCAGATTCTTTGAAATGTTTATTGCACTTGTATTATCACAGAAAATAGAAATAGGCTCATCACATACCATGCCAGTGTCTTTTAGATTTTTCTTCATCCACATAACTTGTGTAGCAAGATGCTACAACAATGTATTTTTCCTCTATAGTGGATAAAGAAACTGAGTCTTGCTTTTTACTCAGCCATGAAACAAGTCTTCTGCCAAGAAAGAAAGCACCACCACTAGTACTCTTCCGGTCATCTACACATCCAACCCAATCAACATCTGTATAGGCACTCAGAGTGAAATGATTACTCTTAGGGTACCATAATCCATAATCCAATGTGCCTTTAAGATATCTAAATATCCCTTTTACAGCTATAAGATTTGCTTCTCTAGGATCTACTTGAAATCTAGCGACTAAACACACTACATGCATAATATCTAGTCTAGTAGCAGTAAGGTACAACAATCCACCAATAATGGATCTATATTTGCTCTTATCAATCTTAGCATATTCATCATCCTTGCTCAACTTACGTTTGGTTACCATAGGAGTACAAACTAGTTTAGAATCCTCCATCCCAAACTTTTTCAACAACTCTTTTGCATACTTGGTGATAGGGAGGCTGGATGAATCAATCGCTGATTCATGCTCTAGGTCTTGCTTGGAAGACCTATAAGGTGTCTCACTCCACCACTACCACCTATAGGACCTTTCCTTACTTGGGATCCCTGGTCTTGCCTTGCCAACCTCAACTACCAACATAAATTTCTCCTACCAAGTCCAAACTTGGTGCAACTTGCAACTCTAACCTTAGCCCTTAATCTACCCTAAAGGCTACAACCCTCCAATTTATTGAATCTAACTTTTCAAGGGTGTGGAGGTACTTCAAAAGAATTCAATCCATCCTACTATGGTTCTTGAAGGTCCATTTGACTCCATTCCTTGGTCGCTTTCACCAAACACTCAATTAGGCCTAAAAAGGCTACTAGCCCTAAGAGCCCCAATTAGGTCTCCTTCTCTGAGAAATCAGGTTAGTTCTCCAAATATTTCCAAAGAACACCCAATATTTTCTTGGGATTCCTGATTCATATGCCCACCTCTCAAATATTTATGGGGTCTTGGGTCTCAGCTGTCCGTACAAAGGCTCAACTTGAAAATGAGCATTACTTAGGGTTTTAAGCCATTTCCTGACCTCTCCACAAACTGTTAAGTTCTTTCCTCACAGATGAATTGATGGAGCTTCTTCCTACTTACCAAGTCTTGCAAGACTCATACCTGCCTTCTCCAAAAGGAATTTTGTCAAGAATTTGTCACCCCTGCAAGTTAAGTGCTCTACACTAAAGTCTTCCTAGCCGGGCACTTCCCTGGCTCACCTAGGGCAAGACTTTTCCAATAGCTCCTGCACTCACACAAACCCTAAATCCTACCATATATACATACATGGAGTCTAGTCACTATTCCCAAAGGGTCGTACAATTTGTACGATGGGGAAGTGAACTAATACTCCATTTTCACAAAACTATCTGGTTCAGACCAGCAATAGTATGGAAACCAAACTATTTACAAACTAAGCTTGAGATTGAATAAAGAAACTATCTAATGACACAAAAAGCTTGAGGATTAATTACACTACATCCTACATACAATACAATAACAATTTCAATCCATTAAAGCTCTACTTTGAGACAAAACCAGAAATTCACACTAAAACACCACTGTCTTTTCTTGAATTCAAAAACTCCAATCAAAGTAAAATGCTTCCAACCCTGCTCTTAGGTCGAGGCACACCCTATATAGGTCAAAAAAAGTAGTTATACCTCCCCTTGGTCGGACATGTCAGTTACATTGTGGCAAAGTTGCAAAATGCACCATTTTGCAACTTTTGCCAATTTCTAGTAAACTAAGTAAAATGATTTTCTAAACTCATCCACCCTTCCTCAATTTATATCCTAGAGATCAAACATATCCCTAAGATATCTCCTCTACTCAATGGTCAACATGACTTTCATGGTAACACATCAAAAACAAAAATTCATCCTAGATTTCCTAATTGCCTAGTGTAACTACCTAGTGTTTCCTAGGTGCTCCTGCACCATTCTCCCCCTCTCTGCACAAACACTAATGAATGTGAGGAGAGATCACTGACATATCAATGCCTTACTTCTTAAACTGAGCTTCATCCACCCATGTAGCCTTTGAGTCTATTTTTTCCCTCCATTTGATGAGATGTTCCAAGTATTCCTTATGCCAGGTAGACTTCTTCACCCTTGACTCCAAGATTCTCTCTGCTTGTAGCTTAGCTTGAGTAGGTAAGGCTATGTTGCTCACATCCTTGAAGATATCCCTACTATTCTGATCCATGTCAGTGACTATTCCCTTATATCTGATCAGATCAACTACATTGAACACTGGAGAGATGCCTAAATCTGCAGGTAATTCCACCTTGTAGGCATTCTTCCCATATTTGGCTAATACCTTACATGGTCCCACTCTTTTCATCTACAATTTGGTTGATATCCCCTTCTGTAGCCTAGATTTGTTGAGGTGTACCATAACATAGTCTCCTACTGCAAATTGTAGATCCTTTCTAGATAAATCCACTTTCTCTTTCAACTTTTGAGTAGCCTCGGTGACTGTCTTCTTCACCTACTCCTAAATCTCCTTCATGGTCTGAGAGAAATCCTCTACATGTCCACTCCTATGCTCCATATCTCCTAGATCCCTAAGCTCACACACACCTCTTGGGTGCATTCCATACACTATTTCAAAAGGACTCTTCCCTGTAGTCCTGTTCACACTATCATTGTATGCATACTCAACATGTGATATGACCAAGTCCCATGTTTGTCCATACTCTTTGGTTAGGCATCTTAGAAGGTTACCTAACACCCTATTAACCACCTCTATTTTCCCATTGGTCTGAGGATGGTAAGTTGATCCAAAAGAGAGGTTGGTACCTAATTTGCTCCATAGAGTCTTCCAAAAATGACTCATGAACTTCACATCCCTGTCTGATACAATGCTCAAAGGAAATCCATGGATCCTTACAATTTCCTTGAATAAAAGGTGAGAAATGTAGCTAGCATCATGTGTGGTCTTGCAAGGTATAAAGTGACTCATCTTGCTGAATCTATCTACCACCACATAGACACTATCAAACCTTGTCTTATTCTTAGGGAGTCCTACAACAAAATCCATGCTAACACACTCCCATGGTCTATTGGGAATGGGTAGAGGTTGATACAAACCTGCATTACTAGATCCCCTTTTGGCTTTCATACAAACTACACACTACTCCACATACCTCCTGACATCCCTTGGCAACTTGGGCCAATAGTAGAACATTTGCACTAGTTCCATTGTCTTGTTGATGCCAAAATGACCACTAAGACTACCATTGTGCTTCTCCTGGATGAGATTCTCTCTCATTGATCCTCTTGGAACACACAACAGATTTCTCTTGAATAAAAATCCACTTTGCAATGTATACTCCAAGTATTGACTATGAAAGTGATTCTCAAAGTCAGAACACACCTTGTATGCTTTTGAGAAGTCTTCATCTTCCCCATAAAGATCCTTGAAACTCTCTATTCCAATGCTCTTTACTTGTATCTCTTGCATTATCAGCAATCTTCTACTTAGTGCATCTACCACCTTGTTCAACTGTCCCTTCTTGTGCTTGATGGTGAAAGTGAAAGCATGAAGATACTCCATCCACTTCAAATGTCTATTGCTCAATTTCTCTTGAGTGTTGATGTAGCTAAGTGCTTGATTGTTAGTAAACACTAAAAACTCTTAAGGTAAGAGATAATGCCTCCACTTCCTAAGTGATTGTACTAGACCATAAAGTTCTAGGTCATAGGTAGAATACTTTTTCATAGCTTCATTAAGCTTTTTACTAAAGAAAGCTATAGGCCTGCCTTCTTGGCTTAGCACTCCTCCTACTGCAATTCCACTAGCATCACATTCCACAATAAACAACTTGTCAAAACTAGGTAATAAAAGAATAGGTTGAGTTGCCACTTCTTGTTTTAGTTTCTCAAAACCTTTCTCAGCTTCTTGAGTCCACTTAAACTTAGTCTTTAAGCCACCTTTGATTATATCTAGGATTTTTGCACATATGCCACTAAAGTTTCTTATAAACTTCCTATAAAATTGGGCCAATCCATGAAAACTTCTTACCTTTATCCCAGTGGTTGGTGTAGGCTAGTTTAGGATAGCTTCCACCTTGCTTGGATCCATCTTCAATGATCCTTGGGATACTACAAACCCCAAATACACAAACTCTTGTTTGAAGAACTCACACTTTTCTAGGTTGATGGCTAACCTCTCCTCCTGCAACTTTTTAAGAACCAACTCCACATGCTTTAGATGTTCTTCTGCTATCTTGCTAAAGATGAGTATGTCATCTAGATACACCATCACAAATAACCCTATGAAATCCTTTAGCACTTCATTCATGAGCCTCATGAATGTGCTAGGGGCATTAGAGAGGCCAAATGGCATAACTCTCCAATCATACAACCCATCATTTGTTTTAAAGGTTGTCTTCCACTCATCTCCATCCTTGATTCTAATCTAGTGGTATCCACTTTTGAGATCCAACTTGGTGTAGTACTGAGCTCCTCCAAGACAATCCATCAAGTCCTTAATCCTAGGAATAGGAAACCTATACCTGATTGTGATTCTATTTATAGCTCTAGAATCAATGCATAACCTCCACTTACCACCTTTCTTGGATGCTAAGACCACTAGTACTGCACATGGGCCGATGCTCTTCATAATTAATCCTTGATACAACAACTCCTACACTTGTCTAGCTTCTTCTAGGTTCTGATCCAGTGTAAGGTTGTAATTTGCTTTGTTTGGCAATGAAGCTCTTGGTATGAAGTCAATCTGATGGCTAATGGATCTCTTTGGAGGTAAGGTTGCTGGTGCACCATCACTCACTATGTCCTTATACTTCTCAAGCAACTTCTGGACTACTCCGGGTATGACTGTTTTCTTTGCTTTGTCTTCTTCCTTGGGTTGCACCATAACCACATATCGTTCACCTCCTTGATGTAGAGTGTTAAGGAACTCCTTACCACTACTTAATAAGACACTAGGGGTCTTTGACTTTCCTTCTTCCTCATTTGACAGTGACTACAACTTGAATGTCTTTCCATCCTTTTTGAATGAGATAGTATTTTCCTTTCCATCATAGATGGCACCTCTGTCATACTGCCATGGTCTTCCCAATAGAAGATGACATGCATCCATGGGTAACACATCACAAATCAACTTATCCTTGTACCCTCCAATGGAGAACTCCATTGTTGTTTGCTCATTGACAAGAACACTCTGTCCTTTGTTCAACCATGTCACCTTGTAGGGATTAGTGTGGGGTATTTTCTCTAATTTCAACTTCCTTACTACCTCCTTAGAGATGATGTTATCAGTTGAACCTGAATCCACAATAACCTTACATACTTTCCCAAGTATTTTGCATCTCACTATAAATAAGGCTCTTCTTTGGTTTGGCTCTTCCTTGATCGGTTATCTGATTAAAACTCTTGTAAACATCAGATTCTCCCCCATTTCTGATTCAATATGACTAACCTCTGGTGATTTGGTACTCATGGTGTCCTCTTGTGCATATGCCACTCTCTTCTCAGTATTTGATGAAGATGCTTTCTCTGGGCACCTATAAGTTGGATGACCTACTTGACCACAATTGTAACACTTCATACTAGCAAAGTATGAGTTACTTCTACCTGCTCCTCTTCCTCTATTTGAACATCCTTGAGGTCCTCTACCTCTTCCATAGCCTCCTCTATAAGTTGTTTCACCTCCATGCTCTGTGAGTTTAGACTCTCCCTGATTTCTTTGTTCAGTCCCTCTACCTTGGTATCCACCTCTATGTCCTCTTTGATCTCTACCTTTTCTCTGCTCTTAGAAGCCTATTCTTATTTCCTCTTACTCCTCTCTTCAATCTTTATAGCCAATTGATAGCATTGGTGCACTATCTTGGGACTTAGAAGAGTCATCTCCTCTTGAATGTTCCACCTCAAACCGTTAAGGTATCTAGCCACCTTGAGACTTTCATCCTCAGTAACATTAGACCTCATGTAAAGTTTTTGAAACTCCTCAATATAAGAATTCACATCTTGGTCTCTTTGTCTCAAGCTCTGTCTTTTCTTGTGCAACTAAATTTCATAATCATCAGGCATGTATGCTTCTCTCACTTTGGCAACCATTCCCTTCCAAGTAGAAATAGGCTTCTTGCCTTCCTTTTCTCTCTATGTCTGAATGAACTTCCACCATGTCAAGGAAGAACCTCTCAATCTTTATTTGGCCACCTTCACCTTTGGTGCTTCAGTGACTCCATCACATTCAAAATGGTTTTCCATTCCCTCTATCCAATCCATGACCAGATCAGCTTCCATTTTCCCACTAAACAGTGGTATGCCTTCAAGTGCTTTTCCACTCAAAGCCTTCAATGCCTTCAAGAAAGGCTCTTCTTGCAAAACAGGTTCAGGTTCAAGGATCTTGTCTTCCTTTGCAACCTCTTCTTTCTTTGGTACCCTTCCTTCCAACTGTACATTACTCATTACTTGCTCAATTTGGGCTATTCTTTCCCTCAATAGCCTATTGTATTCCTCTTGTTCTTCAAACTTCTTGGTCAATTCTACATTTGTCACCATGTCAGTAGAACCACTAGACTCAACCTCTGACATATATTATTCTATCCCAAATCTTTTGTTGCTTTGATACCAATTTGATAGGGAGGCTAGAAGAATCAATCATTGATTCATGCTCTAGGTCTTGCTTGGAAGACCTATAAGGTGTCTCACTCCACCACTACCACCTATAGGACCTTTCCTTACTTGGGATTCCCTAGTCTTGCCTTGCCAACCTCAACTACCAACATAAATTTCTCCTACCAAGTCCAAACTTGGTGCAACTTGCAACTCTAACCTTAGCCCTTAATCTACCCTAAAGGCTACAACCCTCCAATTTATTGAATCTAACTTTTCAGGGGTGTGGATGTACTTAAAAAGACTTCAATCCATCCTACTATGGTTCTTGAAGGTCCATCTGACTCCATTCCTTGGTAACTTTCACCAAACCCTCAATTAAGCCTAAAAAGGCTACTAGCCCTAAGAGCCCCAATTAGGTCTCCTCCGAGAAATCAGGTTAGTTCTCCAAATATTTCCAAAGAACACCCAATCTTTTCTTGGGATTCTTGATTCATATGCCCAACTCTCAAAGATTTATGCAGTTGTGGGTCTCAGCTATGCGGTCCTGCAAGTTAAGTGTTCTGCACTAAAGTCTTCCTAGCCGGGCACTTCCCTGGATCGCCTAGGGCAAGACTTTTCCAACAGCTCCTGCACTCACACAAACCCTAAATCCTACCATATATACATACATGGAGTATAGTCACTATTCCCAAAGGGCCGTACAATTTGTATAGTGGGGAAGTGAACTAATACTCCATTTTCACAAAACTGTCTGGTTCAAACCATCAACAGTATGGAAACCAAACTATTTACAAACTAACCTTGAGATTGAATAAAGAAACTATCTAATGACACACAAATCTTGAGGATTAATTACACTACATCCTACGTACAATACAGTAACAATTTCAATCCATTAAAGCTCTATTTTGAGACAAAACCAGAAATTCACACTAAAACACCACTGTCTTTTCTTGAATTCAAAAACTCCAATCAAAGTAAAATGCTTCCAACCCTACTCTTAGGTTGAGGCACACCCTATATAGGTCAAAAAAATTAGTTATTCCTCCCCTTGCTCGGACATGTCAGTTACATTGTGGCAAAGTTGCAAAATGCACCATTTTGCAACTTTTGCCAATTTCTAGTAAACTAAGTAAAATGAGTTTCTGAACTCATCCACCCTTCCTCAATTTCTATCCTAGAGATCAAACATATCCCTAATCTATCTCCTCTACTCAATGTTCAACATGACCTTCATGGTAACACATCAAAAAAAAAATTCATCCTAGATTTCCTAATTGCCTAGTGTAAAGTGTTTCCTAGGTGCTCCTGCACCACTTGGATTGTGAAATGAATATCCCTTTATTAGTTTTATTCACTTGTAGACCAAGGAAGAAATTCAATTTACCAATCATAGACATCTCAAATTCTTTTTGTATTTTTTCAGCAAAATTTTTACACATGCCTTCATTTCCACCAAAAATGATATCATTAACATAAAAAACTACAAGGGTATGTGCAGGATCATGATGGGCCAAAAAGTGGTGATATGATGGGTATGTGTAGGGTATGTGCTTGACAACTCTTTTTTTACCCAAAATTGATGAAACGAAAAGGGTTTTTAAAGAAGATTCTCAACTTCCACCAATATAAATTATGCTTTACTTTGAATTTAATAAATTATTATTATTCATTTTCTATTTGAATTATGACTAAAGTCCTAATTGATAGGTTGGTGGCAAAACATTTATAGCTTTCAAACGGTATCACATTTTTTGAATCCAAAATATGTGTCACATTATATGCTTACTCTGATTTGTTAGGGTAGTAAGACATACACCTACTTCTTATTTTCTCCCTGAAATTTAAGTACTACTTCATTGAAATTTCAAATTTTCACCAAATAGATTTTTTTTAATAAATAAACCTAGTACTTTAGAAACTATATTCAGTTAGCTATAGATTCAGTTCTTACATATTTTTGAAATAATATAGATAACTTATTCAAATTTTTACGTCAAGTTTCCTAACTCTAATTTTTCTAAATTTTTTGCCACTTAAGGGCCTATTTTTTCCATGATGATCTTGCACATACCCACAATCAACATCTTATTACCTTGCATTTTGAAGTAGAGGTTGTTGTCTACAGAATCTTTGTTGAATCCTTTCTTTTTCATATATTTGTCCAATCTTGCATACTAAGCTCTGGGAGCTTGCTTCAATCCATACAATGCTTTCTTCAATCTACAAACCATCTCTAGCTTGTCAGACAACTGAAACCCTTCAAGTTGTTCCATGTACACTTCTTCCTCCAACTCGCCATTCAGAAAAGTTGACTTAACATCCATCTGATATACCTTGAAGTTCTTGTGTGTAGAAAATGCCAAAAAGATTCTTATAGCTTCCATTCTAGCTACAGGAGCAAACATTTCTTCAAAATTTATACCTTCAACTTGTGAATATCCTTTGCATACCAGTCTTTCCTTATTCCTTACTTCTTCATTTTCATTCAGTTTGTTCTAGAACACCCATTTTGAGCCAATCACATTTTTGTTCATAGGTCTAGGGACTATTTCCCATGTCTGATTATTTTTTATCTGTTGTAGTTCCTCTTTCATAGATCTCATCCAAATTTCATCTTCACATACTTCTTTTATAGATTTAGGTTCTATTTTAGAAAGTAAACACAAATTTACCTTACCTACAACTCTACTTCTTGTCTTCACACCTTCACTCTTGTCTCCAATTATCTGATCTTCTAGATGATTTTTCTATACATATTTAGGAGTCCTAGCAGCATGGTCCAGTTCATTCTCTTCTTCGATTCTTTCTCTTTTTCTTCTTCCTTCTCCTTATTTTCTTTAGGTATATGTCCACAAATAGGATCATTAGGTTTAGCTTCACTTATCTCAATAGGTCTATGTATGTCTTCATCAACTTTCACATTAGCACTTTCAATGATTTTTCTCAATCTTTTGTTAAATCATATGTATGCCTTGCTAGTAGTATAGTATCAAATAAATATTCCTTCATCACATCTAGCATCAAAATTTCCAAGATTTTTATCATCTCTTTTAATGTAGCATCTTCTTCCAAATACCTTAAAATGTTTCACAGTAGAAGTCTTACCAATCCATAACTCAAAAGGTGTCTTTGTGTTGTTGTGCCTGATCTAAACTCTATTAAGAACATAAACAACAATATGTATCGCTTCTCTCCAATATACATCTGATACATTAGACTCTTTCATCATGGTTTTAACAACTTCTTGGACTATCCTATTTTTCCTTTCAACTACTCCATTCTACTGAGGGGTTCTTAGAGCAAAAAAATGTTTTTTATGCCATGCTCCTCATAGAATGCATTAAATTTACCAGAAGTGAATTCACCACCTCTATTAGATCTTAAACACTTGATTTTCATATTTACTTCATTCTCCACTCTTGCTTTGAATTCCTTAAACCTATCCAGGGCCTAATTCTTTTCTTTGAGAAAAGCAACCCATATCATTCAAGTGTAATCATCAATAAGCAACATGAAATATTTGTCACCATTCAGGCTTCCAGTCTTAGTTGGACCATAGAGATCAGTATGTACTAATTCCAACATTCTGGTAGTAGAATGTTCTTTTCCTTTAAAGCTACATCTTGTCCACTTCCCCAATTGAAAGCTTCTATAGATGGCATTAGCAGGTCTTGTGATTCTAGGTAGTCCTCAAACAATCTCCTTTGCATTGATCTTGACTAGGCTATCAAAGTTCACATGTCCCATTCTCCAGTCCTATAGCCAACTTTCACTGATATGAGATACAAGACAGTGAGCATCAACTGCTTTCAGCTGATAGATGTTTCCATGAGTTCTTCTTCTAGCAGCAATCATATCTCCATTACTAGATCCTTTTCTGATTTTACATGTATTGTTCTAAAACACAAGTTTAAAGCCATTACTACACATCTGACCAACGCTTAGAAGGTTATACCTCAAACCCTTCACATAATACACATAATCAATACTATGCATTCCATCAAAATAATTCACAGATCTTAGCTCCTGAATCATCACCAAACATGACTAAACCACCTTCATACCTCTCAAGTTTAGTGAACTTACTCTTATCTCTAGTCATGTGATTTGAACATCCACTATCAATTACCCAATAATCTTCATCCTGTCTTGCATGAAAAGAGGTAACCAAAGTACCTTCCATCCTATTCTTTTTAACATCTGGAGCCTTCTTGCTTACACATTTTCTAGGGTTAGCGGATACAAATTTACTTTCCAAAGCTAAGAATAAGCATTCACTATCATCAACTTCATTTCCAGATTCATCATCAAAAATACCTACCTCTTCCTTAACATAGTACAACTTCTTATACTTCTTATCCTTCCTATCCTTATCTTTATAATCCTTATTCTTCTTATGTGTAGCCCTATTCGGACATCTTGAAGCATAATGACCAATATTACCACAACTAAAGCATTTAAAGAGTAACATACCTTTATACTTTCTGGTATCTTTCTAGGTATGTGCAGGATCATGATGGGCCAAAAAGTGTCAATATGATGGGTATGTGGCTGATGACTATTTTTTTACCCAAAATTGATGAAACAAAAAGGGTTTTTAAAGGAGATTCTCAGCTTTCCACCGATATAAATTATGCTTTACTTTGAATTTAATAAGTAATTATTATTCATTTTCTATTCAAATTATGACTAAAGTCCTGATTGATAGGTTAATTGAAAAACATCTATAGCTTTCAAACGGTATCACTTTTTTTGAATCCAAAACATGTGTCACATTCTATGCTTCACATACTATAGGATTAAAAAAAGAAAAATGAATTTCATGAAGTTTTGACCAAGTTAAGGTGGTCAGACATACGAGTTTTTATATTTTAAAAAAGTTGTAATAAAAATTCATAATTAATTATTTACTCAGAAAAAAAATTATAAAAAAATATGCATCACATCAGGGAATGAGTCCTCTACTTATATCTAAAATCTTATAAAAAATAATTATCATTTTATTGTGGTTAGGGTGGTCAAATAGACACCTACTTCTTATTTTTTCCTGAAATTTAAGTGCCACTGCATTGAAATTTCAAATGTTCACCAAATAGATTTTTTTTTTTAAACAAACCTAGTAGTTTAGAAACTACATTCGATTTCCTACTAATTCTATTCTTACATATTTTTTAAATAATATAGATAACTTATTCAAATTTTTACGTCAAGTTGCCTAACTCTGATTTTTCTAAATTTTTTGCCACTTAAGGGCCTATTTTTTCCATGATGATCCTGCACATACCCTTCTTCAACTTCCTATTGAAGTTAGCTTCCAACTCATCAACACCATCGCTATCTAGTTCCTCCTCGATCTTCATTTCCTTAAATGTCATTTATGTCTTTTCTTCTATTTTGTCATCTTTGTGGAACTTTCTCAATTCAAATGCTTGCAAGGTGTCGAACAAGTGTTCCAAGGTGTATTTCTTAGGATCATACATTTCTTCAATCACAAATTTTTTATCACTATAGCAGTCTCATAGGGTAATCATGATCTTCTCAATTATGTCTTCATTTGATAGCTTTCCTCCTTGATTTCTAACTTCATTTGCAGTTTGTTCAACTTTGTGAAAGAAACTTGTAAATTCTTCACCATCTTCCATTTTTCAAGTTCATAAATCTATGCTTTGATACCAGTCTCTTTATCAATTTCACCTTTTCATTTCCTTCATACATTTCTTCCAACTTCTTCCAGACTTCATATGCAGTATCCAAAGAATTAACCTTTTTCTTCATAAGCAGATATCTCATTTGTAGAATTAACTCCACTAGACGAAAGTGTATACTTTTTCTCAACAGCCTTTCAAGTCTTGAAACCAAGAGAGATAATATATCCTTTCATCTTTCCCTTCCAATCTTTGTAGTCAGCTCCATCAAACATAGGAATCGCCAATTTTCGTGCCATCAGATCTTCCTTAAGTGGTTAAGCTCTACACAAGGAACCACAAGCTATGATACCAATTGTTAAATAGGTGCAGGACAACTGAGAGGGGGAGGGTGAATCAGTTTTCACACAAATTTAACCTTAAAATTTTATCACTTATCAAATATTCAAGAGCACTATTCTGTTATTAAATATAAGCATGAAACATGAATAACAAAAATTAAATCAACACAATGAACACTAGATTTTTTACATGGAAAAATCAATGAAGGAAAAACCATGGTGAGGGTTAACTCACAATATAAAGATTATAAACTGAATACAGAGGCTCGCTACCAAGGGATCACAAACCAAAAGAGGACTCACTGTCCAAATACAAAGGCTCACTTCCTACAAAGGAATAATTGTCAAATAGGGAGGCTCACTACCTAAAGATACAAAAGAGAACAAAAAGATCCACCATTACAATTAAAGCATATTCACAAGATTATAGAAACCTTTAGTTCACTGCCTTATACAAATTGAAAACTGCTATCACAACTCACTCACACACACTTTTGTTCTTATAATTTGTGGCACACTTTCATCACTTTGCATCACACTATAATATATCTCTTCACAACTTGACTTGCTTTTATACCGTGCGTGTGTTGAATGTGTAGAGTGGATTCTAATATCAACACAAACCTTAATGAGATGGTTTACATTCAAAGTTTGAAATAAGTAAAACTACTTTATTCGTAATACAATCAAACCTTCCAAATATGTACCATTTTCCTCTATTTCTAGGGATTTATTAAACCGTTTGGCCGTCAAATATCTATGGGCACAAAGGTTGTTAAAATGACTACCTAGAAAATGAGATTTGATGCTTAATATGCAAGCTAAAATGATTTCTATGTGCAAATGTTTGGTGGAAGGATTAGTGGTATGCAAATGTGTGTTGGAATGATTAGTGGTATGCCCCTAAATGAAACAAAATGATGGAAAGGATAATGGATGCAATGACAAATGAAGGATGATGTTGATGATAGATGAAGAAGTGGAGATGAGTGAGATGATATGAGACTAAAATGAACTATCCATGATTATGCATATACTCAAATGAAAACATAAAACAAACTAACCTAAAATATAACTATGATGCAATGGGGATGATAAAATGTAAGTATGAAGCAATTAATTAATCTAAGATGAGAATGCAAAGTAACACATGATATGAAAACTAAGTATAAGACTCCATGAAAGCTCCAAGCTCCTACAAAAAACCTAAATGGTAACAATACTCAAAGTGTGGATGGAAAATGGCATTATAACACTATTCCAATTTGTATCTCAAAATAGCATTATAACATTACTCAAAAGGTGGATGATAAATGCTAAGGCAAGAGGGTGTATTTATAGGGTTTCTCAAGCATTTTGTGAGGTGGCACCCATCAATGGTCTAGATTCGAAGAAGAAGAGATAGATGGTGGAGATGAAAGGAATTAGGATGTTGTCCCCTTGACCAAGGACAACATGCAATGTGTGTGAAGAGAATCCCTTGACCAATTGGAAGCATGCCAAATGTATGGGATTCCAAGTGTGTGAAACAAAGACCCATGTGCTCCAAATTTGTTGGAAGTATGGGGGAATAAATCCATGTGCTTTTTATCATTGGTGGAAGTGTGTGAGGATAGTTCTAATTAATAATTAGGCTTATTTATTTTCATGTGACCTTTATGAGGCGGCACACAAAAAGTTGTAGAAATGTGCTCTAATTCTTAATTAGGATTAGGGAAGATTAATTAAATAAACACGTTTAGAGTTTTTAGCTTATTTAGTTTCGAAGAATGTGAATTAGGAGAATTAAAAGGAAAGTGAACAATATAAATAAAGTAAGACCAAGTATTTATATGTAGTTGAAGCATTAATGAAATAGGTTGTATTTAATTAATTGAATATGATGACCTTTTCAGGTGTATACATTTTTCCCCTCTTTGAAGTGATGTGTTTACACGTTACTTCAAAGAAGAATTTGATGTCGATGCTCAGATGATGTGAGATTTCAATGCCCCAAATGATGCAAGATTTTGTTGCCCCAGAGGATGCAAGATTTCAATGTCCCAGGATTTGAATTTTAGGTATTGATGGATATTATGCCCCCTCGAGAGATAAATCGGTGAATATAAGGATGTGAAAATGAAGTGTTGAATGATGTAGTAAGTGTTGTGATGATGCAATGATGATCCAATGTCGATTCAGTGAATATTTGATGTCAGAGACGATTTATCTCTTGAAAGTGAGTTGCAAGCTCTTTCTTTGAATAGTGTTGATTAATTACCCCTCCTTTTTGGTAAAAATGGGAAATAAATCCCACCATAATTCCCTCCATTTTACCCCTAAAAGGTGAAAATGGTAAAAATGGGATTCTTTTTTACATTTTGAGTTTGGAGAAGTTGAAGATTGGAGAGCTTAGAGAAAGATGGTGATCCCATACCACAAGCATTGTTTCGAGCATCTTCGCCAACCTGATCAGCCCGTTGCCTCTAGACCTACAATACGATTTATGAGAAACCTCTTTATTAGTTACTTTCTTGCCATTTAGAAGCATTTTGAATGTTATAGATAGATGTTGTAGCTTATGGGATGTCATTTATGCACTTTCAGGTGATGTTTTTGTCATTTTTGAGTGTTTTTTAGCATGTTTAAGAGTTTTGGTGCCTTTGGGGTCCCAAATGGTGCCTCTTATAAGCTTAAAATTTAGGTTTTCATGTGTTTTAAGAATTTTGGAACCTTTTAGGTTCCAAATGGTGCCTCTTGCAAGGTTGAAATTGATGCTTTTGGGTGGCTTTAGAGTTTTGGCACCTTTGGGGTTCCAAATGGCACCTCTTGCAAGGGCGAATATGCATTTTTTTGGGTGGTTTTAGAGTTTTGGCGCATTTGGGGTCCCAAGTGGCACCTCTTGCAAGCTTGGAATTTAATTTTTTGGCCTCCAACACTGTTTTGGTGCCTTGGGTGTCCCAAGTGGTGCCTCTTGCAAGCTTGAAAATGGAGGTTTTTGAAGTTCAACTTTGTTTTGGTGCCTTTGGGGTCCCAAATGGCACCTCTTGTTGCCTTGGAAAGTTTTCATCTTTGTTGATTTGAGGCAGTTTAGCTTGTTGTTTGACCCATTTTGCAAGGTGTGAATGTGGGAAGACCTCGAGGTGATGTTTGCAAGATGTCCTTGAAGCCTAAGAAGCATCAGTTTGTCATGTTTTGGATTGATTTCAGTCAGATTGTGGTATGTGTAGTGTTCGATTGATGTTTTGGGTGATGACTTGATCTCATGATAGGCGAGAATCAAATGATAGTACCAGTGTTGTATCATCCTCATGATAGTCGAGGAATGATAATAGGATTGATAGCATATCATCCTCATGATAGGTAAGGAATGATGGTAAGATTGATAGAAGATCATCCTCATTATAGGCGAGCAACGATAGCTTGATTGATAGAAAATCATCCTCATGATAGGCGAGGAATGATAGTTTGATAGATAGCAAATCGTCCTCATGATAGGCAAGGAATGATGGGTTAATTGATAGTAGATCATCCTCATGATAGGTGGGGAACGATGGGTTGATTGATAGTAGATCGTCCTCATGATAGGCGAGGAACAATGGGTGGATTGATAGCAGGTCATCCTCATGATAGGCAAGGAATGATGGGTTGATTGAATGAGATGTTGATTGTTCTGATTGATTTGATTTGAATGACCACACATTAGCTTGATTGATTGATAATCTTGATTGAACATTAAATTGATTGACTAATTTGTGTTCATGATTAGGGAGATGGAGATGTACTCTAGTCTTGGAAGCGATTCCTGAAGACCTGGAACATGGTCTGACAGTTGTTGTTAGCCGACTTAGAGATTATCTCCCATTGTGGGTTGACTTCCTTGTTAGACATACCATAATATAGAATTAATAGAGGTTTATTGATAGCTTTAGCAGAGACATGACATAGTGATCATAATACGTTTTATTTATTAACTGGAGAGATGACCGTGACTCCCAAGGATGTCTATTGTATTCTATGGATCCAAATGATGGGAGAGATAGTAGTGTATGATAAGATAAATTAGGGTGGTATAGCTGCTTTGCAAAGATTATGTCAAGATGATCATGTTATGGGCCAATGGATCCCGTGGATAGAGATGATTAGTAGATATGCTCCTTTAATGTGTGTGCAGTCCAGATTCATTGGTGGATTGCTTTGTCTTGATCATAGGTCAAAGGGATTTTCAACAGGTTGGGGTTGTGTGCTATCGTGGATGAAACTTGATGGTATGAGGTATGCTTGAGGCTCATGTATGTTAGCCCACTTATATCAAGATTTGCGTGAAGTTATCTATTATGGGGTGATGAGTCTCTCATGTGGCATCACATTACTATAGACTTGGGCATGGGAGCATATAGCCATCACTCAACCCCTAGGGAGACCCTATGTTTTCAGTTATAGTGGTCCACATGTCCAACATAAGCTAGGAAAGGTTGCTTATTGGAGGCAGGTTTTGGATGATTTGGAGACTGTCACATGGTGGTCGTACTTGGATTGTGAGTAGTAGCAAGAGGATCAGCTGGAGATGCCACATATGTTATTATCCCGCTATCTGATTGGGAAGACGCATATTGTTCTTGAGGGATACTTCTATCTACAAGTATGTCGACAGTTTGGATGAGTTTAGGGGATGCCCCTAGGAGTTTCCCATTATGCACGATGATTGAAGGATGTTTTAGAGTGGGGCCCCTATGTATCATGTGAGGAAGCTTGTACAAAGTACTATACCTTGACCCCCAGTTTATGGGATTATGTTCCATATATTACAAATGTCGGGATGATTGAGGATTATTTTGAGTTCTTCCCCACACATCCCTTTCCTAGATTTACTCATCCAGAGGAGCCAGTACTACCAGTTGATGGAGAGGGAGGAGATGATGAGGGTGGTGATGATGATGGGGAGGGGGATCGTAGAGGTGATGAGAGTGTGCAGAGGGTAGTTGTAGAGGTGATGGTGGTGTAGAGGTTGGTGGGGAGAGTGATGGTGGTGCAATGGGTGGTGGGGAGAGTGATGATGGTGCAAATGATAGTCATCCATTGAATTTTGTAGTTTTGATGCGTAGGAGGAGTGTCACCGTAGCTCAGGCGGTGCTTCCTAGGATTTAGAATGGGATACCTACACATCAACAGTCAGCATAGATAACAACTTTTTAAGCAGAGGTTCAGTCATTTTTAGAGTGAGATAGCGCATTCTCGAGCATAGATTGGGTCCCTTTAGGATGAGTTAGGGTAGTGTTGGATAGAGACTAATATTTTGACGATTGATAGAGGGGCAGATGGGTAAAAAATATAATAGTTGTAGGCACATATGATCATAATTACTTCAGAGAGGGATGACTTCAGACAATGGATAGAGTAGGTTAAGACCATTGCCGAGAGGATACAATAGACGACACCATCTGTAGGTACAACAGATTTCTTTAGAGAGATCAAACACATTTCCTGGGAGTTGTAGTTTTACAAAGGTAAATATCATGAGTTGGTTCCTCTTGAACAACGAGAGAGTTTTGTATAGTCTTGTTTGGGAAAATCTCATTCTCGGACTATGAGCATGGGTGTCACACAACCATTTCCTAGAGATAGGAGAGATCTAGGTGTAGGTTTGTCTGGTAGAGTGGGTACCAGTTCCATGAGAGAAACAACATGTGGTGGGAGCTCGACATAGCATTTTGTGATGTTCCTTGGACATTGTGTATACACTTTTTGTGAGATTGAGAAGGTGTTTCCCATGATATGGTGCCCTTTTGGATTTTGATGTATCTCATTGTATTTTTTGGGTATCCTTGTACACGTGGACATTATGACATTTTTGATGATATATGATATGTAGTGGTGATTATGATGCATTTGATTTCCCTATTTATGATATGCAATGTTGTGAATTTATTTAATTTCTATGTGATGATAATGATTAGGCAATGAATGTATTTTTGATCATGATTATGCCATGTAATGTGATGATTATGATGTGTAATTTGTTGTGATGATTATGATGTGTAATGCAATGTGAGTTGATTTATTATGATTACGTAATGTGATGTGATGATTATGATGTGTAATGCAAATGATGTGATTTATTATGATTATGCAATGTGGTGATGATTTATGATGATTATATGATATGTTATGGATGTATTTGATTTCCATGTTATGATGATGAGTTTGATGTTATGATATGCTATGGATGCAATGATGATTTTTGTAATGATGAATGATGTGATGCAAATGATTATGCGATGATTTAATGTGCATGACTTCAAATGTTCAGTGCCTTAAGCTTAAATAAGTGAGCCTATCCAACTTCCAAAAGTTGTGGGAAGACTACAGTAGATTGATCTTTTAAGCTTCATAACTCTGACATATTTCCCCCCTTTCTTGGAAATATGAAGAGACTCACTTATTCAGGCATAGTGGATGACATTATTTTGATGTTGTAAATGATATGCAATGTATGTCCTTTTTTATTTTCTTTTGCATTTTATGATACAAATATTATGAGGGAATATATGAATGTAAATAATGTGAGAATTTTTCCTAAGATATGCAAATAATGATGCAACTGATGTGCAACTAAATGAGAATGATGTTATTTTTGGTTAATGTCCAGTGTACTCAATCCATTAATAATAGAGATGACATCAAATTGTGAAATTGTTTTAGCATTGAAAACCCCCATAAATACATATGCAATACTAACATGAATGTAGTCTAACTTAACTATGCAAATCTCATTTTCAAAAGTTATCACTTATATTAACCAATTTTTCATGCTTTTTATCATCATTGGGCCTTTAAAATTTTGAAAGTGAGTACAAGCATCGATGGCATACTTTAGACCAAGATGACCCGAGTACTACTTCCATGATGTTTTAAAATTGCAAGTTAACACAAGTATCTAAGTATAATTAATCCAAGATGACTTGAGCATCCCTTGCATAAAAAGAAAAGAGTTAATATTTTTCCTATGCAAATTCAGAATGTCATCAGTGATACTTTGTAGTGCATATCTCGCAAAAACTTGCATGGTAATAATGATAAACTCACAGACAACAAATAAAGAAAAATCATACTCTTTCCTTGCTCCGCTAGTTCGATACATTAACAAGGACTCGAGAGATATGATATAAAAAAAAAGTCTAGAACAATTTGAACTTTCATGTTTAACGTGATAAGCCCTTGATTTAGAAAGATCAAAATTCATTTGAAGTTTGTGTTTGTAACGTTAGTCCAATGACTGTTTGCCAGTTGGTTCAAGGTCAATGTTTATTTGCCCCTAGTGAGTGCAGGATTTTTCCCCTAGTCTAGGGTGAGACACGACCATGAGGACCAAGACCTAACATAAAGACCTATCCTAGGGGTCTCGAGGGCTGATCAACAGATTAGCCTTGCCTACATTATACATGCAGAGACCACGTAGTTCGACTAATGACATGATCAAGATTTACAAGCTAAAAATATGAACATAGCAAACACCTAGAAGACTTACCTAAAATGTCTTGAGGGATAATCAAAGATCACCCTTGCCTACGTTCAAAGCTCAAAGACGACGTAGTTTGAATGAAGACTATTTTTTTGACTTTTTGACCTATTTTGGGATTTTGATATGTTTTGAATGTTTTCAGATTTTGATCTATTTTGAATGTTTTTGGGATTTTGATATGTTTTGAATGTTTTTGGGATTTTGATATGTTTTGAATTTTTTTGGGATTTTTGATTTTTTTACCTTGAGAATGTACAAGAATCCAATCCAATGTAGGACATGCCCCCAGTGTGATACGATAGGAAAAAATAATTTTTAGAAGGGGTCGAGTAATGCTAGGAGATACCATGATACAAACACTAGATCAAGCTATGATGCAAACATGGAACTGTGACAGATGCAGAGATGGAAGCATGATGGATGAATGTTGCAGAGAAATTCACGTAGCCCAAGATAGATGGAGAGTGATTATTTTACGTAAAGCACCTATTTTCCAGGTTTTTACCAAGGTACTTTCCCAAAGTGCCACCGAGGTGGTTTTCACTAGAGGACGATCTTTTTTCTCTTTATTGTTTTTCAATCCTTTTTCTGATTTTTTTTTTGGTATTTTTCCAAGACCTTTACCAATGTACTAGATGAGCTAGGGGTAAAACTTTTGAGATGCAAGCTGTTGAGGGGTTCGTCAAAAGGATCCCCTTCTGGTGTGGATAACTGATATGCTTTTGATCCAAATACTGATACTATAACAAAGGGACCCAACCAGTTAGGTTCAAATTTCCCTTTCTTCTCTTGATTTTGTTGATTACAAGGATTTTCTTTTAAGACTAAGTCACCCAACAATTCTAATTCTTGTAGCCTAGATACTCTATAATCCTCATCTGAAATCCTCCCTTTAAGTGACACACACAGGGATGGTATCTCAACCTCAATAGGTAAAATAGCTTATGATCCATAGATAAGAGAATAGGGTGTTGCTCCTACCGGGGTATGGATACTGGTTCTATAAGTCCACAATGTCAGGTTTAGTTGAGCGTGCCAATCACGTCCAACTTCATTGATGTTTTTCTTCAAAATCTTCAGGATAGTCTTCTTTGAGGCCTCTGCTTGGTTGTTCCCTTGGGGATAGAAGGTGTAGAAAACCAATGTTGGATATGGAATCTTTCACAAAGCTCTTGAACATCTTGATTCTCAAAGGGTCGGCCATTATCCATAATGATAGATTGAGGAACACCATACAGACATATGAGATAATTCAGGATAAATGATGAGATTTGTTTCTTGGTGATGGTGATTAGAGGAACAACTTCAATCCACTTGGTAAAGAATTTTGTGGTTGTGATTATAGAATTATGTCCATTAGAGGAAGAGGGATGAATATTTCCTACAAGTTCCAATCCCCACTATTAAAAAGACCATGTAGTTGTGAAAGGATGTAACTCTTGTGCCAATGCATGTATTAAGTTTCCATGAATTTGACATATTGAAATGACTCTTTCTCCATATTCAGCCAGTAATACCCCAATCATAATAATTTCTTAGCTAAGGTTAAGCCACTTGAATGTGTGCCACAAATACCTTTGTGAATATCTTGTAAATCGATTTTAGCTTCGTTATGTTCTAGACACTGAAGAAGAGTACCATCCAAACCTCGTCTATAAAGCACATCAACTATTAGGATGTGGCGAGCTTCTTGTTGAATGAAGTTTCATTTTTGGTTTTGAGATAAGTTAATTGGAAGGGTATTGTCTTGTAGGTAGGTATGGATTTATCCATAGAGGGAGATTTCAGGGTAATGGATATGGCATATCACTTGGGATTCTGGATCTTCATAGGCTAGGTTGGACACTTGTTCTACCATGAATTCATAATGTCTTCGTTGTTCAGGTATCTGCAAGAGAGAAGCAATGGTGGCCATTGCATCTGCAGCTTTGTTTTATATTCTAGGAACCTATGCAAACTTGATCTCAACAAAGTAATTTTTGAAATCATCCACCATCCTCTTGTAAGGTAGCAACTTGTCATCCTTTGTTTGATAATCATCGTTGACTTGGTTGATGACCAATTGTGAGTCACCATAAACTAGCAATTATGTGATTTTCCATTCAACAACTATCTTGATTCCAATGGCCAATGCTTCACATTCAGATGTGTTGTTGGTGCAGGGGAACATTAATTTGTAGTATTTTGGAATTTTGTATCCTTGCAGCGAAACAAACAATATTCTTGCACCCGATCCATGTTGTGTATAAGAGCCATCAAAGTATAGCAACCACTATTGTGTAGATATGGTTAGGACATCATTATCAGGGAATTCAATGTTCATTGGATTGTTATCTAACAATGGTGCTTTAGCTAGTTGATATACTATGGCTTGACCTTTTATTGCTTTCTTGTCCACATACTGGATGTTGAACTCACTCAATATCATGACCCACTTGGCTAACCTCCCTATTAAAGCAACTTTGTTGAGTAAGTACTTTAATGGGTCAATTTTGGCAATGATTTTGATGGTGTGAGTTATCATTTAGTGCCTTAATTGTTGTGTAGAAAACACAACCGCTAAGAAATATTTCTCAATAAAGGTGTAATTGATCTAATAACCATTTAGGGTCCTACTGATATAATAGATGGCTCTTTCTTTTCCTGTAGAATCTTCTTGTGCTAATAAAGCTCCCAAAGATATCTCGATTGTTGCAATGT
This sequence comes from Sequoia sempervirens, assembly GCA_007258455.2. Lineage (NCBI taxonomy): Eukaryota > Viridiplantae > Streptophyta > Pinopsida > Cupressales > Cupressaceae > Sequoia > Sequoia sempervirens. Next base: position 179,231,233 of record VDFB02168118.1, read on the forward strand.
ATAGTAAGAGTGATTTTCCCTTGACTGGTGGTATCAACATAGGTGGTGTCATCAAGTACTATTTTAGTTGACTGAAGGAAACTTCACATTTTTCATCCCACTTGAAAGAGACATTTTTGTGTAATAAGTGATTGAAACGATGAGTTTTATTAGCTGGTTGTGCAATAAATCTCCTGATGGACTGGAACCTTCCTTGTAATGATCTGAGTTGGTTGATGTTTTTAGGAGGAGACATTTCCATGATGGCTTTAACCTTTGCAGGATCCACCTCAATGCCTTTAGCTGAGACAATGTATCCCAAAAGTTTAGATGATGTTACACTGAACACACATTTCTTGGGATTTAACCTCACCTTGAATTTCTCCAATCTTGTGAAGATTTTGTCTAGAATCTCTAAGTGTCCTTTAGTGTAGGATTTTTCCAATAGATCATCTACATAGTCTTCCATAAGAGTATGCATCATATCATGTAAGATGGTAGTCATAGCTCTCTAATATGTAGCCCCAACATTTTTCAAACCAAAAGACATAGCATTCCAGCAAAAAGTGCCCCAAGGACATGTGAAGGTTGTTTTATCTTGATCTTTAGGTGCTATCTTTATTTGTTTTTATCCTAAAAATCCATCCATTAGTGATAAAATTTTGTGCCCAACAGTCAATTCTACAATCAAAGCAATGTTTGGTAGAGGAAAATCATCTTTTGGGCAGGATTTTTTAAGGTCCCTAAAGTCTATGCATATCCTAATCCTCTTATCTCTAGTTTGGATACTAGAAAAATGTTTGATATCCACTCGACATAGTCAATAGATCTTATAAATCTTGCACTAATAGCTTTTTCAACTCAACTTTCACCAGAAGGGCGATATGGGGATGCATCTTTCTTAGTTTTTGCTTTACTGGTTTTGTGCCAGGTGGTAATGAAAAATGATGCATAATGAGTTCTGGATCGACACCTAGAATGTCAGTGTATGACCAAGCAAAGTTGATTTTCCTCTCCTCAAATAATTTGGTGAAACAATATTTCTCCTCTTCTGTCATGGATTTCGCTAAATGCAGGGTCTTCGCTATCTCAACTGTACCAACATTGATGGATTGTGTAGGTTCTATTAGCAATGTAGATCTCTCTTGATAGTGTTTTGGGAGGGTGTCAAACCTTCCATCTCTTGGTGCCTCAGAGAGGTTTTCAACTTGAGATATGCTCTTTGTTTTTACTTTTCCCTGATTTAATAGTGCCACCAAGTGGTTTTAACTATTAGACCCATTTCCTATATTTTTTATTTTGCAGCTGAAAGGTTTAACACTCCCTTCGTCGGGAGCTTTGTTCTAAGATTCAATGGTGGAACATGTGTCAAGGTTATCAAAACATAGGAAGTTCATGAGGGCATCATTGTTTGAAAAGGTGGGTATGTCGAGCGGCTCATTTTGATCCCAATCAATTAGTTCAGGATGTATTAAGGACAATGAATCGTTAGATTGGCTAAGTTCATAAGATGTAAGAATTAGGATAGCCATGTTGTCAAATTACCCAATGAGGTCTAAGATGTTACTTTCTTCTGACGTGTCTATCTCGCTCAAAGAATGATCATCTTCACTTGAGTCAACGACATATTGCGATCCATATTCAAGTGGTCTAGAACTAGAACTTTGTCCTTTCATACATATTGGGGTATACTTCTGGATTACATTGATCTCTTTTTCATGGCAAGATTCCTCAAAGAGAGAGAGTCCCACTCATATTCATTGGAATTTGTTTCATGATCCTCACTAGCCTATAGCTATAAGATTCTTTTGAAAGCTCTTTGAGTAGCTTCCTCTTTTAAGTCTACCATGTAGCCTAGTCATGTTTTGTCTTTGGGATTCATTGTGACAAGTTGTATTGGGTCACTGATTCTTTCTTTTCTTTTACCCAAAGGACCATTTCCCTCATATCCCATTTTTGTCAGGATTGTCTGACCTTTTCCATACTTATCTGTACATATATTGGACACTGATACCTGTGAAGGTTCTTCATCTTTGTATAACTAGTTTAGGACATCCTTGTCTTTTGATTCCTCCACTTGGGTGCTTGATTTTATAAACTTCCCATCAAAGAGGGTGATGGGTTGTAAATATTTTTTTCTTGAGGTATATGGTTGTCCATGTGACTTAGGAGAAGATGAAAGTTGTGATAAGTATGGAGATTGCTAAAATGAGTATTCCTCCATGCCATTGTCTTTTATTTGGATATTTTCCAACTGTTTTGATAAGGCATCAAATTGACTTCCATTGTTGCATGAAATAGAGTCAATGACCCCTTTGTCTTTTGATTGAACCCTTTCCTCATACTGTCTTGATGAAGATGTTGGAGTTATGGACAGACACTGAGAGGGGGGGTGAATCAGTGTCAAAACTTTTTCTACTTTGACCAAGATGTTTAATTCTGATTTCCTTTTGTTTCAACAAAAGAGTAGAGTAATCACTTTTGAAAGTACAATGATATGACAACATTAACTCTGTCTATTAGACAACTTATGAAAATGTGATTTGAGTGAGATATCTTACATTTTCCAAAATAGTTATGGCTAACATTGATTAACAATCAAAGCATGATGACAGTGTAGGTGCAACTCATAAGACTGTACAAATGATGATCAACATTATTGACTCACTTCTTAAACAATTGATTTGAATGCAGCTTTAAAGACAAGAAAGGTATTGAGAAAACAAACACCTTTAGCAAATTATAACTATTCTTGAGCAATGAATCAAATGAGAACTTTTAAGATTCCTTTTGAATTAGACTCTTCAACAATGACTTGTGCAAGATATTTGAACTAAATATTTGCAAATATGAAGGAACTATCATTCAAAAATGTTCAGAATGATAAAAATGATCACAATCAAGAAACATTATGACATCAAAAAACAAAGAGACCATAAGACAAAATATTTGTCAAGTGGAAAACCCTCCCGGGGTAGAAAAACCACTCCTAAACTGCCTTACTAGCTTAATCTTCAAAAACCACTATTAACAATGCCTTATAGGCTAATTTCTGAGCACCAACTCAAGGAGCACCAACCCCTCAATTTATTTTTAGAACAATAATAATATCTCAGAGGATCTCTCTATTTTTTAGTTAAGCTCATAACTCTTTGTTATGCATCATGTTTTCCAAATTTTGTATCACAGAGTTTTTCAATACATCTCTTGATCCATCCAAAATAACTATGTATCAGTATTTATATCCAATTGCTTTTTAATATTCACAACACTGCATTTTTTACATCTTTTCCAATGTGTAGTCTTCAAAGAGATTTGAGGTCAAAGGAGAGCTAAAACCTCCTTTCTATTTTCAGGAAAAAGGATGCCAGAAAGATAAATGTCTGCAAGAGTAACACCTATGCAATAGGCTATCAATAAACTGACAATCATAAATCCAAGTTCCTTTTTCTTGAAACTGCAAATGCCTTTCACAAAAACCAGATGCTTCATTAAAACAAAATACTCATTTGAAACTATTTTCAGAAAGCCCATATGCATCAATTTGTAACGAATGTAATGTGTCAATAATGAAACTGGCAGATCTTTCAAGATTCGTGATTGCCCATTAACAGTAAATCATAACCTCTAATGCATATTCTACCTTGTAACTGTTCTAAGATTTGATGCCAACCAATGATGTCAGCCTGCAACTATATTTAGAAATTCCCATGTCAGCCATAGTGATTGAGTCTGTTAATCATTCGCCTAGACATCTAGATAGTCTTGCCGAAGGAAATTAAATCACCAGTCATTGCCCTTAGATATCACTTTCACCATGACCCATCAGAGTCGGGGAGAAGACATAACGAATACATTATGTCATGCTGAGAGCTCATATTTTATGTTCTTTCCAATTGCTGAGACATAAGAAGGTTTCTCATCGAGATCCCCTTTTTGTTTCATTCACTGTCACTGTAACCTTTTTATAACGAAAAGACCCTATGCAGATCACACTGTGTTTCACCGAAAGTCTCCTTTTACCCCTTGTAAGTTGCTATAACATAATGGTTCTCTCACCGATGCATCCTTCTATCTTATGAGGGTCGCTATAACATACTGACATCGGAGAGACCTCTCGTAGAACATCATGTGTCTTACCAAAAGCCCACATGATCATTCATGTTCATCGAGACAATTCAATACCTATGTCGAAGGCAACTTTATTGCCATCAGTCATCCCTCTATTTGTCGCTGTGACATTCTACTGTTGGGGAAACGTTAAGTAGATTTCATTATGTTTCACATAAAGAATTTTTATCTCTTATGTGTGGCTGTAACCTTCAACCATCGGGGAGAAATCATATCGAATAATACTTCATTATATTGAAAGTCACCCATCATCTTGTGTGTTGCTGAGACAAGTTAGATCCTATGCCAAATAAGTCCTTTTGTGTTCCATCGGCGAGACCGGATGTCACTCACCGAGACCTCATGCCGAAAACCCTAACTCTTACCAAGATGTACACCTTTATGTTGTCGGTGGGTATAAGAAAACAAACTTGCCCAGACCTTTCTTCGCGAACATGAGTCATACCGAAATGTTCCTTTTGTTTTATGCATTGCCGAGACATATCAATGTCAGGGAGACCTCTTGGAGAGCACACTATGTCATACCAAAAATATTTATCCACTCTGAGTTGCTGAGACAATACCAACCTCTCACCGAAAGCCCCACATAAGACTTAGTCGACAAGACCCAACAAAGTTGTTGAGACATTACTCTGAATATCATTAACTCATACCGATATAACCTTTGTGCACAAGTCGGTAAGACACAACGAAATCGCTATGACATTTCATCGAAGCCACAACCTTTGCCACTAAGACCTTTTAGTGCACGGTCAGAGAGACAATATGTCTTCAGTGAGACCACATACTGAATACAATACTCCTGCCGATATGTTCCTTTTCCTTCGGTCAGTGAGACAAGATGAGTTCGCTAAGACATCATTTTGATGGTATAATTCCTACCGATAGGGATCACCCTCTTTTGCTAAAACCATGGAGAAGTCCTACCGAAAGCTGCCAGTATGTAAAATCAAATTGTCATGACATCAGAAATGTCTTACCGATAGGCAACACAGATGTTTAATAGAGAAATGGATCGGGGAGACCCTAGCATTCTCACACTGATATGTTCTTTCTTTTCACCATAACAATGTACAAAAAGATAACCTAAGACTGCACGAAGCTCAAACTGATCAGTACCATAAGATATTAAAATTATGAATGTAAGTTGTCCACATAATGCCAAGACAAGTAAACCATATAGACAAAACTGTACCAAGATAAAGCATGAGAAACCAAACTGAAACAGTCAACAAGTAGAATCAACTGAAATGGATATTGTCATCAAGGACAAACCATATGATCACAAATGAGAACCAGTAGAAGAACCCATTGGACTGTCTTTGTTTGATGGATCAAAGTTGATGACTTCTCTATTATGTGGTACAAAGGCATCCTGACTTGTTCTGAGTGCATTGCAATATTGGGGATTGTTAGAATCGACAGCAATGGTGATCTCTTGTCCATTGAAAGAAAATTTCAAGCACTAATGATAGGTTGTTGGTACCGCTTGCATGTCATGAATCCACGGTCATCTCAAGAGTATGCTATATGTCAATTTCTTGTCCAACACCTAACACACTATGTCTTTGATGATTTGTCCCACTTGAATGGGTAAAATGATCAAATCCTTGGGAGGGTCTTTCTTCATCATCATATTCTTTTATGGTGATTTTCCTTCTAGGATCAATAGCATTTTTAGAATATCCTAATGCATGAACAAGCTTGAGAGTCCAGATATTTAGGCTTGGTCCTCCATCTATAAGGGCATGTTTGACGTGATGTTTATGGATTAGGACTTCGATGTGGAGAGAAACATTATGTGGATGGGTGGTGGATGCATCATCATGTTTAGATAATGATAAGCAATGAGGCGGAGTCAAATGTCCCACCATAGCTTGAAATGTAAAGACTTCTAGATTGTTTGGTACTATGGTGGCAATTAAAGCTTGTTCCAGGATTTCTTTGTGCACCAGTGAAATCTTGAGAAGTTCCAATATGGGTATTTGAGCAGGTATCTTCTGTAACTAATCAATGATGTTATATTGAGTTATAGGAAAAACATTCATTTTGGGAATGGAAGGGATAGCTCCTTTCAATGTTACCTTGGCTTGTCCTCTTGTAATCTCATTGATAGGTGTATTGTTTTGATAATTTGTGATTTTGATGATGTTAATTTGATTTTCACTTTTGTCAACGTTAGTGCTCAGATTTCTAGGTTCAAGGTAATTGATTTGATGTGAGATAGTGTCATCATTGTACTGGATTTTAGTAGTGGCATCCTTCCCTTGGCTTCCAATTTTGATGTCTTGGATGGAATTCCCAACCATCTCAATACAATGATTGGTAGAATCATAAACATAGTTTATATTCTTGCATTTGGTATTCGATGTAGAGGACTCTCCCTTTTCATAATTGGGTAAAGGGTTCTTGAACACTCCCTGATCACTATTTGTTTGGGGTCCTTCAATGTGTACCTTTTTGTTATCAATGAGATCTGGGATTGTGTGTTATAAAAGCCAACAATCTTTCATCATATGACCCTTGTTTTGATGATAATCATAGTAATGAGCATCGTTCCACCAAAAGGGATTGTATTGTGGATGCCAGTTTCGTGCTTCTATCACTATGATAAGCTTAGCCTCAGTAAGTTCATTTAAGGTAGAATCTAAGGATTATCCCAATGGTGTGAATTTTTGTCAATTGGAAGGTTTTGGAAGCAGTGTTGCTTTAGTCCTCGGATTAGTCTGATTGTTGTTTTGGATAAAATTTGGAGTGTTGGGAGGATTTTTGGTCTGATTTTTCTTGGTGGCAGTTGCTGTTAGGTTGAATACGGGTTTGGTATTTTGATTTTCATCTATGACCTCATTGTTACCAACGTTCTTGTTTCATTGCCAAAATTTAGGTTTTTCCCCACTGTTGTAGTTGTCAGAGGAAGTGGATGAGTTGTTTTCATTGTATACCTTAATGACCCCTCTTTTGACTAAGGCTTCTTCAATTTTAATTCCATTTTCAATCAATTTTTTGAAGCTAGGGGGACATTGTAATTCCAACCTATAACTCATCTCATCATTTAGGTTATCAATGAAAATCTCTATCTTTTCCTTTTCAGGCAAGGGACGAGAATACCTTGCAAACAATCTCCTCCATTTTTGCATGGTGATATCATGTCGGATATTGTAAGAGTATTGAGTGAGAAATCTATTGACCAACTCTTCAAATGTGTTGATGGGGGGTGTAATCTTTGAAAACCATTCAAGGAATGTCACTCCTAGACTTCGTGGAAATAGTCTCATCAAATAAGTTTCCTCATGCGAAAATTCTAGACTCATAGTTTGGAATTCCCTTACATGATCTAATGGATCAGTTGTACCATTGTATTTATCATACTTTGGAAATTCACTACGTTTAGGGAAAGGAATCATGTTCATGGATGGATTAAAGGGATAAGGACAAATTTCCTCAGTCAAGTATCATTTCAAAGTTCCCCTTTACATATCTAGAACTTGTTGTTGAAGGTTTTTCATTTGGTGAGTTAAAGTAACCATTTTCTCTATTTCCTTTTCAGGCTTTTGGAGGGGTGCTTTTAAGATGTTGATGTCAAAGTTAGGGGAAAGTTTGAATCCTTGATTGGCTAACATTAATAGGTATTTTTCCCCATCTCTTTCAAAAATATTTTCCAAAAACTTATGGAAATTGGGGTCTTGTTCTGCTTGTTGGATATCCTCATCACTTATTTCTTCCCCTTGAGTTTTGTTGAGTACAGGAATAGGTATTTCTTCTGCATCAACCATGTTGCTAGGGCTCTCACTATTTTGTGGTTCAATGTTGGAAGTCTTGATATCAAAAGCTTCACTACTCAGACTTCCTATGTTTTTTGTTTCAAAGTTGGGTGTTCCAAGTTCCTTGTCCTTGAGTCTCCTTTTTTATTGATCTTGTTTGGGCGGGCATACAAGTGTTATGATTTAGACTAAGCTTTGACCTAAGTTTGACATAGTGCCAAGGATTACAACTAAGTCAAATAGAATGACAAATTCTATTGATTAGACCAAGTTTGATTTGATTGCATGACATAGTTTCGTGATTAAAGGATGACAAATCCCGAAGATGAAACTAAGTTGTACAAGCAAAGATGTGATGGATATTGATGATTTAGGCACCTTGAAATGTTTAGATCTAGGTTTAATTTGAAAATTTTCACTTGTATAGGTCTATTTTGACAATGTTTATACTTCTAAGGTATCCAAGGAATGATCTTGGACTTGAAGTTTTGACTCAAGAAACGTAATTAAGGTACTCAAAACATTGGAAAAGTCTTGGATTCTGACAATAGTACATCATGTATAACTCTAGATTGTTTTTGCATGCTCTCTTGTAAAAATTGAAGGTTAACTTTTCTTTAAAGTCATAAAGCATAGACAAACGTCTTTGATGTTGCTTTGGACTAAGAGGTTTGTTCTTTAGTTTTCTAATCTTGACCTTTCGTGAAATCATCATGTAAACCACATATTATAAATTTTTTTTTCCTAAGGGATGGTTGAACACTATTGGAAGGACATATTTTCTAAAGATGGATGGACCTAATTTACTGACTTGGCTACCTCAATGAATGTAGTTTTGAATCAAGGTTTTCACTTTCAAAATGTAATGTTTTTTTATGGTGTTTTGTTTGAGTTTCATTTTGAAGACACATCAAGAAGAATATACACTCCTAAGGTTGTGTAAGACTGTATTCTTTTAGATTCCATGTGGGTTTTACCCCAACCACACTATCTTTAGTGGATGAATTCAGAAGCTTGGTTGCATGGGATCCCCCTTACAGTGCACTCTCTTCTCAAGCCAACTAAGCTTCCAGTCCCCATGAAACTACCATGGTGAACTGATCACCTCTACTAAAATTTTTGAGAATGTGGATGCCTTGGCAATGATCATTGTTGCACCAAAGAATAGATAAAGGATTTTGGAAAATCTACAACAAGGGTTTTAATGCGGACATTCCGTTCATGGGGGATAATCCATACAACGAGAGTCCCTTTTGATCCATCTCGTCGGAATTATCCTCATGATACTTGAACTTTCCTCAAGTATCCACATTTATATCCTGGTTGGAAGTCGCTTGGCTTTAGCGTGTTACTAGTTGGGTCGTTCCCTTAGGTGATTACTTTTTCCCACAAGGTAGGCCCGCTAGGATAAAAAAAAGCAAGCAAGTATACCCGTAGTTCGGTCGATCTTTATTTCACATGAATAAAGAGATAACTCATGCCATACACTCCACTTACACTCGCACATAAACAAGAATGGGTCTATCTTTTTAGATCACCCAGTTAAGGGGAGAGCATATGCCTACCATTCATCACATATAAAAGACATGGTACTCATTTTCCTTTATTTAAGCTATGTTCCTAACTTAAACAAAAGGAAACATGATATTCATTATCCCTTTACTTAAGTTGCATTCCTATCTTAACCAAAGGAAACAAGTAAATAACATCCAGCCCCTGTAATATGTTAGTAGTTTATGTTTTGAGTCTTTGACAACAAATCTGGGAAAACTTGTAAATGCACAAAATAGATTGTGAGTTTTTGATTTTGGTGAAAAACTACAAGAGGCACCAATATAGAGACAAGAGGTGCCAAAACTCTAAAAACAGTGCAGAATGGTCTCAAAACAGGTGAAAAGGGTCCTAGAACAAGATGTAAGAGGCGCTAAAACGCTAACAAGAGGTGCCAAAATAGGTGCAAGTGGCACCAAAACTCTAAAAGTGTCCCAAAATGGTCCCATAATAGGTAAAAACAGTCGTAGAACAACTTGCAATGGCACAAAAACTCTCATAACAAGCCAAAATGGTCTCAAAATAGCTGAAAATGGTCTTTGCATTGCTTGAAAGAGGCACCAAAATAGCTACAAGAGGTACCAAAACTCTAAAAACAACCAAGAAATTCTTGAAATAGCTCAAAATTGCCTCCAAACCGGTGCAAAACGTTCCCAAGTCATAAACCTTGAACCTACAATCATAAAATCATGAAGAAATTTAGTAATAAGTGAGGCAAAGGCCCTACAGTGGGTGCCATTTTGTGTGTGTGTCGAATGTGTAGAGTGGATTCTAATGTCAAAACAAACCTTAATGAGATAGTTTACATTCAAAGTTTGAAACAAGTAAAACTACTATATTCGTAATACAATCAAATCTTTCAAATATGTATCATTGTCCTCTATTTATAGGGATTTATTAAACCGTTTGGCCCTTAGATTTCTATGGGCACAAAGGTTGTTAAAATGACTACCTAGAAAATGATATTTGATGCTTAATATGCAAGCTAAGATGATTTCTATGTGTAAATATGTGGTGGAAGGATTAGTGGTATGCAAATGTGTGCTAAAATGATTAGTGGTATGCCCCTAAATGAAACAAAACGATGGAAAGGATAATGGATGCAACAAAAAATGAAGGATGGTGTTGATGATAGATGAAGAATTGGAGATGAGTGAGATGATATGAAACTAAAATGAACTATCCATGATTATGCATATGCTCAAATGCAAACATAAAACAAACTAACCTAGAATGTAACTATGATGCAATGGGGATGATAAAATGTAAGTATGAAGCAATTAATTAATCTAAGATGAGAATGCAAAGTAACACATGATATGAAAACTAAGTATAAGACTCCATGAAAGCTCCAAGCTCCTACAAAAAACCTGAATGGTAACAATACTCAAAGTGTGGATGAAAAATGGCATTATAACACTATTCCAATTTGTATCTCAAAATAGCATTATAACATTACTCAAAAGGTGGATGATAAATGCTAAGGAAAGAAGGTGTATTTATAGGGTTTCTCAAGCATTTTGTGAGGTGACAACCATCAACGGTCTAGATTCAAAGAATAAGAGATAGACGGTGGAGATGAAAGGAATTAGGATGTTGTCCCCTTGACCAAGGACAACATGCCATGTGTGTGAAGAGACCCTTGACCAATTGGAAGCATGCCAAATGCATGGGATTCCAAGTGTGTCAAACAAAGACCCATGTGCTCCAATTTTGTTGGAAGTGTGGGGGAATAAAGCCATGTGCTTTTTCTCAATGGTGGAAGTGTGTGAGGATAATTCTAATTAATAATTAGGCTTATTTATTTTCATGTGACCTTTATGAGGTGGCACACAAAAAGCTGTAGAAATGTGCTTTAATTCTTAGTCAAGATTAGGGAAGATTAATTAAATAAACATGTTTAGGGTTTTTAGTTTATTTAATTTAGAAGAATGTGAATTAGGAGAATTAAAAGGAAAATGGAAAATATAAATAAAGTAAGACCTTATTTATATGTAGTTGAAGCATTAATCAAATAGGTTGTATTTAATTAATTGAATATGATGACTATTTTTCAGGTGTATACATATACTATTCTTAACCTTAGAAACATTTACCAAGGTTTGCCACAATACATCATTTCATAAATTCAAATTAGGTCGACAACTCTAAATTCCCATGGTGGAAAGGAATAAGAGTGGACCAAAAATAATATTATTGAATCTTCTACATGCTTCCTTAATTAAATTTTATTCTTCGAATAAAGTGTAAACACTAGGTTAGCCAAACCTAATGAAAACACAAATGAAAAATGATGCACATGCTTCCCAACTAGAGGATGACATGTGGATGCCACAAAACACTTCCTTAATCACAAAAATATGATTTAGAACCTTCCAGATACATCCACAAAAAGAACAGTAGACTTCAATCACTAAATTTCTTTAATTATACAATTCAAACTATGCAGACACGCACATAAATACTAAAACATGACTTCCAGATTACCAAACTCCAAACCTCTTCACCAGAGCATAGGAAAGACCTTCACAAGACATATCCCAGATCGACAAGATCTGAAACGAAATAGAGAAAAATGAAGAGCAACGATATTTCTCCCAGTCCATAGAATACTAACTTTGTTGGTAGAACACACATACCAGTGGACACAACTTTCACATACCAACTAACCAAAAGTTGAAACTCAACATGCGTTACCATGAAAATACCAACAACATGCCTTCATATCTATACAAGAATAGGATCAGCATAGGAGAAATGTGGAGCACATGTACTGGAGCACGATCTGAATACATTCCTTCTTCTAACTTCACTTCTATATTAATTTTCTCAAAAGCACTTGGAAACTCATCAATCTAACATATCTGCAACACCATAAAGATAGATCCATGTACTCAGAACATCTCACCAACATCTCAACCATACATCTACAATATGCAACATACAAAATTGTGTTGACATCAATGACAACATTAATGACAACACCACCAAACTACCTCATACTTGCAACACAAACCCATGTTTCCCCTCCCATATTCCTCTTTTTCCATCTATTCAGAAACTCCTTGTTTTCTATACTTGGTGTCTTCTAGATTGTCTTTGAATTCATCATTTTATCAATCTCCATATTCTTCCTTTCATGTAATATATGCACACTTCTTCTTGTGTCAAAAAAATATAAAACACTCCCAACTTGTCCACTTTTTCCTTTTGGAAACCTCTCCTTTCAACATTTATGAGCTAAAATCAAGTCTTCCCCTTTAAAATTCATGTCTTTTCATTCTAAGATCAGTATGCTCTTCATGTATTTTGGTGCTTGCCTGTGACTTCTCTACCATAAGTTTCAATTTCTGAAATTTCTCCAACAACTTCTCTTCCTTTAACTATTCTAAAATACCTCTAACATATTTCAAATCATCTAAAATTTCATGTAAAACAATTTCAAGCTTACCAAGGAGTGGTTTTTGTGCTTCATCCTCCACCATACCTTTGATCGCCATGGGTATTTCCTACTCTTCTTTTGCTGTCCCAACATCTTTTGGATAAGAAACTAAAGCATAACATAGTTCTTCCTCTTTAAACTCTTCTAAAAATTGTTTCCAAGTGATCATGCATACCTTGGCATTGTTGGCAACTTCATTTTGTTGCTCTTTTAGTGGGTTCAAGACATACTTCTTCTTGTCATTTGTGATTATATATGTGTTCACTTCACCATTATAAATTTACTTGTGATCATATAGCCATGTCCTTCTCAATAGGATGCGACATGCATCCATTGGCATTGTTGATGCCAAAATTTGATGAGGTAACAGTGCCTTATGGGAAATTTAGTTTAAGGGGGACCTTTTGCGCTAAACTGAGTAACCTCTAGATTTTTAGAGAAGCCAACTTCTTCTATAATGGGGCTTGGAAAGGTAAAAGGGAGCAGACATAATAACATGAAGTCTAATCTAAGGCGATGCGCTGAGACTTAATGATAGGCACAATAAAGCATAGATCTAAGGGCCTGAATGGTGTTCTAGTGTTCCAGAATATCAAAAACTCAAGATTATAGCATAGACAATCCTTTCATTGAAATAAAATAATATTGCACACATTCCTACTGCCAAGAAGAGTCATTAGACATGATCTAGGTCTGCAAACTTGCATTCAACATATATAGTTCTTAAATGAAATGTCCACACAATATAAAAGCACAGTTTACAGTTTAATCAAATAGCATGAAAAATAGAAAGGTCAAACAATTGGCACAGTCTGAGAGTTTTTGTAATCAAATAAAACAGAAATAAAGGCCTAGTGTCTTTAACTAAAACTAGTGTTTCCTCCAATTCCGGCCCCTTTTCTCATAATAGAGAAAAGTATATATAGCAGGAAAACCTCCCACCGCTTCGGAGAGCAGCAACATAAAAGATTTCACAATCCCCAACAATGATGCATGAATCAAAATATTCCCAAATCCGTTGCAACAGAATCGATTAGGAACCAAGCATCTAGTCGTCCCAGGTACAGGTGCATCCTCTGCAAATGATGGCGGTGGTCCCGACTAGGCCCGATCAGACAAGTGTCACCCTCTAGTGCGAATTATTATGACATGCAGTGGCCAATAACATCATTCAATTCATCTAGTCCATCGCTCGAATATGAGATCCATTGGCTAGGAACGTGGCATCCTTTCATTGCCCATATGAACCTTTTCCTCTCGCCGTTGAGGACTTGCATTAATGCTACACGTGTCGAATGAGCGAAGCACTTCACCAAGAATGGAGGGAATGACTACTAGCCGAGCCCAAAAGAGATGCGTGGCAACATTTCACTGCCTATGGTTGCTACTTCATCTCTGCGCTGAAAGATTTGCAAATGGAAAACACATAGAAAATATACACTATAAATAGCAACCGTGGGGTCTGCCAAAACCTTTCAAGAATGAGGGCTTTGTGGCAGCCTTTCGGAGCCTGATGAGGCATCAAGAAAACATGATCAAAAGTATCCCATAGCTATAACACGTGGAAGCATAATGAAGCTTTCTGGGATGCTAAAGGAATTTTGAGACTCAGAGTTGCGAGGAGTAAAAACGTGGAGCGGTAGAGCAAAACCTTGATAAAAGGTTGAGCTGACTTTGTGAAGCGCGGGTTGATGCATAGAGGAAAAATACACCTGAAGGGAGCTAGTTAAATATTTGTTAACAGGCATCATATCACATAGTATTTCATCGCTATAATTACCAATCTAAAAATTTACTCGACATTGCTCATTCACCAAAAGTTGATAGACCCCTTTTGTAACCAAGTAACCTGATAGGGATTTGGGTGCTTCATCCTTTCCAACTTTAGCTTCTCCACCATCTCTTGGGACACTAAATTATCTATGCTTCCATTATCCATAATTATTGTGCAACATTTTCTTGAGACTTACAAATTATTTTAAACGAGCTCCTCCTCTATGTCAGTTTTGGAAGCTCCTTCTCTAGTTTTAAGAGAACTCTTTTCATCAAAAGAACTTCTCCATCTTTAGGGTCTACTAGATTTGTCTCATTTTCAGCTTCTGTAGTGCATGCTCTTCCAATATTTTTCTTTCCAACCTCTTGTGTTTGAGGGCACTCAAAGGCTCAATGACCCATTTCCCCACTATTGAAATAGACTCTAGAAAATCCCCTTCCTCTATTGTATTCTCCTCTCCCTCTCGAACTTTCACCTCTTCCTCTTACATTTGTCCCATGACTTGTTTGTGACCAGATTTCTTCCTCTTCTTTTATTTGCTACCCTCTTCCATTATTTATTTGTTCTCTACCTCTTAAAGGTTCTCCTCTACCTCTAGAGTTCTTTGTTGCCTTCTTGCCAACTTTTCCTCTTTCTTTAGTGCATATTGGTAGTCTTCTTCCACTGTCCTTATCAAGACCATGTTGAGCTCATCATAAATATTAATCCTCGGACCATTTACATACCTTGCTACTTGTTACTCATCATCCTCTACGTGTCCAATGCATATACTCAGTCTATAGAACTCTTTGTGTATTCTATGAAACTCAAATCCTTTTGTTTAAGATTTTGCAACTTTTTAATTAAATTAATATGATAATGCATAGGAAAAAAAATTTCTTTCATTTTTGCAACCATCTTCTCCCATAATCTTATCTTCTCTTTTCCTTTCCTTTGTCTTTCAATCTGCACTTGATCCCAACATAGGGATGCATGTCCCTTCAACCTTGTGCCAGCATATTTCACCTTCTTATTTTCTTTAATGACTTCCAAATCAAAATATTTATCCATTTCTGCAATCCAGTTAGTAAGCTCTTCTAGATTCATACTCTCATTGTAACTTGATGGGTCCACCCTTGGTTTACTCCCAAGCTTAGCCAATAGTTGTAATAATATCTCTTCATGTGCATCTTCTCCTTTCACTACTGCAACCTCTGGAACTTCTTCCTCATGCTCACTAATGTCTCCAACAGGAATCTCTCTTCTTTGAGAAGTTTCTAATGCCTCCAACCTTGCTCAGATTACCCTTAACAATTCCATAAGTTTTGGATTTTATTCTCCTCATGTAACTCTTCCTCTACCTCATCCTCTATGTGTCATTTCATCTCCAAATATCTATAATCTTGCTCTGATACCAATTGATGTAGTCAACAATTGAGAAACCAAAGAGGTTTGTCAATTGTTGCAACCTTCGTAAAATCAACACTTTAAAATAATATTTAAATAAAATATCCAACAAAAAAATATTTCATTTGTATTCAAATAAATACTGGAAGATTACAAAATTATCAAAACTCAATATGTTATCCATTAACAAAGCTTCAACTGCAACAACAATCTTTTACAGGCGAGATTAAGAATCAAATTTGTAAAGTTTCACCACAAACCCATCACATTCTTTCCTTCATTTCTCCCTAATTATCACGAATCTTTTAAAACACCAACATGGGTTTTGTGTGCCTCATTCTTACCTTTCCAGATCATTTTGAAAATCTTGATTTTGTTACCATATGAGGAAGTTATGCCATTTTTTACTGAATTTGGGTCTCATAGTCATGACCCAAATAATCTTCCTTTTCCCCAAAATGCTTGTCAAAACCTCTAGAATCTTCTTTTCTCCTTCTTGATTGTGGGTATCATCCATTTCACCTCCTTGATTTTTTTTTCTTGGCAAAAATTCAAATCTTTTCCCAATTGACATCCACTAGCTCCTTCGCGCACCTCAACTCCCAGCCACCAAACACCATTGGAAAACATTTATTCCAATTCTTTAATTTAATCATGGGAGTTAGAAAGTAATAAAAAAAAATTATTTTTTGATGTGTTTCCAAGATGTAATTTGAATTTACATCAAATACATAAACAGTGCATCCAAAGCTCATGCCAAACAAAAGTGAAATAGTTGATGGAAGGGAAAATAAGGATTATTTCATGCCTACAAGACCAACAACACACAAAATTTGAGAAAAGGAAAAATAAAATAAAATATTTTTTTTGGTTGTGCAGGATTGCACTTCACCCTTGATCCTCCTACATCAACATGTTAGTGTAGGTTTTTAAATTTTTCCTAGTGGTATATTTATTTTCCCTTAGTTATAGGTTTTTCCTACAAATTTATAAGGCTTTCTTAGGATAATAAAGAGAGTTAATAATCTAATATTAGGAGAGAAAGTGATGAGTTGTCCTCTACATTTTAAGGGTGAAGTATTTAATTTTTCATCACTTTATTTAGTTTTTCTGGTTATTGGTGGTAAATTCTCATTGGTTGATTTTCCACCTCCATTCTCTCCTTAGTTTTATATAAACTTGCTACCTAGATTGTATTTTTTTTTTATCTTGGAAGCTCTTAATACAATTCTATCATCTTGACATTACATATATCTCTTGGAGTTTTGGTTTATGTTGTTTATGTTTTTCAAGTTTATGTAACTTTGAATTTATCTTAAAAATTGCATTGGGTTATTCAATCTATTTCATATTTCTATCATGGTATTAGAGATTTTATTTTTAGAAATCTAAGTTCTTAGATTCTAAATTGAGAGATTGATATTTTCAATTAAAATTTTTGTAAATTCTCATATCCTCTTCTCTTTCATTTTGGATGATCTTGAGAATTAGAAAAGGTTTGAAAATATTTAGTAACCTCTTAATATTGCATATGTTTTTTTGTGAGATCTGAGTGAGTGCAACATTTATGGTTATATTGGTGGTAATTTTTACTATTTCAACATGTCCAAGAGGCTTGAGAAAGTCAAGATTGGCATTTGTTTCATCCAAATTGGAGATCATTTGTTTTGGTGTTAATAGACATCTTGTACCTAGTTACTTCACTTTCTAAGGACTTAGGGGACATATTCACATGTTAATTTTACTTAGGTCCTAAGATTCTTTCTAGAAGACTTAGTTGTCATGTCTAGATTTTATCTTTTCCTAGGTAGTTATGGTAAGTTATCTCATATCATAATATTAAGACACTTGTCATAAATCGTATAACATCTTATGCCTCACATTGGCTATATAATCAAGGGTCTCTCTCACATTGTACATTGATTCCTTCTTCATTCATTAATAGGAATACAATTTATTCTTGTCATATAGATCTTTTGAGTGTTTTGTGCTTTCTATAGGCCTTTAGATCTTGGGTGGTTATCTCCATAGATAAATCTTACATGGTATCAAAGAAAGTTGAGTGCCTTTGGTTAGTCTTTTAGGAGATATTGAGTACAAATCTTATATTTACTTGAAGCATTGAGTATGCTCTTCTCTTGCATCTTTGGATGATTTGGAGAATCATAAAAGTGTGATAGAAATACCAGATTCTGTGGGGTTTTTTTTCCCTTTGTAGTGTAAGTGCATTTTGGGAGCTTGCTACATCAAATATAATCTCACCATTGTGTATGAAGTTCTCAAGAAAGTCAAATCTTCCTTTTGTTTCATCCTAGTTGTGGGTGAGTGCAGGATCATTGGGGTCCAAAAAGTGGCGATTGACCAAAAAGTGGTTGATGACATTTTTTTATCAAAATTTGATGAAACAAAAATGGTTTATTAATAAAATTGTCATATTTCCACCAATATAAGGTATGACTTACTTAGAATTAAATAGATAATTATTATTAATTTTCTACATACATTCCGCGTAAAGTATTGATTGATAGGCTAATTGAAAAAATCTATAATTCTCAAATGATTTCACATTTTTTGAATCTAAAAGATGTGACACATTCTATGCTTCCCATATTATAGGATTGGAAAAACAAAAGTGGATTTTCATAAATTTTTGACCAAGTTATGGAGGTCAGACAAACAAGTTGTAATATTTTTAAAATTTTATAATAAAAATTTAATAACTAATTATTTACTTGCAAAAAAATATTAAAAAAATGTGGTACATTTGGGCATGTGTCCTCTACTTATATTGAAAGTTTCAAAAAATAATATTATTTTTTTATTATACTTAGGTTGGTTAGAAATACACCTATTTTTAAATTTAAAAAAAAGAAAATAGTGCTATTGCATTGAAATTTAAAAATTTTACCAAATAGATTTACTTTTTTCCAAAACAGGACTAATATCTTAGAAACTACATTCAATTTTCTATAAATTATGTTGTTCCATATTTTTTGAATTATGTTAATAAGATATTCAAATTTTTTTTGTCAAGTTGACTAACTCTATTTTTTTGAATTTTCATTGCCACTTAAGGGCCTAGTTTGGACCCCCATGATCCTGCATTGACCCTTGGACATTAGAGAACAAACATGAAAGGGTTTGAAGATTGCAAGTGGTTGTTAGATCTAGAAGGTAGTTTTTGCTTCAAAGCATTTCAGCCAAAGAGGACATCACCATCATGATCATTAGGCCCAAAATCCCTAAGATTGACTATCAAATCATTGAATTTGGACAAAGTTGCTCATTGAGGCAAAAAAAATTGCAAGTCGGAGCATACAACCCAACCTACACAAGGGTATGAATTTTTAAAATAATTTTTCAAATATATTATATAACTCACAATTTTTAAATTTGCAAAAGTTTTTTTTTAAATAAAATAAAATAAAAAATAAAGTCTGTAATCGTAGACTGTACTTGTAACTACATGTACCTTTAATGCCTGTAGAGGCACCACAACCGCCACATGGAAGTAACACTATGTTCAGGCCATGACCCCACTATACTCAAAAATGGCCAATAATTATAACTGGCCTTTTCATAAAATTGGTGCATATTTTGAAGATTGTAGTGCCTTAAAATTATTTTGTCTCCTCAAGATTCTAATTCCTCGAAATATTTTGTGTGAGAATTGGTCCTAATCACTATGCTTCTCAATTTTGTGAAATGAGTCAAGTTAGTTTTGATTTAGTCTTGTTGTGGTCAAATAAGGCCATGTTAGGCCATTTTGTAATGTTTTGTCATCTTTTGTGTCAAGGTGGGGTCATAGTTCAAATGTTGCTAAATTTGCAAATATGTTGTCATTTCAAAAAATGTAAGGTTGTAGAATACTAGTGGTCAAGTTGGTTGGAGAGGTATTTGAAGAGGTTGGGTCATTTTTTTTTGTTTTTAGGAGTTTAAATAGGCCTCCCATAAGTCGAGGGAGGAGTTGGATGCTTGGATGTGAATAAAATATCAATAAAAATTCGGTTTTACTCAATAATTTCTGAGTTTTACATTGTTTTATGTGGATTCTAGACTCTGCAAGAATCCATATAGGAATAACTTGCTCAAAAAATAGTTGGATCAGATTTAGGATTGTATTATCTTTGATCTGAATCCATTCTTGTGGAATTCCATTAAGTTTCAAGCAACTTAGAGGTAGTTTTCTGAGAACCGGTTTGTATTTGCTCATTCAAGGGTTTGAGTGTGTAACATGTTGAAATAGGCCATTCCACCTATTGTACTTGTTATATCTTGGTGGAATGGGCCTAATTAGACTATGATAGGGTATAGGAGTAGGAAAATGGCATTGGTGAAGAAATTGGATGAGATCTTGCACATCACCCTAGTTGAAAATACAAAATTTAGGCCTTAAGAATGAGGCTAGTGTTAGTGAATTATGGAAATTGTTTGAGAAAAATATAGAACATGATGAAATTACTGAAAGAAGGGTTAGATTGATGATTTTGAAGTATTTCAAGGTCAAGGGGGGTCAATTGTAAGTTATGGCATGAAGCCCTACTTGGGAAAATAGGGTTTTTGGAAGGAAAAGTGAGGTTTTAGAGTGTCAAGTGGGTAAAGTCAGGGGGCAGCATAATTTGGTGGTCATTTAAGCTTGTGAAGGAAGAATAAAGAAGGTTTTACATGGTTTCAAGGTTGTAGAAGGTCTAGCTATGGGGTTTTCAATAAACCCTTGCTTATTTGGTGAGAAAGGAGGGTTTCTTGATTTGATAGCTTAAAGAGTGTTTCTTTGTCAAAGAGTTGAGGAATTAGGGGTTTGGAGTCCTGATTTAAGAATTTTTGGTGGAATTTATGGTTGGTAGCAGATTTGAAGGAGTGTTCCTTTGTAAAAATGGGCTAATTGGAGCCCTTTTCAACATTGAAACTCAATTTGAGATGAGTTGGTCTGAAGAGACCTATAATGTTTTCAATATATGTTTTGGTTGGGAATAATGGGTGCTCAAAAAGGTTCATGGTTGGTGAATTTGATAGAGTTATTGAGAGATAAGAGCTAAAAACAAGGTTTGGTTACCTATTGGGCAAGTAGGTTGGTTGCAAAGAAATTAACCCTAGAGAGGGTTTTGAAGATTGCAAAAGTGGTTGTAAGAACTAAAATTGTGTTGAGTATGTTAATGAACTCCTTGTCATTACATTAAGAATATTTCTCAGAGATTCTATTGACTCAAGCCAACCATGACATGCATCAAGCCGTCAAAATTAATGTGGTAGTTTGTTGATGTCAAAATTACTTTGAATTTTTTTCCCTCCTCACGATTGAAGCTTCTAATTTTGCAGTTCATCTTCAAACACTTATAACTTTGGCTCCCTACCTCCCTTTTTAGAGGCATTTTTTAATTTGGGATATTATTTTGTGCTCTACACACTAGTGCAAGAAATTTATGATTTTGATGCATGGATTTTTAGAAAATTCAATTGAATAGGTGTTGCTAACAAGTTCCCATTTTTGGAACTTTCAGCGCTCTGTTTGGGCTCATATAGACCCCTTTTTAGATGCAATTTTTTTAAAAAAGTGCATATTTTTTTGATAAATTCATAGTGGTGTTATTATTTTGTATTCATTGTGAACAAAAAATCTGCTTTCAACATATAGCCTTATTTTCCTCATTTTGGAAATTGTATTGCATAGATCATAGTTTGATCTTTTGCATGTTGATCACACCTTGATCTGGCCTTATTGTGGCAATTGTAATCATTGAAATCACAAGAACGCTTTTCTATTTCTTGCAAGTGGCAATTGTAACCACACTAAGCATAAAGTACCAAATCATTTGCTTGGGAGGTATTTAATTGAGTGAATTTGGGGGGTTGTGTTTTGTGCTTGCACTTTGATTTCTCTCTTGTTCTCTTAAAATTTCAACCATAATTCATCCTAATTTTCATCTCTTAACTCCACATAACTATGCAACATGGAAAATAAATGCATGGAGTAAATTAATGGAAAAATGATTAATTCACTACATTGATGGATTCATTCTAGAACTAATTGATCCAAATTTAAAAAGTGGATGGCTCATTAAAATTTCTATGGCTCTTGGAAAACTCAGGAAATATGTTTCTTCTAATCTTTATTTCATATTGATAAGCGTAAAATAGCTAAGGAAGCATGGGATAAAGTTGCTCAGTTATATAACAAAACTGATGAGATTAGGGGATAAAAAATTGACAATGATCTCATAATCTAGATCTATAGAATTTTGATACAATCCAAGACTATGTAATTAAGGCTAATGAACTAAGAGAACAACTTAAATATTGTAGTATTGATAATAAGGATACACAATTGGTCTTCAATTTGTTAGACGAGCTTCATTTAGAACATGTAGCTTTTGTTTCTAGTTTCTAGTCTCATCAATTGAATATGGGAAGTTCCTATACTACACCTTCATTTTATTCATTTACAAAGATGTTTATGCTTGATAAAGAAAAGTTTATCACTGTGGGTATTCTCAACTCATCTAAGTCACAAGATTTGATGGTAGGACTAGATCAAGATCTAGCAAGAAATAGAAGAAAACAAAGAATAAGCCACACAAATATCGAGTACAATCATCTCCTCATCAACAAGGAGAATCTTCATCATCTTCTAAGAAAGGGCTTTCATAGAATAAGGAGAAACTAACTTGTGGTTATTGAAAGAAATTTTTTCATAATGGGCATCATTCCTATGCTAAGAAAATTGATGAATTGACTAATCTCCTCAAGAAAAATCACATCAATTTTCCATCTTCCTAAAAAAAGGAAAAGGATAGGCACTTGTTGTAGCCACAAGATCATCACAATAATGGATACTTAACTTGGGTGCTACATATCACATGGGTTCTAATAAAGAACAATTTTCCTCATTGGAGACTTTTAAAGTACCACACATTCTTACATGTGATGATACTCAGGTGGAAGTTGTTGGAAAAGGTTCAATTGACATGGATGATCAATCATTTAAGAATGTTCTTTGTGTTACTAACTTGTGTTCCAACCTTCTTTCAAACTACCAAATCACTCATCTTAGGAATGGTAAGAAAGTTGAGTTTTCCCCAGACATAGTTGTGATCAAATATCTCGAGGATAATACATTAGTTGCAGTGGGAAAGGAAAATCATGCATCTTGACTATATCAAATTTCTCACTTTGTTCCATGTTCTCCTTCTATAGTATTTCTCACTCATTTGGATTTAGTAAGTTATGGCATGAGCAATTTGGATATCTTAACTATCTATATCTTTAGCAGCTTAGCTCACAAGATATGGTCATAGGTCTCCTTCACATTATCTTTTCAAATGGTGTATGTATAGTTTGTGCTATGGGTTAGCATCCAGAAGAGGAGTTTGATAGAGGGAAGTCTTGTAGGGCTTTATAAGTTCTTTAGTTGGTTCATAGTGAGCTAGTGGGCCCATTTCCATTTTTTCCCTTTAGAAAGGGTCACTATACACTCACCTTCATTGATGAATACTCTTGATTCACTTGGGTCTACTTTCTTCACCAAAATGATGAATTCTTTGACAAGTTTCAAAATTTCAAGGCTCATGTTGAGAATCAATCTAGAAAGTATATATCAAGATTCTTCGTATTGACAATGGTTGAGAATATGTGAACCATAATATTATGCAATATTGTACTCTTGAAGGGATAGATATTTAGAATTAAATTGTATACACACCATAATAGAATGGTGTTGATGAAAGAGAAAATAGGACCCTCAAGGAAATGGATAGCTACATGATTCATGCTCATTCTCTTGGTCCAAAATTTTGAGTTCAATCCATTAATTGTGCTACATACATTCAGAATCGGGTTCCCCACAAGTCATTGAAAGGAATTACTCCTTTTGAAGCTTTGTGTGGTAGGAAACCAATTATGTGGTATTTTAAAGTTTTTTTCTCTCCAGTAGGGGCATGCATTCCTCTAGAGAAGAGCAAGGATTTGGAACCTCAAAGTAGGCCTTGCATCTTTATTAGATATCTAGATGTTGTTAAAGGGTATCAACTCTTGGATCTAGAGACACATGATCTCTTCATTGAGAGGAGTGCTCACTTTTAGGAAAGATCTCCAACATTGGCCTCTGATCCTCCTCATCCTTCCATAGTGGACTTAGATGATTCTACCTCACCTCCCACTCATAATGTAACACCATTGTAGGGTACACATTCTAAGGTTGAGCATTCTTATCCTTCATCCCCATTATCTTCATGACCTCATTGGGCTTGAAAGACTCTCGAGTCAACAAGAAATCTTGTTGGGGATCCTATAGATACTTGAAGGACTCGGTCATAACATCACCATCTTCCACATTTCTACATTTATATTACTTCAGATCCAAAATCCTTTAAGGAAGTATAAAAAATTCCTAAGTAGGATTGAGAAATGGAGGAAGAGTATAGTTCCTTGATGAGGAACCACCTATGGGACTTAGTTCCTCTTCGTAAGGGAGGAAAAATGGTTTGATGTAAGTGGATCTATTAGACCAACTATGCAGTGGATGGAATAGTAGACAAGTTCAAAGCATGAATTTTCGCCAAAGGTTTCTCATAGGTTCATGGTATTGATTACATGGAAACCTTTTACCTTGTTGTTAAGATTAACTCTAATTACTTGACTCTTTCCATTGCATCAACTCATGGATGGGTTGTCCATCAGATGGATGTGAAGAGTGTGTTTCTTCATGGAGTTCTTGCAAAGGATATTTGCATGGAGTAGCCATAAGGATTTTTTCAAGAACCTTCTTTGGTTTATAGGTTGCAGAAGTC
The DNA here is from genome assembly GCA_007258455.2 of Sequoia sempervirens. NCBI lineage: Eukaryota > Viridiplantae > Streptophyta > Pinopsida > Cupressales > Cupressaceae > Sequoia > Sequoia sempervirens. The sequence continues at coordinate 179,256,040 of VDFB02168118.1, forward strand.
TCTCTATGGCCTCAAGTAGGACCCTCAAACTTGGTATGCCAAGATTGACTTCTTTCTTCTCTTGACATGATTCTCTAGGTGTCACTCAGATTTGAATGTCTATATTGTGACAAGATAACTCTCATTTGCTTCTTGTTCTATATGTTGATGACTTTGATCATTATAGGGAGTTCATCATCCATCATTGGCGAAGTCAAATCTTCTTTTCATGAAAAATTCAATATGACTAACTTGGCCCCCCTATACTATTTTGTAGGGATTGAGATCTCATAGTCATCTTTCTAGATCACTCTTGCTTAGCATAAGAATTCTCTTGACCCTCTAGCTAGGTTCCACATGTCTGATTGTAAGGTTACGCCTACAACCTTTGTTTTAGGATTCAAACTTGAGGCCAAGTGTTATACTCCACTAGTTGATGCCACTTTGTACCGTCAGCTTGTTGGGAGCCTCATATACTTGACTCACACACCCTGATATTTCTATTTCAATTGGCATGGTTTCATGCTTCATGCAGGAACCACATGAGATTCATTGGAAATATGACAAACACATATTTCATTACATATAGGGTACTCCATAATATGGGATTCATTATGGAGCAGGTATAGGACTCAACAAGTGGTTAGATATACATATTGTGATTGAGTTGGCAATCTTGATGATCACAAGTACACTTTAGTCTACTCCATTCATCTTGGTTCTCGACCCATTTTTTGGCAGAGTAAGAAGCAATAATAAAATGCTCTCTCTTCGATTGAGGGTAAGTATCAAGGAGCTATTAATACTGCTGCTAAGGCTATTTGGCTTTAAAATATTCTCATTAAGTTGGGCTTCACTATTCCACAACCCATGGCCCTCGATTGTGACAATTAGAGTTCCATCCAGATCTTGAAGAGCCTAGTTCAACATCAATGAACCAAACACATCAAGATCCATATGCACTACATCAAGGAGATGATACAGGAGAAGGTCATTAATTTGTAGTATTGTCCTACAACAGAGTAGGTTGTCGATATCTTCACCAAACCCTTCATTGAGAGTAAGTATCACCATTTTTTAGCTCTTTTGTGGGTGTGAGATTTTTCTTCAGGGTGGTCACTTGACCTTCATTCTCTCTTATGGGGAGAATTTTTCCTCACACAAGGTTTTGTCCTCATCTTATTGAGAGTAGTTTCTTGTTTTTTTCTCTCTTTTTGGGAGAAGGTTTTCCCCACTGGGTTTTCTCCTTTTCCCCATTTGTGAGGGATTGCATTGGATTTATTCATGGGAACCTAACATGACCTCATAGCTAGGACCCATATTTGTCTCATTTTCATAATAATCTTCTCCCTAAGTTGTACTTAAGGGATGGTGTTGGTGTGAAATGTCTTGTACCTAGTTACTTCACTTACTAGGGAATTAGGGGACATACTCACATGTTAATTTTACTTAGGTCATAAGATTATTTCTAGAAGCCTTATTTGTCATGTCTAGATTTTATCTTTTCCTAGGTAGTTATGATAAGTTGTCTCATATCATAAGATTAATACACTTGTCATAATATTAAGACATCTTATTACTCACCTTGGCTATATAACCAAGGGTCTCTCTCACACTGTACATTGATTCTTTTTATATTCATTAATAGGAATAAAATTTATTCTTGTCATATAGATCATTTGAGTATTTGTTGCTTTCCATAGGCCTTTAGATATTGGGTGGCTATCTCCATATCTAAATATTACAATTCAACATAGTTGCAAATAGGGGTTTGAAGCTTAGATATGATGAACAAGTTTTTAGAGGAGAATTTTCGGCCAAAAAGGGCCTTTCCATTGCATTCAGAAAGGATGAGGAGACAATTTTTGAAATAAAATTAGCCCATATTCGATGTCAAGAGCCACTAAGGGAAAAAAAAATTTCCAAGAGGGTCGTATGCCCCCCACATCAGATTTGCACATTTGGTAGAATAAAATGTTCACAAAAAATAAAAATAACTTTTTATGCCCAATTAGCATTAGATGCTAAGTGCTAGCATTGAGTGCTCAAGTGCTAGCATGTAAGTGTGTTGTGTGTATGGGTTAAGGTCCTACAACTTGGAGTCATAGTAGCCTTTGCAATTTATAAGATGTCAAATAAATGATGACCAAAATTTTAACCACAACCCTTGCAATTTACAAACCATGAGATTTTGACTTAACCACCAAGTACACAAAGCTGACCATTTCTCATTTCTTAGCTAAACTGCCACCCAATAGCCAATGTAGCCAACGATGCCACCCAATGACCACTAGGGCCTTCCACTAGACCAAATTAGGTCTTCTTTCAAACTTGTATAACATTTTTCCATGATATCAGATTTTCAAACATGAGATAACACTAGAAAACTAGAGATAAGTACTTTCCATTCACAAAGATATTGCAAAGATTGTTTTCTCTTTTTACCAGACATTTCAAGTTGAAGGTATTTTTTGCTAATTTCTTCTACAAGCCATAACTTTCATCTTGGTAATCCATTTTTTTAAAATGAATAGGTGTTGGAAAGGTGGTGAAGAGAGCTAAATAGCTATAGGGATAATTTTTATAGATGTCTTAATTTTATTTTGTATCAAAGGGTAAAAGTACAAATTTGTGTCACACTTTCGCCAACTTATCTGTATAAGTGAATGTAAGTATTTCTAACTAAAAATAAATTTTAGCCAAACATATGATCTAGTAAGATTAATTCTAGATAAGTTATATCTTTCAACAAATTTCCAACTAAAATTGTTGGCTAAATGCATATGTAGCACCACTTTGAGGCCAATTTACCAAAAACTAAAATTATTTGAAAAACTTGATGTTTCAATAAGTCTTACTCATGTAAATAATTGGGTAAAAGCACAAAGTTGTGTCACATTTTATAATGGAAACGATCAACACTAGTTCAAATTTTAAACTTGAATCACTAAAAAGTTTATGTTTGTATTTTTTTTTTTTAAATAAAAAATTATTTTAAACTAGTTTTTAATAAATTAACACTATAATTTAGTTGTTGATAAAATGTTGAAAAATTAAATTGCATGAGACGTCAAACTTTTTATATTAATTTTTGTTTTTTCTTTCAATTTTTATTTATTTATTTATAACTTGAAACTTTAGTGCATGGATTTTTTTTCCAATTTTGATAAATCTATATTTTTAAATAAATATTAAAATGTGTGTGAATAAAAAAAATTGTTTCCATTGGACATCAACTTTGATATTAAATATTTATCTAAAATGGAAAAAAAATTATACCATCTTGAAATAGATTCTTTTATCTAGTGCATCATATTTGTTTTTTTTTTAATAAGTTATAGTATTTTCCTTGGTGTGGTAATCAACCTAATACTTTGTACTGATAACCTACTTTTAGTAAAATTAAAAATAAATATATTTTTGAAAACTACACTTATGGACCTACAAAAGGGTATTTTTTATATTTTTTAAAAAATGTTATTTACATTAATAGGAGTTATTGAAACTATAAGTTTTCAAATGATTTTATTTTTTTGGTAAATTGGATTCAAAGTGGTGCTCCATATATTTTTAGCCAACAATTTTAGTTGAAAAAGTTGTGGAAGTATCTAACTTAGCTAGAATGAATCTTACTAGATCATATGTTTGATCAAAATGAATTTTTAGTTAGAAATACTTAATTTAGTTGTGTTGATAAGTTGGCTAAAGTGTGACACAACTTTGTGGTTTTACCCAAAAAAATAAATAAATATAAAATTACCCTTTTGTAGATCCATAGGTGTAGTTTTCAATATATATTTTTTAATATTTAATTATTATTAATATTTTATTTTTAAATTTTATTAGAATAGGCTATCAACAAAAAATATTAGGTCGGTTACCATGCCAAGGAAAAATACATATTAAAACTTTTGAAAAGAATATGAGGCACTAGATAAAAGAATCTATATCAAGATGGTACAACATTTTTCTAATTTGGATAAATATTTAATATGATTGATGTCGAATAGAAACAACGGTGTTTTAATACACACACATTGTAATATTTATTTAAAAATAAATATTTATCAAAATTGGAAAAATATATATATCCATGCACTAGAGATTTAAGTTATAAGTAAACAAATAAAAATTAAAGGAAAAAAAAATATTATATAAAGATTGACATCTCATGTAACTTCATTTTTCAACATTTTATCAATAACTAAAATATAGTGTCAATTTATCAAAAGGTATTTCAAAAAAATACAAACATAAAATATACTAAAATATACACATTTTATTAGTTTACATCTGTGATAGGTCAAAATAGAGGTGTTAGAAATCAAGCAACAAGTTAAAAGAGTGCAAATAAACAACTTAAAACAACCTACACTTCAAGATTAGCCTAAGTTGGAAACAAAACAAGACAAAGCAACGAAATGGAACTTTATACCTTGCATTGAGTCGATCCTTTGGTTGGCCCTTCGATCTTTGACGTGTATGCTCCTTGGATGGCAAGTGGATGCAAGCAAAATGGAGTTGTGAAGATGAGTGCAAGTGGATGAACACAAGAAAATGGCTAAGAGTTGAGAAACAAAATTGCAAGAGTTTGGCTAGCAAAATGATCTCCCCTAAATGAGAGAAAAGAGGGGGTATTTATAGGATTTTTGGGAAATCCTAGGGGAAATGGACAGTCAAGATTGATCCACCAAATATCAAGATGTAGGGCTAAGGTGAGTTGAGAACTCACAAGCCCTCACATCTTGACATGTGGCATGTGATATAGGCCTAAAAGGTGAAGTGGACATGAGGTGGAAAGAGAAGGACATGACATGGAGAGGGGTACAAAGTACCTTGAGATTGGACAAGATCTCCTCATAAAGGAGGTCCTTGTCCCCATGTGGGTGAGAGGACAAGTGGGGAATTAAAAATTCCTCAAATATCCTTATGGGGATATGGGAAAGAATTTTAAATTCCAAAGGGTGCATTGGGGGATTAAAAGGTGAATTAAAAATTCACATGGGGAAGAGAGGAGCCTAGGATAAATAAAAAGGAATTAAAAATTCCTTGGGGGATGGGGAGAGTTGACTAAAGGGGGTGATTAGGATTGTGCAAGTACTTGATTAGATTAATTAATGAAGATTAGAAGAGGGTTAGATCTCACATGTGACTTGATGTGACAAGTCAAAGATCACATGGGGAAGAGTAATGAAGGATTAGAGGAGGGTTAGGTGGCTAAGAGAGATTAGAGGCCAACTTGCAAAAGTTGGAGGATGTGACACATCCTAATCAAGGATTAGGCATGTGCACATCCTAATTATGGGATTAGAAGAAGGATTAGAATAAGATAAAAATGATGGAGGATGTGACATAAAGGGGATTAAATAAATAACATATTTATTTAATTCAATTGATGAAAGGGGGATTAAAGAGATAAGGTATTATTGATTAAATACCTTAGGGATTTGGCAGAATCAAAGATATTAATTAAATAATAATAGTATTACTTAATTAACGAAAATAAGATGAAAGGGGATGAATTTGGATAAATTAATTGTCCAAATTTAGACATCTACAACATCATTTCAAAATTAAAAATATATATGCCACTTTTTAACGATTCAAGTTTAAAAGTTGGATTAGTGTTGGTTGTTTCCTTTATAAAAGTGACACAACTTTGTACTTTTACCCTAGAATTGGTAATTTTGGCTATATTGAGCCTATTGAGCATTATATCTCAGAAAAGGTTTTTTAAATGCACTAAACTATAAATTTCCATCCTTATAATGTTTGGGGAGGGAACTCATTTTCTATACTAGTGAAAAGGGTGGGGGTGTTCTTGGTGTTCTTGTGTTCACTTTATTTTCATACTCTTTTTGCATTTCTTCATTGTGGCTTCATCAACAATTCCTAGTCTAACTACATAAAACTATTTTGAGTGGAAGATTAAAATGTAAGTTCACTTAAGAATTCTTGGTTTGTATGTATCTCTTGATTCTCTTACATATTGAATCTTTGAATAATCTGAATGAAATATGGAAAAAAGCTAGATTCTCTTTTTGTCACTTGAGATTATACGAGGGGTTATATGTTATAAAATGAATTAATCAATTTAATTCCAACCAAATTCAACATAATTTAGGTTTCCTTTACCAAATTGAAATCAATAAGGCTATAGATACAAAAAAAATGGAATTGATAAGAAAGATGAAAAACTTATTCTATGTATTCTCTCTAATCTAAGCTCTAAATATTTAGTGTTTGTTTCTACCTTTTATGAGCAATAACGATGTATTTGGGTCTAAATTTTTCATTCCATCATTAGATGATTTTTATACTTCTCTCGTATAGGAGCAGGATTAGCCAATCCAAATGGGCACTCTTAATTCTTCTAAGTCATATGCCTTGGAAACAAACCATGACATAAATAAATAGTGAGGATAAGAAACAAAAAAATAGAAAAGAGGAGAAGGATCATAAATCAGCTACTCCAAAAATAGCTAATGAGACCCCATCTTCAAAATGAATCAAGCCTAAGAAAGAGAAGGTCAAATGTTCCTATTGTAAATGACTTGGCCATGATGAGCAAAAATGTTTGAAGAAACAAATAGATCAATTAACACACATTCTTGAGAAGAATAATCTTAGTGTTCCTAATTTTGTCAAACAATGTTGTGATGAGGGGTCTCACAAGGCCAAAGAAAACAAGGGAAAAAGAAAGGGAAAGGCTCTTGTAGAATTTACTTCTCCACCATCTATAGGGGTTCTTGACCCATGTAGTATGTGTAAGAGAGTGGGACCACCGCGTGCAATACCCCAAGTCATGGAGGGTCAAGATGTGAGAGGCTACCCTAACTTACCTCAACTAAGTGTAATGTAAGGAAATGCAAGGCAAGAGTAATGAGGACCGTGAGGCCTCTCAGTTACTCTGTAGACCCGAAACATAGGAAGGGGCTAGGTGAGCCAATTTTTTAGGTCTAACACTATACCTTAGGAATCTCTCTGTCCAAGGATGAAAGCATGGTGCGCTGGCATCTCAAAAGTGTGCTGGTGTCCATACAACTAGACAAAAGTGAAGACAAGGTCAAGCCATTAAAACTAGCTAATAACCCAACTAATTCACTAAAGGTCTACAATGATGTGATTAAGTAAAATAAATACTCTCTAATATTATAAAGAAAATATGCAAGAGTGAAGAGAGTAAGGAGGATCTCACCAAGGAATTCATTCGCCAGTTGATCCTTCAAGAAGCACTTGATCCTACACACAACAAGAGAGGAAAATGTTGGGTGGTTGTATAGGGGTCTGCCTCAGTCAGACCCCTATTTAGGTGTTTCAACCTCCACGAACAACCAAGGAAATGAGATAAAGGAAAGTAATGTAGTAAAGAGAAAAGAAGCACTACAAAACAGTGTTATGCTACTCAACCAAGTGATATAGGAGAGGAGAGGGAAGCTTAACACCTCCACCAAGAGCACTCAAGGATGCTTGGGGGAGAATATGAGAGTACTCGAGCCTCTGCTGCAATGGCGTGGTCACAAACTTGCTCTACTGAAGTGATGGAGTGTTGCTTTGGCTGTAATGGAATGCTTGAATTCTTGAAGTGAGTGAAAGTGAGCTTGAGAGTGAAGTGAAGAAGCTTATGAATGAAGTCAAGATATTAGAATGCATGTTGAAGGGATGAATTTGAAGGAGGAATGGAGAAAAATAGCCATATTCAGGTCGATTGACCAAAGGGGGTGTTACAACTTCACCTCTAATGAGAAGAGTAACACCTATGCAGTTTCAACTGTAGGAATCTGCTAGGGACATAAGCGCGTCGTGCGGACGTCTGCACACCGTGTAGGCATCCCTGACATAAACGCCTCCACTGACTCTCAAAATAGGCACCAAGTGGGATGCAAGTAGTGGGCTTAGGTGGAATTAAGCCTCCAAACTTGGTTTTCTAAGGTGGATAAAGGAAAAGGGGATTTGCACATGGGGTGAAAATTCACTCTTATACAATATGTTTTCTATTTTCATGGGTAATGACACTCCTACCGAAGTGTGTGGGAGAGGGTATGTTGATATGGGGAAAGGAAAATTTTATGATCTATGTGTGCCCTCAATTTCAACTAGTCTCCCATTGATCTATCAAATAACTCACATAGATATAGGAAAGCAAGTTGAGTTTACTCATGATTTAGTGGTGATTCCTAAGTTGCACAATGATTCTATAGTTACAGTTGGGAGAGAAGATCATCTTTCATGGATTTATTTTTTCTCACTTTTTTCCTGATCCACCTTCATCTATTCTACTCTCATTATAATAATGTGAGTTATTTTTGCAATCAATGGTTTTATCACTTGAACTACCACTATTTGTAGCAACTCAATCAATGGGACATGGTTACAACATTTCCTATCATTCATTTTTCTAATGGTGTTCGTCATTGTTGCATTCTAGGAAAGCATCCTAAAGAGAAGTTCAATGAGGGAGAATCTTGGAGAGCCTCACATAATTTTGAGTTGGTACATAGTGTTTTGGAAAGGTCAATTCCACAACCATCTTTTATTAGATCTTAATATGTTTTGAATTTCTTTGATGCTTTTTCTAGGTACACCATTGTGTGGGTATGTGCAGGATCATCATGGAAAAAATAGGCCCTTAAGTAGCAAAAAAATTAGAAAAATCAGAGTTAGGCAACTTGACTTAAAAATTTGAATAAGTTATCTATATTATTTCAAAAATATGTAAGAATAGAATCTGTAGCAAATTGAATGTAGTTTCTAAACTACTAGGTTTGTTTAAATAAAAAAGAAATATATTTGGTGAAATTTTGAAATTTCAATGCAGTAGTACTTAAATTTCAGGGAAAAAATAGGAAGTAGGTGTCTGTCTGACCATCCTAACCACAATAAAATGATAATATTATTTTATAATATTTTAGATATAAGTAGAGGACTCTTGTCCCGATGTGATGCATTATTTTTTGTAATTTTTTTCTAAGTAAATAATTAATTATGAATTTTTTATTAGAACTTTTAAAAGATATTAAAAACTCGTATGTCTGACCACCTTAACTTGGTCAAAACTTAATGAAATTCAATTTTTCTTTTTTTAATCCTATAGTATGTGAAGCATAGAATGTGACACATGTTTTGGATTCAAAAAATGTGATACCGTTTGAAAGCTATAGATGTTTCTCAATCACTCTATCGATTAGGACTTTTGTCATAATTTGAATAGAAAATGAATAATAATTACTTATTAAATTCAAAGTAAAGAATAATTTATATTGGTGGAAAGCTGAGAATCTCCTTTAAAAACCATTTTCGTTTCATCAATTTTGGGTAAAAAAAAGGTCATCAGCCACATACCCATCATATTGCCACTTTTTGGCCCATCATGATCCTGCACATGCCCGTGTATTTTCTCAAATAGAAGTTTGAAGTCTTCAATTCATTCTTAGATTACAAGGATTTTGCAGGAAGCAAATTGGGAAATCCATCAAATTTTTACATATAAATAATGGGGGGAATATGTCAACCACATGTTTGTGCAATATTGTGCTTCAAAAGGCACTAATTTATAGCATACAGTTCCCTACAATCCTCATTAGAATGGAGTAGAAGAATGGAAAATCGGTCCTTGAAAGAGATGATCAATTGTATGATTCACTTTGTCTTTGGTACCATATTTCAGGGCAGAAGCCATTAACTGTCTATGTTATATCTAGTACCACGTTCCTCACAAAGATGTTAACGGGGTATCTCCTTTTCAAGAATGGACTAGTCAATAACCCTTAGCTAAGTACTTTTGATTGTTTGGTTCTAGTGCATGGTCCCACAATCTAGTAGAGAAATGCAAAGCTATATATTTTCATAGCAAGAATTGCATATTTGGTGGATACCTAAATGGTGTCAAAGGCTATAGTCTTCTCCATACTACCACACATGAGTTGTTTATTGGGAGGAGTGTTCATTTTGAGGAGATTCCTTCTCATTATTCTCTTGATACTTATCTTACCACCATTTTTTTGGAGTCCTTGCATCATGTGAATAGTTCTTTAAAGGATCATAATCCTTCTGATCGTGATGAGGATTCTTCCTCATTCACTTTAGATGATGATAGTGTTGATGAGGGTTCACATGATCCACCTTTAGAGGATAATGGTTCTCCTCTTGACTCTCCTCCAATCTAGTGCCTCTTTGGGCTCAACAAATAGTACATTCAACAAGGGATTGCGTAGGGGATCCTTCATATGCTAGAAGAACAAGATCACAATTTTAAGATGCTCCAAATGTATTCCTTGCCAAGATTCCTATAACTGAGGATTTCTTTTAGGATTAGATTAGATTCAAGTTATCAAATCAATGCGAAAGACAAAATCCAAAGTAATTACAAAGAACAAAGGAAACAAAAGTAAATGAAACAAGTATACCAAATAGTTGTTACAGCCTCCATGATTCACCTTTGTAACACCTCCTTGCTTGTTGGATGATATTTTTCCCTCAGATTCGTTGCATGAGCAATCTGAAAATATATGCTTATGTCCTACACCAAGCTTTGAAGGATTTGCACAAATGTCCAGTGACTATGCCTAAATGATTATGATAAAAAAATGACTCTAAAATCCAAATTAATCTAAGTATTAATATGCCATCTGAATATTGTAATCTATGTGCCTAATGTAGAAATGAGAGGAAAATGGCATTTCATGGAAAATTCCATTTTGAATGGACATGTGAGATTGATTTCTGACTAAGACCTAAAATGAGAGGTCCAGATTAAATCTAATAATCCCTAATTAGGGTTAGGGAAAAATCATTAAGTGAGCAGTCAAGATGTCACCTGAGAGAATCAAATCGGCGGTGGAGAATAAATGAGATAAACTAATTAGAAAATAAGGATTTTCAAAAATCAAGAAGATAAAGATTGCCTGATTTGTGAGATTCGAAAAATCAAGAAGATAAGAGTTGGACTGAAGATCAGATTTGGAAAATCAAGAATCTGCCTGATTACTTGATTTTTGGAAGATTAGTTGCCATTTTGAATTAAATTAATTCAAAATAATGATTTTGTGAGACAATAAATAATCTTTTCCAGATTATTTACCAAAATGGACTGACAGTTAAGAAAGTGATGACATTTTAAATAATTTCATTTATTTAAAATAAGAGGAATATTAATTTTGACAATTAAATAATTAAAGATAATTATTTAATTTAGCATATAAGATTAATTAATTAAATAAATTAATCAATTCATTTAATTATGACAATTAGTGACATATTAAATAAATAAATAAAACTTATTTATTTAATAATCAAGAAGAAATATATGGCAAAGGGTAATTAAATAAATTAAGAAATTTATTTAATTAAGGGAAGACTTAGACAATTAATGACATATTTAATAAATAAATAAAATTTATTTATTTAATAATCATGAAGAATACAAAGACATGAATTAATTAATCAATTATAAATTATTTAATTAATAGTCGAATGTGGACCAAGGACATAATTAAATGTATTAATTATGCTAGGACGAAAGTGGTAAAAATGAAGCTTGCAGGCCTAGGTCATTTTTAAGTGTCTACATTTTGACCCTCTTTGTCATAATGTAGCATGTTGCATTGTGACAGAAAATAAGTCAAAAATATGCCCCAGTGCAAAATAAGATGAGGAAGAATGATGAGGAGGGTTATGGTATGCCCCCTCGAGAGGAAAGATAGGTTCCAAGAACATGGGTGTGCTCTCGAAATGGATGAGAAGACTAGATTATGAAGAGACAAAAATGTTAGTGCAAAAGATATGGATGATGATATGGATGCGATGCCTATATGAGATGAGCGAGAGAAGATGGCAAGACAAAAGGAGATGCATGTTATTTCCTAGACCAAATCCTTCAAATCCTGACCATAAGACTTTAATATTTATTGCTCTTAATCATCATTGGGTGGTAAAAATGACACAAGTGGACAACAAACACCATGATATGACGTAGACCAAGGTGTGCAAGGTCATCCACTTGAAAAATAGACAGTCACAGACAAGGAATGTCCTAACTCATACTAAGGGCGAAGTTGCCCCAGTCTTTTTGTCAAGACAATCCACAGACAGCGATCAAAGAAAATAAAATAGGCCAGGATACATCATCGCACCTCTAAATCCTTCATGGGACATCCTCGAGGTAGCTAGTAACATGACCACAAAGAAAAGACAGAAAAATGATAAGAAAAAATAGCCAAAATAGTCAAAATATAAGACAAGATAGACTAGAAAAATTAACAGCCATTTAATTTTGTTTGCCAAAGATTGAATTCTTGCCAGTTTGACAGTTTTGACAGTTTAAGAGTTTTGCCAATTTGATGGTGTTGACAGTTTGATGCGACCTGTTGTCAGGAAGGATACATCCTGAAAAGGAAACGAACATTTTGACAAGGTCTAACTCCAAGAAGTATACATCTTCAAGAGGACCAAAGAGTGACGAGACTGACATTTTTTTGACTAATATGTTTTGGCAAGTTGACTATATGATTGGTTGGACTGTGTTGTCTAATTTTGACCAATTTTGACATTGATGTTTCAAATGATTGTCTTGTGTCTGAGTTTGACTATGTCTGACTTATTTGAACAATGTGACGATTGTGACAAACTCCATGATTTAATTTGGACCAACCTAAAAGGACTGACCTAATGTCTCAAGGACTCATCGACTGATGGCCTTGCCTACGTAGCAAATGCACAGAGACAACGTAGTTCAACAATGACATGGACTGACTAACATGACTGACTTTGACTCCATTTTTAGGATTTAACATTGATTTGGATATTTTTGTGTTATTTTAGGACTTTTATGATTTTTAGGTCTTTTTTTAGGACTTTATATATTTTTAGGACTTTTTCAATACTTTTTGATGTTTGTCTTTTTTTTAGGACTTTTTGATGTTTTTGTTCCTTTTTCAGGACATTTTACCATGTTTTTGGTCTTTTTGAATGGTTTAAGGGGATTATGACAAATGCATGTGATTGATTCCTACACATGAGAATCCAAGGACAAACATGATTGTGCCCCTAGTCAAGCCGAATACCAATTGACAGGTGATGACAACATTGTTTGACGTGGGAAGGACACATCTCGAAACAACATGAGGACGATGACGATAATGTGACGAAAGTATGGAGGTCTATAGTCGGGCCAGGAACGCAGTCAAGTAAAATTTTGGATAATGTGCTTGTATGGATTAGACTCGTTGTATTTGGAATGACTTGGTTAGGAATAGATGGGATGATGATTATCCTTAGATCGTTTGACAAGGGAAAGCCAAGATAGGTGACAGACATGAAAGGATGAGAGGGTGGCCTTGGTAAAAGATGAGAGAAATGAGACTAATGGAATTGTCATATGATTTTAAAGAACTATGTCATATAAGGACAATACAACTATGACGGTTAATGACCTGATGTTTCGTGAATCATGTATGACCGAAGGATAGACATGTCAAGAGTTTTCCCAAAGCATGATTTATGTGTGTTAGTTTTATGTCAAGATTGAGGTAAGTGGGAAAAATGCTTGGAAATGATAGGGCTTAGATGGACGTAAATGTCATGAGGAAGGCATGGGAAATGAGACGACTTTCCCCCAAGTGTAAGAGTCCACATAGATGATTTAGTTTACACATGACGCCTATTTGTCAAGTTTTCATCATGGTACTTATCTAGGGCGCCTGTTTGCCAGGTTTTCACCATTGGATGAAATTTTTCTCTTTACTATTTTCTTGACTTTTTTATTTTTTTGGTGTCACCAAGATGCCTGTTTGCCAAGTTTTCATCAGGGTGATGATTTTTATCATTTTTCAATTTTATTTTATTTTTATTTTGTGGATAGCCTGGATGCTTTAGATGACCATTGATTGTTATGAATCTATTGATGGTGCTGATGTAGAGACTGGTTCCATGATATGCCAATAATGTCCTGTCTGAAGTAGTTGTCTTGTCAGGATTGTAGCGCTTGTATACAACTGATTGATGTCATTACGGTCCTTTATGATACTAGAGTTGGCCTTATCAAAATACACACATCGCGATAGAGTACCATGAGAGTCCTTGCGGTAAAGAGTTGCTGCCAAGATGTGATGGATTTGTGACATGGGATCATTGGACTTTAGATGAGATGTAGGGTTATGATGAATGATGGTAGACATGGAAAGGTTGTTTGGACGTTTGGATGAATCACTTTTTTTTTCCAAACTCAGTATGGTGGATGACTGATTTTGGAGGGATGGTGTTTGGAACCAACACTTTTATATGCTTTGATTGATGACCATTTTGAAGGAGGTGGACATGTGTTATATGTGGGAGTCCTCTTGTCTTGTGGCTCCACATTGTGATTGACTTTTGTATTTGACATGGTTTCTTTATTTGATCCATCTTTCTTTGGGATCCATTTTAATTTCATTTGTCCACTTGTCCTTTTGTTTGATTCAATGGCCTTTGAAATTTTATTTTGATCTTTTGACTTGTAAGGCTTTTGTTTTTGTTGGTCCCAAAGGGGAGGTTGATTCATGATAGAATGATGGTTTATGGTGTGGGTGGACAGGGTGTTGGCAGCAATCTTATGACAAGGATTTCTCATGGATTCCATTTTGACATTTGTATCTGACAAGGTTGGCCCCAGTATTGAGGAGGTACCACTAACATCATTTGATTTGTTGTCTGAGGAATAACCAAGACCTTGATGCCTGCAATTTTCCTAAAGCTGTATTGGTTCTAGAATGCCCTGCTCGTGTATGCCTAGTCCTTTGCCTTGATATTGCATGATTTGAAAGATTTTGTTTGCGATGGGGTATTTATTGTTTTGAAAGCAAGATGCTAACCCATCATGATGTCTATGGACACTGTCACTTGTAATATTTTCATCTGCAAGAAATCCTACTCTAACAAAGATAGATGACCCTAGTTGATAAAGTGTCTTAGCTTCATTATCACGCTGGACATATTCTTGACTAATATCTTTGGTTTGATCATGTGACATGTCAAGTTCAGTAGATTTTGTTGGTGCTTCCAAGGAAATGTCGAAGCCATCATTATGTTTAGTGTCATAGAGTCCAATGATTTTAGGTATAACTTGATCATATGCAAGCATGTCCCTAGTGGAAGATCCTTGTTCTAGAGGAATATTTTCTATGTGTCCCATGGAGGCAAGTGTCTCATTTTGGGAAGTGTCAATAGTCGAGGCCTTTACAAGGTCAACAAGTGTTTAATCATGAATGGCGTAAAGGTCAAGGAGTGGATCATCTTGGATTACTTGGTCAACAATAGGGTCTTGGTCAAAGATGCGGTTGTTGTAGATGATATAATCGGAAATGGAATTTTTGTTAAGGATAGGTGTGTTTTGGATGTCATGATTATTTTGAAGGACATCTTGAATGGACTTTAAGATAGGGTCATGGGATGGACTACCTTGTTCTTGACATGAGGGTGACATTATAAGGTCATGCTTTGGGATTTCGTCTTGACATGTATC
This sequence comes from Sequoia sempervirens, assembly GCA_007258455.2. NCBI lineage: Eukaryota > Viridiplantae > Streptophyta > Pinopsida > Cupressales > Cupressaceae > Sequoia > Sequoia sempervirens. Next base: position 179,271,515 of record VDFB02168118.1, read on the forward strand.
ATCAAGTTTATTAAATGGGATTTGACTTTGAGTAATGATAGAATTTTTATGACTAGATGTGGCTTGTGAGGGGGTGATTTGAAAAGGATTAATGAATGACGGACTAGGATAGGATGTGGGGACTTGGATTGGACTAGTACGTGAAGGACTAGGATATGACATGGGTACTTGCATTGGGCTAGTATGTGAAGGACAAGGGTATGACGTGGAGACTTGGACCGGATATGACATGGAGTCTTGGATTGGATCAGGATCTGAAGGCATAGGATGTGGCATGGGGACTTTGGATATGCCATGGAGTCTTGGACTGGATTAGTGTAAGGTTGACTAAAATAGGACGTGGAGACTTGGATTGGATCGATATGGTATGATGTGGGGACTTGACATGAGTTGATAGATGGTTGATAGGGCATGTAGACGTTGACAGGATTGATAGGTGAAGGACTAGCATATGATGTGGAGACTTGGAATGGACTAGTGGACAGTTGGTTTCCCTTGTCAAAGTTAGGATAAGGGTGATAATTGGACATGTGTTGTGAATTAATGGCAGGATTTGTGTTAAGTGACTGTTGATGGTGAGGATAGACGGATGGAGGTCTCACAGTATTTATGTCAAGTCATGTGGTAACTTAGCCCCTTGGTCCAAAAGTATAGCTAAAAATGTTTGAGGGTCTTGTAAGACTGAGTTTTCTACAAAGGAGGCTTTATCAGGGTTTTGCGCTGTAGCTTCTAAGTCTTCTACATATACTTGTCCATTCTGGTCTCTTCTTATCAATGACTCAAAAATGTTTTGTGATGAAGATGGCATTTTCATGGAAGAATGCATGTTCATGTTGTGAAATGGGTAAGAAAAGGTCCAATGTTTGACTTGGTTGTTTCTAGATGTTTGACCATTGTTTGGTTTGTTTCAGTGTCCAGAAAACACTTGCAAGCATGATATTTTGACTGTAAGCAAGCACACATGAGACAAGTACAATCCTATGGTTAGGCCAGGACAATATTCGCTAGATTCCATGTGGGTTTCTCCAACCGCATATCTGTAGTGTGTGAATTCAGAAGCTTGGCTACACGGGCTCCCCCTTACAGTGCACTCTCTTCTCAGGCCAACCAAGTTTCCAACCCCCATGAAACTCCCATGGCAGATTGATCACCTCTACTAAAGACTGTGAAAGTGTGGATGCCTTCACACTGACTGGTGTTGCACTAGCAAATAGAAGGTTTTTGGCTTACTACACAAAGGTGTTTAATTCGGGACCCCCGTTCAAGTGGCCATACATGGGGAAAGAGATTAATCACCAATTAGGTGGCACTCCAGCCTGAAGAGGTTAAACTCAACAGGGTTTAAGGGAGTGTCCGTATGACACATCCGCACTCGTAATCTTAGGTTTTCCCTTAAGATTCACATTTATATACCGGTCGGGGGTAGCTTGGCCTTAGCTCCATTTCCAGTTTGAGTCACATTAGGGTGATGAAATCCCCAGGTAGGCCCAATTTCTAGAGTTAGTAACCATTTCTCTTACACCCAAGATCGCCCGAAAGCGCAAGGGGAGAGGATACTTCGATATACTAAGTTGTGAGGTTAATAACATATAAAAACGGGTCTAGTTTTCTGATCATCGAGTTTTCACAAGGTGAGAGCATACTCACCTACCATTTTGCAAACACACTCAGACATAGAAGAAAACAAAGTTCATTTTAATTGTACCAAAAGGAAATGTGTATTATACTAAGAAAAAGACAAGCACATTGTTTTGATGTTTAGTCTTTGACGTTCGAACCTGCAAGACCACACATTAGTAGTTTGATAATGATCTTTGACTATAGATTTGCAAAAATAGTTAGATGCGTCATTTTTTTTCACTTGATCCAATGTGTCCTTTGAAGTGTTTATTTTCTGCACATGCACAAAACCAACATCAAACCTTAATAAGATACTTGATCACTATTGTTAGAGGGTTAGCTAGTCACAAAAAATCTGAGTTTTAGAAAAACATTTGATAGTAAAATTAAAAATACAGAGAATAAATCCTATCTAAAATCTCAAGAGGTTTCCAAAAATATAAGTAAATCAGAAAAATTTGTTGTTTTGCACTTGAAATTAATTTTTTATGAAAAATCATAAAAAAATTATAAAAAATACAAAACAGTTCTAAAAATTATAATATTTGGAATGGAGTTGTTTGATATTATCCCAAATCTGTAGAAAAACATTTGTGAGTAGATCTACAACTTTGAGTGAGATATATGCAAATATTTTTTAAACCCCAATTTTAAAAGATCTATTTTTTGACTAATAATTTCACATCCAAATTTAAAAGATAAAGAATAGAACCTTGTTAAAATTTAGAGAGATTTCCAGAAATGTAAACATATCTAAAAAATTCGATAATTTGCTCTTGAAATTAATTTTTTATGGAAAACAAAAAATAAATTATAAAAAATTAAAAACAGATCCAAAAATTATGATTTTTGGAATGAAAGTGTGTGATGTTGTTCCCAAGTTATAGAAAAAAATTTGTGAAAAGATACATAGCTGTTTAAAAGTTATGGTCGAATCTTTGGGAACTAGGGCTTTATCCAAAATGATGCCAAACCTTTCATTCGTAGGAGTTTCCATGATTCACCTTGATAGTACCTTCTAACTTGCTGATTTGTGTTGCCCTCAGATTCGATATGCGAGAAATCCTTGACAAAGACCTACACAAGTTTTGAAGGATTTGAATCTAAATGCCTATGCCTATGTCTATGACAAAAATGATTCTAAAATGCCATCTGAATATTGTAATCTATGTGCCTAATGTAGAAATGGGAGGAAAATGGCATTTTATAGAAAATTATATTTTGAATGGACGGGTGAGATTGATTTCTGACTAAGACCTAAAATGAGAGGTCCAGATTAAATCTAATAATCCCTAATTAGGGTTAGGGAAAAATCATTAAGTGAGCGGTCAAGATGTCACATGAGAGAATCGAATCGGTGGTGGAGAATAAATGAGATAAACTAATTAGAAAATAAGGATTTTCAAAAATCAAGAAGATAAAGACTGCCTGATTTGTGAGATTCGAAAAATCAAGAAGATAAGAGTTGGACTGAAGATCAGATTTGGAAAATCAAGAATCTGCCCGATTACTTGATTTTTGGAAGATTAGTTACCATTTTGAATTAAATTAATTCAAAATAATGATTTTGTGAGACAATAAATAATCTTTTTTAGATTATTTACCAAAATGGACTAATAGTTAAGAAAGTGATGACATTTTAAATAATTTCATTTATTTAAAATGAGAGGAATATTAATTTTGACAATTAAATAATTAAAGATAATTATTTAATTTAGCAGATAAGATTAATTAATTAAAAAATTAATCAATTCATTTAATTATGACAGTTAGTGACATTAAATAAATAAATAAAACTTATTTATTTAATAATCGGAAGAAATATATGACAAAGGGTAATTAAATAAATTAAGAAATTTATTTAATTAAGGGAAGACTTAGACAATTAATGACGTTTTAATAAATAAATAAAATTTATTTATTTAATAATCATGAAGAATACAAAGACATGAATTAATTAAACAATTATAAATTATTTAATTAATAGTCGAATGTGGACCAAGGACATAATTAAATGTATTAATTATGCTAGGACGAAAGTGGTAAAAATGAAGCTTGTAGGCCTAGGTCATTTTTAAGTGTCTACATTTCCAATTTACTAACCTTTTAGGGAGCTTCTAGTTTCCTTAAGTGGGATGCAACCATGCAAGAAGAGTTCAGCGCCCTAGAGAGGAACTGCACTTGGTATCTTGTCCCACTTCCTAAGGGAAGAAAACTTATTCGATACAAGTGGGTCTATTGAACAAAAATTGCAACATATGGGTTGGTTAAAAAGAATTAGACTCACTTGGTTTCCAAAGTATTCTCCCAAGTTCCAAGGATCGACTACTCCAATAATTTTGCACATGTCACTAGAATGAATTCCATGTAACTTGTCCTTGCTATCAACATAGCACATATATGTGAAGTTCATAAGATGGGTGTCAAGACTTCCTTTCTTAATGTTGATCTTTTGGAATAAATACACATGAAGTAGCCACAAGGGTTCATTTAGGAACCTTCACTTATGTGTCATCTTCAAAATTCTCTTTATGGCCTCAAATAGTCCCTCATGCTTGGTATTCCAAGATGGACTCCTTCCTTCTAAAAGTGGGGTGCACTCTATGTCATTTTTATCCTAATGTCTACATTTTGTAGAATGATGATTCTCACACCTTATTGGTTCTCTACATCAATGAAGTTTTTATCATTGAAAGTTTCTTGTCCACTGTTTGGGAAATGAAAAACACCCAATCATGATTAATTTTTCACATTAGAATTGGGCTTATTACACTACTTTTTAGGAATTGAGATCAATTAGTTTTCTACAGGTATCTCTCTTGCACAACCTAAGTATGCACTTGATATGCTCCAAAGGTTTTACATGGATGATTGTATGCCTACACTGACCACATTCCTATTAGGGGTCAAACATGAGGCTAAGTGTTCTTCACCCTTGGTGGATGACACTATATTGACAACTTGCTCATTATCTCATCTATCTAACTCAAATAAGGCATAAAATTTCATATGTTGTAGGCATGGTCTCTTGATTTATGCTGGAGTCATATGAGCTGCAGTAGAAAGTAGCTAAGAAAATTCTTCATTAAATCAAGGGTACCAACAATTATGAGATTCATTATGTAGTGAGCATGGATTTTGACTTAGTGGGACACATATTCAAATTGGGTGGGTGATTCTTAGGATTACAAGTGTACTTAAAGGTATTACTTCTCCCTTGCTTCTAGTCTAGTTTGTTGGTCAATCAAGAAGAAACTTTTTATTTCTCTTTCATCTATAGAGGCTAAGTATTAAGGAGAAAATAATGCTACTAGTGAGGCCATCTAGCTTCAAAATATTCTCAATGATTTTGGAATTCCCTTTCGGAAGCTAAAAGTAATATTTTGTGATAAATAGATTGTTATTCAAATCTCTCACAATCTGGCTCATCATCAGTGGACCAAGCACATCAAGATGTACATGCACTACATTCAGGGTTTGATTCATTTATAGATCACTGATCTCAAGTACTATTTGACATCCGATCTATTTTGAAAACATCTTTACCAAACCCTTCACTGAGAGAAATTTCCTCCATTTATGAGCTTTTCTTAGGGCGAGGTTGGTGTCCTCTTTGAGGGTTCTACTTAGTCCTTCTCACCTTATTTTGTTTATTTTGGGGGGTGCTCTCTCTCTATTTATGATAAGGGGATTCTTCTTTTGGGAGGAATTTGATATGTACATGGGTACCTAACATGGCCTCACTTTTTGGGACCCATCATCTTTTACATCCTCCTAAGCTATCATTAATGGGGATATTAGTGTAGGTTTTTATTTTCCCAGTGAAATATGTATATTCCCTTAGTTATAGGTTTTTCCTACACATTTATTCAACTTACTTAGAATAGTAAAGTGAGTTAATAATTTAATAACTAGGAGATAAAGTGATGAGTTGTCCTCCACCTTTTAAGGGTGGAGTATTCACTTTTTCATCACTTTATTTAATGTTCAGGGTTATTGATGGTCAATTATCATTTGTTGATTTTCCACCTCAATGCTCTCCTTAGTTCTATATAAACTCACTACCTAACTTTTATTTTTCACCTTCAAAGCTCTTAATGTGATTTTGTCATCATGACATTGCATATCTCTTGAAGTTATGCTTTGTATTGTATTTTTTTTTCATTTTATGTAACTTTGAATTTATCTTAAAAAGTTCATTGGGATATTCAACCTATTTTAGATTTATAACAACATAGGTGTAGCAATGTGTGAGCACCTTTGATAGAAAAAAAATGTATATTCAAAGTGCAACCAAGCTCAAGTAATCAAGATTCCCTAATTTGTTGATGAGGAGTGCATGAAAGCATGAATTAGCAATTATGAAGCCTTCAAAGGAGCTAAAAGGTCAAATCCACTCCACACATGAAGGTTCCTAGGTAGTAGTAGATATAAGAAAGTAGTTACAAGATAGATATCTTGATGAAATATCAAAAGTGCTTTAGTTTGTGTTTCATTAAAGAATAAAGAATTTAAATGCTTTTCTTTTCTAAAGTAAACATACAATAATTGTAAATGGAAATAAGATACTAAAATATAATGCCTTAAAAAAATAAATCAGATATGAAATTAAAATTTAAAGATTTTCAAATTTAAGAAAAGGGTATGTGCAGGATCATCATGGAAAAAATAGGCCCTTAAGTGGCAAAAAATTCAGAAAAATCAGAGTCAGGCAACTTGACGTAAAAATTTGAATAAGTTATCTATACTATTTCAAAAATATGTAAGAATAGAATCTATAGCAAATTGAATTTAGTTTCTAAACTACTAGGTTTGTTTTAAAAAAAAATCTATTTGGTGAAAATTTGAAATTTCAATGCAGTAGTACTTAAATTTCAGGGAAAAAATAAGAAGTAGGTGTATGTTTGACCACCCTAACCACAATAAAATGATAATATTTTTTTATAATATTTTAGATATAAGTAGAGAACTCATGTCTCGATGTGATGCATATTTTTTTGTAATTTTTTTCCAAGTAAATAATTAATTATGAATTTCTTTTACAACTTTTAAAAAATATAAAAACTCGTATGTCTAACCACCTTAACTTGGTCAAAACTTCATGAAATTCAATTTTTATTTTTTTAATCCTATAGTATGCGAAGCATAGAATGTGACACATGTTTTGGATTCAAAAATTATGATACTGTTTGAAAGTTATAGATATTTTTCAATCAACCTATCTATCAGAACTTTAGTTGTAATTCAAATAGAAAATGAATAATAATTACTTATTAAATTCAAAGTAAAGAATAATTTATATTGGTGGAAAGCTAAGAATGTCCTTTAAAAACCTTTTTCATTTCATCAATTTTGGGTGTAAAAAGGTCATCAGCCACATACCCATCATATTACCACTTTTTGGCCCATCATGATCCTGCACATGCCCAAAAGTAAGGCTCACCAAAATGTTAAGTCTTAAAGGAGATTCTAGATGTAACTACTAGATTAACTTATATCAATCCTTTCTTTTCCTTACATGGGAACATGAGCCAATATGCCTAGGTTATGTTCCTTTGTTGTAATTTGAGGGCATATTGATAAGATATGCTTTAATTAACCTAATGAATATAAGCCATAATATTAAAATATGAATGACTGTACAAAAGAAAATAAAATTGTAGAAAAATAAATATAGATCTGAGGAAGGTAGAAAAAGGGGGAAATATCATTGGAAGTCGAGGTTGAATTGAAGGTATATGGGTGTTAGGGAATTGGGTTCTTCTAAGCTCTTTCCCACCTATTGCAAGATTTTGCTTTAGCTTCTTGTAGCCTGTCACTATTGGAAGTTTTAGAATCAGATCTTCACACACAAAAAGAGGAAAAATGATCATGTTGTATATGGTTTTTCCTTATTCAAAACCTATTTTGGTGTTCCCACCTCCATAATAATAATTATGATGATGATAAATATTACATGCTATTGAGGAGTGGAGGCAAAGTAAATGATAAAGATTGTATTAAATGTAATATAATAAGATAAGTTTCCCTTAGGTATATGAAACCCTTGTTGGAGTGATGTCATACAATAAGTTTCTACAAGGATTTTATGAAGAAGGAATAAGTTTCCTTGAATATATACAAGGGTTAGTTCATATAGCAGAATAAAATGCATGTATAGAAGAATACATGGTAGTTGCATGTGTGTTCACAATTACTAAATAATTATTCATAATTCATCATATTTCATAATAGTTGCTCAAATGAGAGGAAATGACTTATTTATATGTACATCCCATGAAATTTTTATAGTCACTCCAATAAGGTACTATTTTCTAGACACCAAAGGTCGATATTGGAATTTAGATCTTTTTAAATATTGATTCCCAAGACAAGGGAACCCAACACTTTCGTCTAGTTTTTCTTCACCCTAAAAATTTTGGATGCTTGGGAATTTAGTTTATTTTCTTAATTTGGCTCCAAAATGAATATATTATGAACATAATTAATTATACATGTAAAATAGCATGTTAGACCTAGCGTGAAATTTTCAAGGTGACAATTTACAACACTACATAAGTATTCTCATCTCTCCATTAGTTTTGTAGGAATATATGAGTGTATTTAACTTGTGATATCCTCACTATATACTCTAAATAATAGGCTCAGTGTTTCCCACCCAACATCATTGAAACACCCCATCAATCTCACCACTCCTAATCACCTCCCTCATGTCTCTAACTTAGCTTCAACTTCTCCTACATTTTATTTCTAGGAATATATTAGTCACCATACATCCCCTATCCTACTGTTTTGATTAGATTGAAGGGCCGATACCCATTATAGAAAAACCATGGAGGCAAAAGACAGGCTGCTCATAGAAAATGAGACAACAAAAAAATAAGAGTGAGCCTCACCAACAGTGAGCCAGGATGAACATTAGACAAGCCATGCTTTTGACTAGAGCATGCAATAGAGAAATAGAGACCAACTTTGAGAAATAGGGGAAGCCAAAAATAGAAAAACAACACAAAGAACACCCCATAAAGAAGCAAGGAAAAAAAATGAAATTCATCATCTTAATCACTTAAAAAAGGGTAGAAACTCTACTATGACAATTCTAGAACTTCCACATAAGAAACAAGACTTCCAAGACAAGTAAGAACTTGTAGAAACCAATAACCTCCATATTGACATAAGCCAACAGATTCAAAAAACAAACAATCACTAACAAAAGGGGTAGGATTAGAAACCTAACACCAACTAATCTCCACTGCAATAGGAGAAAATAAGAATTTCTAGGAAGGAGGCACTAAACCCCTAACATGCAATTAGATATATGAAAGATATTACCACAAAATAGTGAGGCAAAGACATAAGCCACGCTGCAGTACCATCGAACCCTTCCAAAAAATCTTCTCTCCACCTCAATAGGAGAGAGCTTCACCTCAATAGGAGAGATATCCACCTCAATAAGAGAAGCTAGAAAGGGGGTTAACAGGAAATGAACACTACTTTCAAACCAATCCACCCACACCACCTTAGGAGGAAATGAATCTACACAAAAGTCACAAGAAGGTGTATCAAGAAGAAAGTAAGAGAAATAGAATGTGCCAAAATAGTGCCTATTAAAATCAAAGCCTCCAAGGCAGTCTGAGAAAAGATATTCACCACCAAAAACTTCTACAATAGGAAACTAATAGTAAAGAACAAAAAATTAGTCTACATCACCCAAGTGACAAAACCCTACCTCCCTAGAGAAAAGAACTCACCAAAAAGACACTTCTCACAACACCACAAGGTAACAATAGGCAATCTCAAACACAGGGCCCTTAAGATGAATAAGAAGCCTAGCCAAACAATGCAAATCCTCACAAACAAACCATGATCGAGGGTAATAGAAATAGGGGAAAGCCCCTTCCACAACTAGAGGAAACCCTCTATCACCACAAGGACCATGATAGAGGACACTTCGAGGGCACCAAAAATTTCCCAACACCCCCAAACAATCCAAAACATCGAAGGGGGAAGGAAGAACCAATGAGAAGATGAGACAGCCACTACAAAAAAATTGCAGCAGAGAAGATGCCTAAAAGGAATCTAGACTCCAACAACTAAATGCAACCCAATGTGTTTCATCCACCCATCAGCAAAAACGGACAAAACAAAGGCAACAAATGACCTGATGTAGGAGCATCTAGTGGTGTAGGGCAATCTTGCATCAAGAAAAAAAAAGTTTTCTTTATTTTCTTTAGTTGTTTTGAGTCCCATGATGGCACTTAAGGGGTATAAGATAATCAAAAGTCAAAAATAGCAAAAAAAGGTCACTTACTATTTTTAGTAAGTCAGCCTAAACGACCTCATATGGACCTAAAAATTTACTTGAAGGTGCAGAGCTAAAAAATACTTTTGAACATGAAAGAATCGCCTCAATACCTTGAATGGTTTGGGAGAAATTAAAGTTTTTGTCCCAAGAAAATTCTCTAATGCAACTTCAAATTCAAATATAAAACTTTAAAGGCCTCAAAATAGCTCAAAAAGTGGACAATGTGACCTATGGTGGTTTGTGTGTTATAGATCTCTTTGATTGATTTCCAACAATATGCAATAATAGCAAATCAGACACTTGGATCAAAAGTTATGGCCCCACAAAGTTGCCCCTCTAAAAAGTGAATTTCATTAAAATTTCTTCCTAGGCCAGAAATCAAATGGCAGAACTTTTGGCACCAAAAGAAAGGGAAAGTTGCACTTTCTAGAACATTCTAGGGTGGTTATTGGGTAAAATAAAAAGGGATATGAGGGGGTTGTAGAAGGTGGATTCATTAGTTCAAATTGAGGCTCTGAATAATAGTTTTTTTTTTTAGAGTTGATTTAGTTGTAATGAATCAAGACTGTCAGGCTATAGCATGTAAGTTTGAATCTGTAATTTCAATTTTTGAAAATAATTGAAAGTGGGTTAATTTATATTTCACATCATTTTTGTTGGTATTTGTTGTTGTGTTATATGAGTTTGGGTGGTGCATCCCTCATGAAGTGGTATCAGAACAATATTTCTTCAGTGTGTAGACAGATCACCAAACGTGATGTAGTTGACACTAGGGCATGTGGTTGTGGGTTTGTGAGAAAATATGCCTCCATGAAGAAATTGTGGTGGAGGAAATGTTGGGCTAATAGAAGAGGATTTTAGAGCCCTCTAGAGACAAGTTCAAGCACTGCAAGAGGAGCTGCATAGAGGAGCTGATGTTAGAAGAAGAGATGAAAGTGAGGATGAGGCTGAAGATGAGGAGCCATTTGAAGAGGAAGCATATGATGTAATGGATCCTGGAGAAGTCATATTTATTAGGGCCATCTCCAAGATTGGAAAGAGGCCAAAGATAGAAGTTTCTATTTTTTTTGGAAACCTAAATCCAAAGGAGTTGATCAATTGGGTCACTGACATGGAAGAGTATTTTTAGTATGAGGAAATAGAAGAGCCAGATAGGGTCAAATTTACAAAGGAAAAATTGAAAGGCCATGCTAGCATATCATGGAAAGAAGTCCAATTGGAAAGAAATAGAAGAGGAAAAGATAAAATAACAAGATGGGATTGGATGGTGAAAATTTTGAAGAGACAATTCATTCTTGGGGACTATGAGTTGGATTTCTTGAAGAAGATGCAAGGGTTGAAACAAGTAGGAAAATATGTTAAGGAGTATACAAAATAATTCTACCGAGTCTTGATTAGAACAGGTCATTTTGAGGCCAACAAGGAGAAAGTTTCCCATTACATAAATGGGTTGAAGCCAAGCATTCAAGAAGAGATGAGTCTGGTAAGAATGTCTACCAATGAAGATGCATATCAATTTGCTTTGAAGGTAGAAGAAAATTTGAATAGAAGGTTTGAAAGAGAGCAAAGAGGTGGAGGTCATGATGGAAATACTAGTGGATGGTCATATGGATGTCAAAATGAAGATCAAAAGAAGGGTGAAGGATCTAGTAGCAGCCAAAACCAAAAAGGAGATAACATTGATCCCTAGAGTTGATAAAGAAGATAATAATGAGGTACATGTAGAGGTTTTAGATTTATTGAATGAGTTTCAGGCTATTATTTTTTATAACGTACCTAAAAATTTTCCTCCAGCAAGAAATATTAGTCATCAAATGGACCTGATTCTTGGAGCTAGTTTTCTAAATAAGGTAGCTCATCATATGACTCCAGCAGAGAGTGAAGAGTTGAACAAACAAGTGCAAGAGTTGTTATGGAAGGGATTGATCTAAGAGAGTTTGAGTCCATGTGTAGTGCCTGTAGTACTAGAACCAAAGAAGGATGGGGAATGGTGGATGTGTATAGATTCTAGAGCCATCAACAAGATCACCATCAAGTATAGATTTCCCTTTTCGAGAATAGATGACATTATGGATTGTTTGAGTGGAACTGACTACTTCATGAAGATAGATTTGAAGAGTGGATATCACTAGATCCAGATTAGAGAAGGAGATGAATGGAAGACAACCTTTAAAACCAAGGATGGCCTGTATGAGTAGTTAGTCATGCATTTTGGGCTAACCAATACATCGAGCACATTTATGCAACTTATGAATGAGGTATTGAAAGAATTTTTAGGAAAAATTGTTATTGTTTATTTGGATGATATTTTTATTTTCAGTAAGACATTGGAGGAGCATTGATGCATATCCGAAGAGTTTTTGAGAAGATGAGGAGAAGTTGATTAATTTGAAGAAATGTAGTTTTGTGAAGAAAAAGTTGGTGTATCTAGGATTTTTTGCTTTAGCAGAGGGTCTTAAAATATATCCAGAGAAGTTGAGATCTATCATTGAATGACCTACCCCGAAGAGTGTTACATAGGTAAGACCATTTCATGGTCTAGCAAGCTTTTGCAAAAAGTTTATAAAGAATTTTACTAGTATTTATGCGCCTCTAATTGAAGTAATGAGAGGGGATAGAAAAGAGTTTAAGTGGACTATAGGAGCAGCCAAAATTTTTGATATTTTGAAGAAGAGAGTTACAAAGCAACCTATTTTGGCACTTCTAGATTTCAATAAGGTCTTTTAGGTAGATTGTTATGATAGTGGCACTACCATAGGAGATTTTTTGAGTCAATAAGGTAAGTTTGTTGCCTATTTTAGTGAGAAATCAAATGATGCTAAGAAGAAATATTTCATCTATGATCAAGATTTTTATTCTATAGTTCAAGCTTTGAAGAAATGGAGACACTATTTGTTTCCACAAGAATTTATTTTATATACTAATTACCAGGCTTTGCAGTATGTCAATAGTCAAGGAAAGTTAAATCAAAGTGACTTAAAATGGGTTGAATTTTTGCAGAGTTATACTTTTGTTTTGAAGCACAAGAGTGGAAGGTCAAATAGAGCTACAGATGCCTTAAGTAGAAGGATTTTTTTTTTGATAGAGATGAGTATAGAGGTTGTTGGGTTCATTGAACTCAAGAGTTTGTATACTAAAGATCCAAATTTTGTATCTAGATTTTGTAGAAGCTTGGAAGGCTTGTTTGAAACCTGTTACATTGGATAGGAAAAATGGTTAGATTTCTTAATCCAAGATGGGGTGTTGTTTAGAGGAAGCCAATTGTGCATTCCAAGGAGTTCTATGAGAGAGAACCTAATCTAGGAGAAGCATAGTGTAGTATTGGCTAGAAATTTCGATCAAGATAAAACCATTGCTTTTGTTAATGAGAAATATTATTGGCCACAGTTATACCAAGATGTGAAGAAGTTTGTACAAAGTTGTAGAGTATGTCACATGATGAAAGGAACAAGTAAAAATACTAGATTGTATCAACCATTACCTATACCTAAGAGGCCATGGGAGGATATTAGCATGGGTTTTGTTATTGGCTTGCCAAGGACATAAAGAGGGCATGATTCCATATTTGTGGTGGTGGATATGTTTTCAAAGATGTAACATTTCATTCTATGTCATAAGACCAGTGACGTTCATATTGCAGAGTTATTTTTCAGAGAGGTGGTGAGACTACATGGTCTACTGAAGAGTATAGTTTCAAGCAGAGATACCAAATTTGTTGGTTATTTTAGAGGACGCTATGGAAGAAGTTGAAGATAGATTTGAAGTTCAATTCTACACACCATCCACAAACTGATGGACAAACAGAGGTGGTGAATAGGAGTTTGGGTAACTTGTTACGATGCCTAGTAGGAGATAAGTCCAAGGGATGTGATTTGATTATACCATAGGAGGAATTTTCTTAATTATGTCAATAGGAGCACTGAAAAATCACCATTCTAGATTATGTATAAGAGTAGTCCAAGAACTTCTTTCGAACTAAGGAAGATGGATAGAGTGCTAATGCTGAAGATTTTGTTGAGCACCTAAAGAATTTGCAAGAAGAGGTGAGGAAACATATCAATAAGATGAACTCACAATATAAGGCTAAGGAAGATAAAAAAGGAGGTATAAGGAGTTACAGGTAGGAGATGAATTCATGGTTCATTTGTGAAAGGAGAGGTTTCTAGTTGGTACATATAACAAGTTAAAGATGAAGAAGTTTGGACTGTGCACAAGATCCTGAAGAAGCATGATTTAGGAAACGCATATGAGGTAGAGTTGCCTGACGAAATTCATATTTCACCTATTTTTAACATTTGGGATTTAACAGACTACCATGAAAGAGGAATTAATGAAGAAATAATAGAAGCATAGTGAAATATCCCACCACCCACTTTAGAATTTAGGAGGAGATAAACAAAATCTTGGATAGCCATGTGGGTAGAAGTACAATGAACATGCAGTATGAAGAATATCTGGTTAAATGGAAAGGAAGGAATGTTGAAGATTCATCATGGTTGTCTAAGGTTGAGGTTAACCATCTTGGTTTCCCTCTAACTCTTGAGAAGTGATAGGGTCACTTTTCAAATTACCTTGGGTGTCTGATGTAGGAGCACCCAACGGTGTAGGGCAATCTTGCATCACCAAAAAAAATGTTTTCTTTATTTTCTTTATTTTTTTTGAGTCCCATTATGACACTTTAGGGGTATAAGATAGTTAGAAGTCAAAATAGAAAAAACCGGTCACTTACTATTTTTAGTAAGTTGGCCTAAACAGGCTCATATGGACCAAAAAATTTATCCAAAGGAGCAAAGCTAAAAAACATTTCCAGTCATGAAAGAATCACCTGAATACCCTAAATGGTTTGGGATAAATTAAAGTTTTGATCTCGAGAAATTTCTCTAATGTAGCTTCAAACTCAAATATAAAACTATAGAGGCATCAAAATAGCTCGAAAAGTGGACGAACCGACCTACGGTTGGTTTGCGTATTATAGATCTCTTCAAGATCTTTGAGAGCTTTCCAATGATATGCAATAATAGAAAATTGAACACCCGAATCAAAAGTTATGGCCCCGCGAAGTTGCCCCTCTAAAATGTGAATTTCATTAAAATTTCTTCCTAGGCCACAAATCAAACAATGAGAATTTTGACGCTAAAACAAAAGGGAAAGTTGCCAAAAAAGGGAAAGTTGCACATTCTAGAACATTCTAGGCCGGTTATTGGGTAAAATAAAAATGGATATGAGGGGGTTGTAGAAGGTGGCTCCATTAGTACAAATTGTAGCTCCAAATAATAAATTTTTTTTTAGAGTTGATTTTGTTGTAATGAATCAAGCCCGTGTGGTTGTAGCATGTAAGTTTGAATCTATAATTTTATTTTCTAAAAATAATTGAAAGTGGGTTAATTTTTGTTTCACATCTTTTGTGTTGGTAACTATTGTTATGTTTTGCAGGTTTGGGTGGTGTAGCCCTCATTAGGACCTGAAGCCCAAATAGAGACCCAATAGCAGACCCACAGCTGCAACACCAAACTAGACGCTCAGGAATCGTAGCCTAGGGAGAAAAAATGGCATCCAAGAACACCCAAATCCATCCAAATCAGGATCATTATCTCCAGCTCCATCATAAATTTAAAAAAAAAAAACTTTGTTTCTTCCCACTCTATGCTCCGCTCCTCTCCATAAATTTTAACTGATGTTATGTGGCCATTGGAATTCATTTATCCTATTTTTATCCTACTAATCCATTCATAAAATCCATGTTATGTTAGACATGCAAATTTTCCCATCCCATCATTGCATTTTTTATTTCCTCCATTAGAACATGCATTATTTTATTTGATGTATGTGCCTTATTTCTATGTAGACACACTTTTACACATATGACCCAATTTATAAGTAGTTTCTACACTTTCTACATATGCTAAATTTTCATACATCTTTTAGTGGATATGCCAAGGTGCTTTATGTTTTCCACATCTCTCAACACATGCACCACAACCCCCAATGCTTATACTAGATTTTTTTTTTCAAAAAATAATTATTCCATTACTCGAGCCTTTCTCATCCATTAGTGACTCACAAATATAATAAATACTTAGGTCCTAAGTACTCATTGTTAGCCCACTATCCTTCAAATTCCTATATCACCTCACTTTAATAAATACTCATGGAGATGTACACATTTGATTTCTTATTCGTTTATCCTTTTCAAATCTCTTAATTTTACTATTGTCCAGGGTGAAAATGAATAGTTTTGAACCCCTATCATATTTATTCACCCTTGTTTCTCTATTTCTACTGTCATATCTCATTTCACCTATATTTTCTCATGTTTTTCATGCTTCCATTCATAATTTTCTTCCTCTATTTTTTTTTTTTCTCATTTCCCTCTTTCAAGAGCTCAACCAGACCCCTTTTTTTCTACTTGAAATCTTGAGGGAGCATCATCATATTTTCTCCAATAGTTCTATGTCATGGCATCTTATTGAGTGCTTTTAAAATTATTTTCTTTGCAATAATTTTATTATAATTCAATTTCACATATAGGTAAAATGTATACACCTAATTTATTGGCATCCCATTAATATTTTCCATATCTCCTATAGTTCATTGCTCACACTTGATATATTAGGTGTTACCATGATTTATTGTAGCCCTTAAAAATCATGTCAACCCATTGAAATTTGTGTTTTGGTTTTAAAGTGTTGCTCTTCTTAAGGTTTTCAAGACCATGTTAGGACTTGATAAGGTTTCCACAACCCTATTTTTACCCGAAATTTTAAAAGTTATGTGAAGATATTTTTCTTGGTTGATATTTTTTTAGGTTATCAAAACCTCGTTAGAACCTGAAACAGTTCTTGCAATTAAGGAAAACATCAATAAAAGGAAGATGGATTTAAATTGTAAGTAAACTAACATAGTTTTTGAACTTTTAAAGGTTTCAACAACCTATTCTATTTCTAATGGTAACAAGTTTCTTTCAAGTGACAACACTTTTAATGGTTTTGGAGCCCCTTTTTAGAATTCTCAAAGATTATACCTTAAAGAATGAGGGTTGAGCAGAAAGTGAAAAGGTTTTCTAAACTTGTCATATTTTTTATGAGGTTCTCATAACCCATTGGTTCCACTACTTCCTATTAAAACTACCATTTTGTGTTTGAAGATCTCTACTTATCTGAAGAAAGTGGTATAGAAAATGGAAATAATATGTTATAGGAAGAAAATTAAGAAAAACCAAATATTGTCAAATTTTATCACATTATGTACAGGAAGTATTTAAAATGCAGAAGCATAAATATATGTATGTATGTATGTATGTATGTATGTATGTATGTATGTATGT
Source organism: Sequoia sempervirens (assembly GCA_007258455.2). Taxonomy (NCBI): domain Eukaryota; kingdom Viridiplantae; phylum Streptophyta; class Pinopsida; order Cupressales; family Cupressaceae; genus Sequoia; species Sequoia sempervirens. The sequence continues at coordinate 179,288,764 of VDFB02168118.1, forward strand.
GTGTGTGTGTGTGTATGTATATATATATATTAAAGGGGGAGATGCAAGTACAAGATTTTCATGCACATAGAGTGAACATTAGCATGTGGATTCCCTCCAAAAATTCCTAAATCCTCTCTATCTATGTGAGAGAAAATCTATTCTCATAGAATTCAACATAGTGTGCAAAGTTTTCTATTACATTCCTCTCAAGCCCCTCATGCAAGAGGGTAATAGCTTGTCTATTTCTTCTTTCTTGAGGGGAGTGGAAATATAGATGGAATCTCTAACTAATCATTCCCATAGATTCTCTTTCAGACATCCCAAGGCATATTCGACACTAGCTATATAATCCAACCTCACTAGCCTCTCAATGGCTCCAACACCCCATTTTATTTTTTGAGAAACTTATAGATTACATTGTAAATGAACCACTCCAAGAGTGCAAAATTATGAACATGAAATTATGCTTAAAAATTATCTCCTATAATCCTCCCAATCACTCCATCTTCAACATCTTTCCTTATGATAAAAATATCCTTCAACCGGTCAGCTACTAGCTACCACATAGAGTTGCATTCCATGCCTTCAATGGTAAGAAAGTCTCCTTTAGAGGTCACATCACTCAAAGTGCTAAAATGTTTTAAAGAAAGACTGAAATACGAAGAGAGAAATGCAGCCTCTTCAAATTTACAAGTTGTGTATCATATCCAAAAGATAATCCGTGAAAAGATCTTCTCCTTGGAAACTAGCTAGCAAGGTTGTCATTGAAATGCTTTTAATTAAGATAGATGTGATGAAAATACCAAATTTCTTGTTGGATAGACTTTGATATTGGTGGAAAATATTATATTAAATCATCTTCCATGAATGAAGCTAGATAAAATATGCAATTAAATGCAAACATTAAGAGTTGTAGGTCTTCGGAAGTACAAAGAGTTATAAGGCTTATATGTATGGGGTGGTGATATATTAATTGACCACTTTAGATTAGTAAATTATGCAATGACAATGTTTCCAAGGGAATAATAAATACTTAAGGAGTTTGTTAGGAAAGAATTTGGAGATAGTTTATAAAATTCCCATTTTAAAGATGGCGGTTATGAAAACTAAAACAGTCCAAAGAAATAAGATCTATAAATATGCAATTCAAGGACATTTGAGGGGTCCGAAATTTTGATCCCCATCACAATTTGATGTAAGAGCAAGAATCAACCAAATAAGGATCAATATCATTTTTTCTCATTTCTAAAGAATTTCATTGTTTGTGTGCATACGAAATTTAAGTGTGATGCTTAGTGTTTATGAATAAGTCTACGAGTTTTGATAAATGTTGGGATATTACTTCTCTTTTTGGATTCTATATTTTATTGTGTTACATTCATTTTATTTGGGATTAGGTGAAGTTAGAATCTGAATAATTTATCCACTTGTTGCTAATACCTCAATCTTTGAGTTTTAGTATTGGTGACATTTAAAAAAAAAATCTTATTGCATGTGTTCTCAAGTTGGTAATTTGAATGTTTATTTCAATCGTATTTGTATCATGGTTATGAAAAAATGTTAGTTTTCCTTTACTAATTTTTGGTTAAAATTATACCCACCTTTTTAAATTTCAAAAGTACAAAAAATCTTATCTTACGAGGGAGCTATACCTTAATCAAAATTTAGAGAAAGATAACCAAATGAAATGGTGATCTCTCCAACTATTTGTTACTTATTTGTCTTTATTTTGAGAAAGAAGGATTCATATTAAGTTATTTTTTAGGAAGAGAAATATGTCAACCAACATTATGTTATTTCGCTCTCTATTAATTGAATAATATACTATTTAATTTTTATTTTTTATAAAAAGGGGTAAAAACTTTATTGAAAATCAGAGCAAAGCATTACATAATAGCAAAGGGCCAAAGCCTCGGGAACCAACATAAACCACAAGAAAAACCAAGAAAAAAATCACTCTTCCCCAATAGCATTCCCATCCTCTGCAAGAATCCTCTCCAAATCCTGGCATAACTCACGGGAAATCTGCTCCCACCCATCAATCTTCGCACCATCTATATTCTTTGACACCCATTTGGCTAGACAATCAGCTGACCTATTCCATTCCCTTGGAATATGGACATAAGATACCAACTCCATCAAAGAGCTAACCTGCAATATCTGCTGCACCAACATAGCCAACTGCCACCTAACATCATAAATCTTCTTTCCATGAAGTAAATTGACCAAGACCTGAGAATCTGACTCACAAATAACCTTACGCCACCCTAAAGCATATGCCCGTTTCAAGGCATACAGAATAGCCAAGCCTTCCATCCTATTGACAGTTTGTATCCCTTCATTAGTAGAAAAAATAAAAACCACTGATCCAGAAGAATCCCTACCAACCTCGCCAATCCCAGTAGGTCCAGGATTTCCCCTAGATGAGCCATCCGTATTAATTTTCAAAAAGCCAATAGGAGGGGGCAACCAACTCTCCACCATTTAAACTTTTTGCTTCACACACCTACCTCTCCTGACATAAGCAAAAGCTGAAGATAGCCCCTGAATACCCAGTCGATCAACCATCTCAACATCTCCTTTCTCTAACGGCAACATAATCTCACCTTTAGCTTCGACTGTCTCCTGGATCATTCCCACAATTCTAAACCAAACTTGTTGAATCCCCAAATTTTCACCTCGAAAGATTTTTTGATTCCTTTACAACCAAACTTTCCAAAGTAGAAAGATGGGACCAACATACCAAACATCCTGCAAGAAAGAGGCCGAGGAGGGGGGCCTCCCCAGACTAATCCAAAACTCAACCAAGGAGGAGGCATGAATGCATGGGTTTTTCCAAACACCCCACCAAAAATGTTAGAGTTGTAAGGTGAAGGAACAATGAAGGAACAAGTGAGGAGAGTCCTCCTCCCCACACCCATAGAGAACACACCTAGATGGGCCTGAAAAACCTCTCTTTCGAATATTATCCCAAGTCAAACACCTATTCCAAGCCAAAGTCTAAATAAAGCAATTACACTTTGGCCAAGAAAACTTATTCCAAACTTTCTTCCACCAATGAACCTCCACCCTCTCAATCTGCTGGGAAAGCAACTCCTGATACCCAGAAGAAATAGTGTAAGCACCCTTGGGGTTAGGAGACCAAGCCAACACATCCTGATCCATGAGGGAGCTACAACTTCGACAAGAAAGAATGTAATGAAGCTCAGCGCACTCCTCCATACCAACAATAGGCCATTCCTCTGGATTCTTCCATCTTGTCTCCACCAACTACCCCTGAAAGGAAAGAGACTTAAAGTCGCACACCCTCAACCATCCTGCTTCACATAAACTCTAGCACAATGTAAACAAATGAGGATACTGAGAAACAATGGGAGGGTGACCATCCCAAGCATCATGCCAAAAATGTGCCTTTGACCAGCTCTTGCAAATCTAGAATAAGCCACCCTTAACGAGCGCAGCCCCTTTCTTGAGAGTATTCCAAATCACAAATCCCTTCCCTATCAAGCTATAATGAGGGATATCACTTTGAGGAATCCCTGGAAAGTACTTTTGAGTCAAGATTTTGGCCCACACCCGATCCTGTTCCACACACCAACACCAATACAATTTAGCAGCCAGAGCCGCACTAGACAACAATGACTGCCTTAACCCAAGACCACCAAACTGTTTAGGGCTACAAACAACATCCCATCTAACAAGGCTCTACTTGGAAGATAATAAACTACCAGCCCATAAAAATTGTCTTGCTAAGGAATCAAGATCCCTAACAAATCCCATCAGCACCACCTGAATCATACACCTATAAAGAGGGAGAGCCTGAACCATAGATTTGAGCAACTGAACCCAACCCGCAAAAGACAGCCATCGAAGGGTCCAGTGAGTGAATTTGACACAAAATTTTTCTAGAATAGCCTACCAAGAATCCCTAAATTTCCTACCAACATAAATAGGAATCCCAAGGTAGGTTAGCGGGACATCCCCAATCTGAAATCTGAGAATATGAGCAATTCTCCTCTGAATGGAGTTCAGAGTATTGAAGAAAAAAATGGAAGACTTTCCCTCATTAATTGACTGGCTCGATGCAGCAAGATAAACATCCAACACCTTGCACATGTTTGAAGCCTCCCTAATAGTAGCCATGCCCATCAAAGCAGTGTCATCGACAAATTGTAAGTGAGATTGCACTAGTAAGCCACCTCACCATTGCCATCCTTGAATGAAACCCCCCTCCACATTCCTTTTTATCAACCATCCCAAACCTTCCACCAAAAGAAGAAACAAGTAAGGAGAGAGGGGGTCACCTTGTCGTAAACCCCGAGAAGCACCAAAGAGTTCAGAGTGCCCCCCATTAATCAAAACAGAGAAAGAAACTGAATTCACACAACTCATAACCCAACGAATCCACTCCTCCTCAAAACCAAAGGCCCCCAGAACTTTTTGGAGGAAGGACCATCGAACTCTATCATAAGCCTTGGCCATGTCAAGCTTGATGAACATAGCCTTATCTTTGGAGTTGGCCATAGAATGAATAGTCTCTGTAGCAATAACCACCCCATCCAAACTCTGGCGGCCCACCACAAAACCACTCTGTTCCTCAGAAATCAGCAACGAAAGCCACTTTTTTAACCTATCAGTAATCAACTTAGAGATAATTTTATAAATAATATTGCAAAGAGAAATGGGGCGAAATTGACTTAACCGATCAGCTCCATCACACTTGGGTACTAGAGCAAGGAAGGTAGAATTTAGGGCCCGAAGCATTTGCTTATTCTTTTGAGACTCTTGAACAACTTCCAATAAATCCAGCTTGATAATCTCCCAAAATTCCTCGAAGAACTCAATCGGGAAGCCATCCAGACCAAGAGCTTTACCCTTCTTCATCTGGAAAACAGTCTTCTCCAGCTCCTCTAGTGAAATATCACTCATAAGATGCTCCTTCATCTCTCAAGAGACCAAAGAAGGACTACAAGAGAGGACCTGAGCCTCTTCAACTGAGTCCCCCTGCAAGTCCTCCCTGAATAAAGAAGCAAAATACTACACAGCTTCATTTGAGATATCCTGAGTAGAAGAAAGAACCTCTCCCCTGTCAGTCACCAAAGCCGAGATAGAATTACCATGACGTGTGGCCTTCACCGAATTGAAGAAGAAGGCAATATTCTTGTCTCCCTCCTAAAGCCACTCAATCTGAGCTTTTTATTTCCAGTAGATTTCCTCCCTCAGCTCCCACTCCTCTAGAGCTTTCAATGCCCTAGCCTCATCCTGCAACAAATCCTCAGACACCCCATCCTCCCTAATCAACCTAGTAATACCATTTAGCTCAGCTTGTGCAGCAAGCTTCGCATGGTAAATGTTTCCAAAGCAATGTTGGTTCCATCGTTTAAGCTGATACTTAACATATTGAAGGAGCTTAGAAAAAATTATACATTGCAGTACCATAAGCAGGTATACCATACCTCCACCATTCAGCAACACATCCATAAAGGTTATGGTCCCACAACCACATTAGCTGGAATTTGAAGGTTGGCATTCGAGGCATCCGAGTAGAAGAGATAACTAGCTTTATAGGCCAGTGATCCGAACCTCTCCAGTCTAATATCTCAGAACTAGAAGACCACATTCCCCCAACCCAAAAGTAGGAGACCATGAAATGATCCAGTCATTCATCAATGCAACTATCACCAACCCTTCTGTTGTTCCAAGTAAATTGACCATTGCTAGGTTTGATATCAACAAGATTGAGAGTAGATATATTATCTTGAAACAACAATGTAGAAGGCTCTAGTCTTGCAATACCACCCTGTTTCTCAGCTAATTCAGTAATAGCATTAAAGTCCCCTACAATGATCCAAGGATGATAGGGAAATAGGCTACGAACAAAATGAATATGTGTCCATAAAATAAGTTTACCTTACAACTCAATAGGTGCATAAACATTGGAGAAAAGAACAAACTCTCCCAACTCAGGACACGAGGCAACCATGGATAAAGAGGACTTGAAGGATAACCACCACAAAGGTTGAATCTTCTGAGGGTTCCAGAAACAAGCCACACCCCTCGAGAATCCCTGAGCCCCAATACACTAGCATTGACCATTCTTCCACAACTTAGGCACTAAACCCATCATGCACTCAACAGATAACTTGGTCTCCTGAAGAAAAAGAACATCAGGAGAATGACTTCTTACCAACTCACGAACAACTTTTTGTCTAAGGCCACTGTTCAAGCCCCTTACATTCCATGAAATAATGATCATTTCAAAGGAGTCAAAAAAAGAGAATCTAGGGTCTTAACAGACCCTGACTCCATCGAAGTCTCCTCCATCATCTTAATCTTTTCCAAATCTTTCTTCCTGCCAAGTTTAACACTTTTCTCTGACCCCCCCTTCTTGCCATCCTTTTGCAAAATGCCCAGTTGAGGAGAAGGCTGGCTACTCTTAGCCACATCCGATCCAACATTCCATGTAGGAAAAGACGTGCTTCCATCCCTCTACCCCAACTCAACATTTGGACCCGACATCACTTGAGCCCCAACCTACACATCAGTGACCATAAGTATGGCAGACTCCTCCTGTGGAGTAGGAGGAGTAATGGAAGTGTGATCCTCCAGGCCAGAACCAACCACACTCGGATCCACACTTATTAACCCTGGATTAACTTCTTGCTGACCCAAATCATCCAGGACCTCAAACCTGTTAAAAGTATCCTCATCTTGTCTCTCCATCAAAGTCCTCTTTTGTCCTCTATTCTGGTTACGAGCCTTAACAGGAACATAACCCTCAACATCTGCACCCTCAACAAAAATAGGATTCTTCCCCTTATCAACATCAAGATTGTTACGAGGAGGAGGTGGCTTATCTACACAATAGGTGACCATATTCATGATAGAGGTGACATCGGAAAGGAAGGGTTTCGTAATCCAATTGTTGTACCCAAGAATGGGGACCCACACACATATCAAAAGCATTTGGCAAAGGCCTACTCAAATCAATTTCCACACAAATTCGAGCAAAAGTTATTACTTGCTTACCTAAGGTTTGTGTTGAAGACCCCACTGGCTTCCCAAGCATCGAAGCAAGCATGTGCAGAATGTCCTCACGACAACATTCAATTGGAAATCTAGGCAACCGAACCCACACTGGAACATGATTTGTAAGCTCCTCAGAGGGATTAAAGCCTGCATGCCATGGCTTGATGAACAACCCAACCTGATTGTGAAAATAGGCCCCCCCTAAAAAACCCTATTGCGATCAGCCAAGCAGATAAATGTGACCATGAAGAAATTATTTACAAGTAGCACAAGCTCCATTTCACCCTTTGGCTCCCAAGTCCTTCGTGCCCAAGTTTCCAAAAATTGTAGAGACATTCTCAATCCTAAAAAATTGCAATATAGAGAATGCTTTGAATAATATTCAATATCCTCAGCAATCATTTCAATCGGAATGACCAATTTAGGTCTCTCTTTGCAACACTCTAGGCATCTGTTAATCTTTGTGATCCAAGATCCACTAGAAAAATTTGAATCCATAGACCCCGTATTCGGAGAGAAGAGGGTGTTATAAAAAACCCTTGCTCCTTGACTTGGTGATTTCAAGCCCACCGCAACACGAAAATCCATATCGGGCACAGCCCTAGATGGCTCACCCTGAGACATAACTGCCAACATGCCTGAGATGGATATGCACAAGAAATAGCCAACCCCAGGCACAATAGATTAGAGGAAACCCTCACCTGCAACACACACCGTCAAACCCAAAAAAAAACTACAGCAAAAGGATTAACCCCCCCACAAAACAAAACAGACGCCCACCCCAACCTTCGCACAAACAGAGAAAACAAACATGAGCTAGGGCTCAAATGCCCTAGCTCGACTCCTTGCAGTTGCAGACCGAAATGCCATCCTCATCCCTATTATGATCGTCTACTATTTAATTATTATTTCCTAATATTTATTCTATTTATATCCATCACTCTTAAGGTCTAACTCTTGGTATATAGTTTTCCAATATTTATTTACCTAAGCTTTTATCCTATTCATTCAAAAATTAAATAAATATTTTTATTTATTTTTATTTTATCCACTTTTGCTAAATCTTTCCTAAACACCCTCAACCACATAAATTTCCTCTAATCATTTGTGCATGGATTTAAAATAATTATTAATCAAGGTTTGACTCACCCAAGTTCTGATGTGGATCCACATGTCATAGCTTCCATGTGTATGAATTAGCATAAGGTACTTGGGGCATGGACCAAATATTCTTTCTCATAAATGTAAATTTTAAATTAATTCCATGTACTTGGAGTATGGGAATATTCCAATTATTCTCTTTTTTTAGATCCTTTCAAAGTACTTTGAAGTACTTCTTCACATTCCCACAATCCACCCATTCCCATGCTTTACTTTTACCTCCATTCTACTATAATATTGGATCATTCGATCTCACCCAATACATTTAATCCGTTTTTTTATCTCTCCTTAAGAGGTCTCATACATATTTTGCAACTAGGTTTCCCTTTTAACTATATCATCCAAGTTGTCTCCAAAAATCTATAAATTGGAAATATAATTATGTTATGTTGTCTAATTGAGCACTTTACATACCACCATATTCATAATCACTTCAAGAGCATGGGTGAATCCACTATCACTAGTGCAACAAGAGATTTCAACATTGGTATACTTGTTGGTGTAATTAACTATTTAATCACATCTTCATAAGTTTACTTAGGCTTTAATTTAAGTGCTAGGTTGTATTTTCTTATCCTTATCTAATTGAGCTAACTTGTAGCTCAATTTAGGTTTAGGGTTGTGCATGCTTGCCTTTTATAAGCAAGCCTCATCTTGTACATTTGTATCAATTGAATCATCAATCAATCTTGCATATTGACATAGCAAGCATTCTTGCCATAATCTCTCTGGTGGAAGTATTTTAGTCTAGCAACAGATTCCTGGTTTTTTAACATGGCATCAGAGCTTCTAGGGTTGCAGACTCCTTCCCAGATCTGAGGGTTTCATTCTAGCTTGAAGTTTTTTGCTGGGTGCAGATTGGGGTTTCAATAACCTCACAGTTGAATTCAAAAGGCTCTGCAGACGAATTTTGACTGTAAATTCACCTATTTTGAGGAAAGTTGTTTTTCAGGAAATTTTTTTTTTGCTCGATCAACCTCCCAAACGGTACAATCATTCTTATTTTTGCAAAAAATATTTTTGCGCTTATTATTCTTAAATTTGGGGCAAATTTATATCTTGTACCGGGCATATAGGTATTCCAATAAATATTTATTTGGGGTTTTATAAAAGAATTTGTTGGCATATTTCTGTGAATATTACGGGTCGTACTCTACCTGCGTACTCTTTCTGCGTGGTCAGATCTACGGTCAAAGTGGTACATAGCCTGTCAATCGGAGCTTGGTATGCAGTTTTTTGGATACACCGATCCGCGTTGGTATTTGTTGGTACCGACATCCTATAGCACAGCTACATCTTGAATTGGCCGAGATCTGAAGACCGTCCTTATTGACATTGAAAGGTACAAAAAGTCTTTGAAGGTCACTGGTCCAGCGTTTGTTTTTTCCGTTGGCTCCATTCATTAGCTGCACATTAGGTATGGAGATCTTTCATCAGCAATATACACCCTCATTGGCGTACAAGGGTATAGTTTGGTCAGTCATCAAACATCAAGTCGTGGTGTATGCATTATATATCTCCATCAAATTCTGTCAATACAAATTCTGTGGAGCATTTACTCCTTCGACTAGGCATCAATACTATTCTTCACAGATCGGTGTTCGATCTGGCTCTACTTATCATATTGGCTGACAAAATTCATCGGCGTGCTATTCTCCTTTTTTTTTCACCCACCAGACCTGCATTTCTCAGCCCACCATTGCATTTTGTCTGGCATCCGTCCACGTTGTCGGCTCCACATTTCAAATTCCACTGGTGAGTACTACGCATCAAATCAGTGGTGCATATTTTCCATTGGGTCATGTCCTCTGTAGATCGGTATACAGACGGTTCAGAACTTCCTCGGTGTACAGGGTTGTCACATCGGCCACTAGTATTTCGCATAAGCTTTTATTATAAAGTTTTTGTTTAATAAATATATCAAAGGCTGACGGGATTTTCATTTTGTAGTTTTTTATTAAATTTTTTGTAAAAGTCGACCATTAAGCTGACCTTTTAGGTTTTTTGCATGGCTATTTTCCCCATTTTGGTTAGTTTTTTCAAAAAAAGAGGGAAAGTTTTTATAAAAGATCTCTTGATTTTTTTTAAAAGCTGCCGGGTTTTTTGGAGATTTTTTTCAAAAAATTTCTATAAAACTTATTTATCTCCAAATAAAGAGGGAAAAGCCAATGACCATTCAGCCCTAGATTTTTTGCATCGATTTTTTCATCTCCAAAGCTGCGACAAAGGAGTTGCTTTCCGATTTTGTGCAGGGATTTGTTGTTCTTCTCTCATCATGGATTTTCCAAAAGTTGTACTTCTAACTCCATTTAATTATCATGAGTGGAAATCTCAGATGGAGTTGCTACTGTTAAAGTTGAAGCTGCAATGAATCACTTTTGGTCAAGATCCAGAACCACAAGGAGCAAAAGAGAAAAGAAAATGGTTTGACAAAAGAGATGAAGCCCTTGGTAATCTTCTTCTATCCATTTCTATAGATCTTTAATATCATGTTGAGTCTTGCACACATCCTCATGAAGTTTGGACTACTTTAGAGAGCCTCTTTGGTAAGCCATACAAGCTAAGGAAATTTAAGTTGGAAAATGAACTAATGGGTCTTAATCCTTCATATTTTGACAATATTCAAGACTTTTTCTCCAAGCTCAACTCTATCAGATTGCAGTTATCAAAATGTGGGGTTGTTAAAGAGGATGAACAGATGATACTTTCTATTCTTGCAAAGCTTGGTTCTTCATATTATGTGTTTGTTTCTACTTTCTATGCTACAATGGATGCTCTTGGCGATACATATAAAATGCTTTCTCTTGATGAATTTGCTGCACAGCTCACAAGGGAACAAGCAAAGTTGATGCACATGGGTACATTGAAGTCTTCAACATCTCAAGCTCTTATTGCAAATGATACAAAGGCTTCAAGTGGCAAAGGGAAGAGGCACAAAAAGGAAACCAAGTCAAATGAGCAAGGTAAAGATTCTCCTTCACATGGCACTCTTGAGTCCTCATCCTCTTCAAAAGAGGAATCATCAAAAAAGAAGAAGTCCAAATGTGCATATTGCAAAAGGTTAGGACATGATGAGCATAGATGTTATAATAAGAAGATTGATGAACTCACACACCTTCAAAAGAATAACATTCAGCTGCCCTCATCAGTGTCTTCTACTTCTTCACCATCACAATCGGCAACTCCATCATCATCACAGTCAGAGAACACAACATCCACTTCTGGGCTACATAATATGAAAGGGCATGTACAATTGGCCTCTAAAGGTCCTAATTCTCAAGGATGGCTTCTTGATTCAAGAGCATCTCATCATATGGCATCTTCACAGGAAATGTTCTCTTCTTTTGAGCCTTGTAATTCACCTCACATTCTGATGGGTAACAATACATTCATGAAGGTAAGTGGGAAGGGTTCTATTGGTATTAGGGAAGGCACTTTCAATGATGTTCTTTGTGTTCCTTCTTTGACCACTAATCTCCTTTCTATTTATCAAATTACTCATGGGGGTCAAGGTAAAACAGTTGAGTTCACTCCTAATAGGGTGTATATTAGGGACTTGGAGACTAGGGATATTGTTGCAATCGGGATGGTTGATCATTCATCTCAAGTATATTCTTTTTCACATTTTGCTTCAGAACCTGATAATGTTCCTTTGACTGCATCACACACTCCATTGAGTGTGACCCATATTAGTGAGGAGAAGTTTGGTCATCTACACCTTGGTATTTTAGAGACCTGTGCTAAGCTTCCTACACCTCCACCTCCTGCTTCTTCAACCATTGTTGCTTTTGTTCAATAGGATAATCATAGTTTTTCAGATCTTGCTTTGTGAGATGATTATTTGACAAGGATTTCTACCTTGTTCCTAGAGTCTCATACTATAGATTTGGAGGATACACTTGAGGGGATTTCTCTCCTCTTTGATGACAGTTTCAGCACAACTGTTACACCATCTTCTTTGTCTTTGGAGATTGATATTCACGAGTCTCCTCCATCACTTGATTTGTCATGTTTCTTGGTTGAGTTTGACAATGATTATTTTGTGGCTCATTCAAGCTTGGAGGCTCCTACTCAGTTTTCAGAGGCATACATGTTGAGCATTCATTCTTCCTCTTTTCAGTTGGATATGGAGTGGCTTCTTCATCAGCTTATGGATTTGTTTCTTCCTAAGGGGAGATGTGTTGCTTGCAGACATTGGGTCATCTTTTGTTTTCAGGCATTCTTCATTGGCTTTGGAGCTTCTTCAGCATGCAGGGGATATCTTATCTCATTACTTCCCTCTTATGGGGGGGTAATTTATTGTATATTCATGACGGATGTAGTTCTTGGGGGGTATCATTGAGTCCTCCATACATCATGTTTACATTCATCATGCTTGTTTTTTGTTTTGTCTCTTTTGGAGAGGGGTTTTCTTCCCATTGGGTTTTCCCCTTTTCTCTGCTTTATGAGAGATTGCATTTCATTTGCATCTGTAAATGGGTACCTAACATGGCCTAGTTGCCAGGACCCATAGTAGTTTGCATTATAATCTTCTCCCTAAGTTGCACTTATGGGGGGGTGTTGGTGTAATTAACTATTTAATTACATCTTCATAAGTTTACTTAGGCTTTAATTTAAGTGCTAGGTTGTATTTTCTTATCCTTATCTAATTGAACTAACTTGTAGCTCAAGTTAGGTTTAGGGTTGTGCATGCTTTCCTTTTATAAGCAAGCCTCATCTTGTACATTTGTATCAATTGAATCATCAACCAATCTTGCATATTGACATAGCAAGCATTCTCGCCATAATCTCTCTGGTGGAAGTATTTTAGTCTAGCAACAGATTCCTGGTTTTCTAACAATACTTAAATTCCTTTGTTGATTATTTTAATTCTTTTATATGCCTTAACTTTAGTTTTTGTTTCAATTGTAAATTGGTAGTTTCACTTTGTTTAGATAATTCTTCCATGCTCACTTTCATTTCCACACAAGTGCAAAAAAAATAATATTAAAAATTTCTATGGGATAGGTTGTAGATTGTTTCTCATCAATCTCCTTGGTAGAGTATACCAAATATTAGGTCTCAAAAAGTGGCCAATTTATAAATTTAAAGTATAAAATGATTATGTTACACTAATTTAATTTGTTTTTCTTTTGTCACAATTGAATGTTGTATGCAAGGTCAAGCATGATTTCATTCTCTATATCTCAATGAATTGCCAAGTTTTAATGGAGTTTATTTTCCAATTTTACATCATAGATGAGGTAAGTGGTGAACATTATTTTTTCCCAATCATTTTTTTTTTTAATATTTATAAATTTTAATATTTTACAATAAATTTATAAAGATGTGTAATAAGTATATTAGAAAGATGTACCAAATGTAAAAATTAGTGGGTATTTATTTATGATGGGTACCCATTATATTTAATTTCAAATACTCTCTACTCATACTTTTTCCTTGCTTTTCCTTCACATTTTCCTCAAATACTTTCAATTGTTCGTGGGCATCAGAGATTGCCTGTTCCCGTTCCTTATCTTTTTCCAAGAAAACATCTCTTTCTTCTCTCAAGTGCTTGATTTGTTGAACAAGAAGTTGATTGAGTGATTGCAGATGAGATATCTTTCGATCTTCTTTTACATTGTGAGGTGGTTTAAAGCTCCTATGTTTCGTACCAGAACCAGACTTTCTCCCTCCTGCCATATCGTGCACTCCTAAAAATTAGAAAATGATTGATTGCTTATTGGATTGTTTATTCATGCACAGATTACACATTTATATCTGCAAGAATTCAACAACAACTTCTACTTACACTAATTATATTGACAGCAAACTGGAGAATGGAGATGTTTGACAACAAACTGAACTGGTTCTGGACACCTCATTCACTGTGACGTTGGAGTGTTTATGTTGGATAGACAAATAACAACGTCTATTCTTAATATTAATTCGTGTTTATGTTGGAGATAACAGCTGTATTGCAAAACTGATTCTGCATTGAAATTTTGATAACACCTGATTTGTAGATATCCTATTCAAAAATTAGAGCAAAAAGCCAAAAATAATATGTAAAAAATACAAATATTAAAGAGAAATAATTTATCCTATGGTGGAAATCACTTCTCATGGTGCCTTGAAAAATTACCATGCTGAAAACTTATTTATAGGCACTAAGTGTAAACGCTATAACCTTTTATCCAATTAGCTTTTTTATGAGAACTATTCACTCTCATCCATTCAAGTCACTCATCCACTAAGTTTTACCTTGCCACCCTTGCTTCCCCTCTTATTCATTTAAAGTATATCATGTAGGCTCTTCTCCTCATCTATTTTACTTATTCATAAAAATTATACATGCCTTTACTATACTCACACAAGCCTGGTTTAGCCTCTCTATCAATCTGGTATCACCTTACACAAATCCGTCGCTCATTAAACCTATACAACACATCTCAGATGGTAAGAATAGATTTTGATTTAATTCAACCAATATGTCCATATCATCCACCCATAAAATTTTATATATGTGTATAACCTCTATTTGTGACTTTCTACATCCCCTATCTCATCTTATATATAGGTTTCGACCCACTCATCACTAGATATCAAATTATATGATATAGATCACTTTGGAACAAAAACATGATCCTTAGCTCACTTCAATAACATACACCTAGACATCATATTCCATTTTATTCCCTCCATCCATTTTCCTTTGTGACATATGTCATTCCTCACTTAGGAATTATCTTATCATCCACCCTTTGGTAAATGTACTTTTGGTGTATGCTAGTTGACTTTTTCTTTTATTTTTTAATTTATTTTCCTTGTTATTTCCTCCATGTTTTTTACACTAAGATCAACATGATCATTCATGTCATGGTTTTTATTTTCTATTAATTATTGGGGTATGTTGTGATCATTTTTATGTGTGGCATGTTTGTATGGCTGTCTGAAATTGTACCTACCAAGGGCCTTTGTGACCTTTTCTTATTTTGAGGAATTCCTTCTACCTATTGGTTTTTTAAAATTTCACCCACTAATGCCTTTTGAGACCTTTTGGCATGTTGGACTAACCTTTTTTTATGCTTGTTTATTTAGTTTGATGCAAGGGATACATCAACACCTCAATTACTTATACCTTGGTGCATAATATTTCATTCTATACAAAAATAAGTTCTCACTATATTATGTTTTGATATTTGTATTCAAAGTATCCATAACCTTACCATACCCATATGACTCTTTCCCTACCATGTGTGAATAATTTTACCTTGAATAATCTATTTCATCCATGTGCATTTGATACCTATTGACTATCTTGGGTTAGTCAACTTATTTTTCCACTTATCTTCTTCATCATATCTTCCTCTATAGTTATGATGTGACCTATAACTTACATATAATCTATATGTATGTCATCATATAATCATACTCTCATTACCATCTATTAGTAAAAAAAAAACCATATGTATATCCATAACACAATGTCAACAAATTAACCCTTTGTATATTCATATTTGTTGTTCTAAGCACCTAAATCCAATCAACATAAAAATAAAATAAAATCAACATACACACGTGTCCATCATCCATATCTCTCATAATCATAGGAATAATATAAGCATATATCAAATCAAGAATCAATATGTAGTGTATATCAATATCAATACATCACATCATAAAAACATCTTCGCTAAACCATTTCTCACACACACACACAGATATGTATATCTACCACTATCTATGACTAGCTCTCTCTTTCGTACAGCCTCTTAGTGATTTGTGGTGGTGATGGTAGTAACTAGGCTAAGATTCTCCCATCACTACTAATTATCTAGATTTACCTAACATTGACCCCCTTGATCTTGTGTACTCTCTAAATCTAGGAATCCTTTGTCCTATTGGCACTACCTATACATATAAATATCTCTAGTATCCTATCTCTCGAAAGGCTTGTGCTTTATACTTATGTGCACTCCCAATTTTTCCCAAAGCCTACATCAATCTCTATAGATCAAGTATTCCTCTTCCATTATCCCTCTTCTACCTCAATCAATCCACCTCCCCTTGAGTTCCCTATAGCTAGATTTGTAATCCTTCCCTCTACCTCTATATTTTATCTTTCTCCACCTACAAACTATCTTCCTTATCCTATAGGATATCTATCTCCCTCTATATGCCATCCCTCTCCTACACCATTACATCTCTCACTCAATTCTCTCACTATTCTCACCTCTTGACTATCCTTGTTCTCACCTCTCTAGGCTTACATCCCTTTGCTAGTAACTATAGTAGCTCCTATGGTTGTATTTGTACTATATATCCACCACCATCTCCTACCCTATATCCTCTAAGCTTGAGGAGATTGATCTTGAGCCACTACTCTCCCACATGCCTCCTCTATGACTACCTTGTCTATTTACCACCACTACCTTTATATTTACATACTCCTGTCATATCACCTTCCCATAAATATCCCTATAACCACCAATTCAACTCCCACCTCCTTCCAATACCTACCTCGCCCTCCTCTACCTCCTACTCCCCATCCAACATATCTCTCTCTTCTTTTCCTCGTCACCATATCCTCACCTTCCTTAGAGTTATGCTCATATTATCCTAAATGGATGAATATTATGTTACCATAAACTAAATTGGCCTCAATTGGATTGGCAACCACGATTTGCCAATTTTTTACATGTGAAGAAGCTTGCAAACCGTTAATTTTGATTACACTATTTCCATTGTCAGATTGTTCTTCCTCGCTCGGGTTTTCCATTGCTTCTTTCCTAGGATTTTTCTCCTTCCAAATGTCCCTGAAGATTGGTGGGAATCTTTTGCAGTTATCTACATTGTGATTCCTACGCTTGCATTTAAAACAACAGAATTTGGGAGTTTCAATTTCAATACTTTGGAACCATTCCCTTTCACCAGAGACTAGTCGAGTTTTCCCAGGGATGTCTTTAATTGAAAGTATTTGAATTCTGGCATAAATCAAAGTTTCACTTTTTGTTAAATCCACTTCCAATGTATGCCCGAGTACATCTCCAATCCTTGTAAAGCAACTTCCTGAACAGTACTCATAGGGAAGATTGTAGAGATGAATCCACATGGGTTTGTTGCATGGATTGAAATTCAACGGATTAAAGTTTCTTTGCCATCTCTGTAAAAACAGGTATGATGAACCGAATTTCCATTCCATCACTCCTAAAATCTTGTCTCTTTCTGCTTCATTCGGGAATACTGCTACAAAGAAACCTTTAGGCATAAAATTTAAAACCGGATCCAAGTGCTAATTGTCAATTACCCAATCTCCAATTTGCTTTCTCGTGAACCTCTTCCCCAAAAACCTGCCAATTGAAGATAATTGATCCTATGAAGAATCTTGCTTTTCCAACGTGGCAAAAATATTTGCTATTCTTTGCTAGTAGTTTTTAGTTTTAAAGTAGTCTTTCTTCCAAGCTTTGTTTTATTCCTGCTTTCTTCGAATAAAGCATGTGTTGCATGCTTAGCTTAGGAAAGTTGATTTAGCTTTCTTTGTAATAAGGGAAAACTTCGGCAGTTTTTGTTTTTAAAGTTTTCCTTTGTGGGCAGCGTACTATTTTTTTGAAGCCGCATCTTATCTCTATATATTTTCCCCTCTGTATTCATTTCTAAGCTGCAATAAAAAAACAGGGTGTGCAATAATGAATACAGGAAATTATATTATTGTTTAGTATGTGTAAATTTTTGTTTTACAGATCTGTAAGTGAATAGTTTGCCATTATTTTTTCTTCTTCCTCTGCTGTTAGTTTCACTCAATCAGCTGGTTTAGAAGAGAGGGTGTTTTCAAAATCTACATTTGGTATCAGAGCAGGTATTTTGTTTTGGGTTTAAAATCTAGTAGTTGGAATTTCGCCAAAGATTATCATGTCGAATTCTAACACCTTGCCCATTCCAGAATTTGATGGAAATGAGTATGATTATTGGTGTATAAAAATGATAAAATTTTTGATAGGAAAATATTTTTGGGAGATTGTTGAATCAAGTTATGAAGAGCCAACTGATTGGAATGCTCTCACAGCCAATGAAAGAACAAGGAAGGAGGCTAAGAAGAAGAATTTTCAAGCATTATTTCATATTCAAATAGCTCTAGACAAGAGTCTATTTCCAAGAATTGTAGGTGCAAAGACAGCTGAGAATGCCTGGAAGACTGTAAAAGAAGCTTACCAAGGCAGTGACCAAGTCCAAGTTGTTAAGCTACATACATTGAAGAGAGAATTTGAAAATTTAAAGATGCAAGAAGGAGAAAGTGTGAGTGAGTATTGTGTCTCTTTTTGCATTGCTTGCATCCAAACCTCATTAGTACATGCTTCTTCAAAACATGATGGTTCAAAACCATCCTTGGTAAATAAAGCAAAATTAACTGTCTCACCTATTGGATTTTCTTCATGTGCTTGATTGGCACTCCTTTGATAAATATCACTCAAACTTTTTACCTTCCTTCTAGAACTTGGAGTTGAATTTGGACTTGAAGAATTAGATGAGGGGCTGCTTAGTGGATTTATAACACTTGGAACAACAACATTAGTGGGCTGCTCATGATCAACATCATCATTCAAAATAGATTTTGACTTCTCTATATGGTCTTTTTGATGACCATAAACTCCCCCTTCATCAAAAATCACATCTCTTGAAACAATAAGCTTATTAGTGAGAGGATTATATAACTTGCTCTTGGTGCTTGCTTAAGAAATTATTGTTTAGTATTTGTTTAGTAATGAATACCATGCTCTTGGTGCTTGCTTAAGGCCATACAAAGTCTTCTTCAATTTGTAGACATGATTCTTATTCTCTCACTAATAATCTTATTGTTTCAAGAGATGTGATTTTTGATGAAGGGGGAGTTTATGGTCATCAAAAAGGCCATATGGAGAAGTCAAAATCTATTTTGAATGATGATGTTGATCATGAGCAACCCACTAATGTTGATGTTCCAAGTGCTATAAATCCACCAAGCAGCCCATCATCTAATTCTTCAAGTCAAACTTCAACTCCAAGTTTTAGAAGGAAGGTAAAAAGTTTGAGTGATATTTATCAAAGGAGTGCCAATCAAGCACATGAAAAAAATCCAATAGGTGAGACAGCTAATTTTGCTTTATTTACCAAGGCTGATTTTCAACCATCATGTTTTGAAGAAGCATGTACTAATGAGGTTTGGATGCAAGCAATGAAAGAAGATATGAATTCCATTCATAGGAATGGTACTTGGGAGCTTACAGAGCTTCCGCATGACAAGAAGAAGATTGACACCAAATGGATCTATAAGACTAAGCATAACAGTGATGAAAGTGTTGAAAGGCATAAGGAAAAATTAGTTGCTAAAGGCTTCACACAGAAGTATGGAATTGATTATGAAGAGACATTTGCACCAGTTGCAAGACAAGAGACCATCAGAATGTTGATTTCATTAGCAGTTCAAAAGAATTGAAGCATACATCATATGGATGTGAAAAGTGCCTTCTTGAATGGGTACTTAGAAGAGGAAGTATATGTGGAACAACCACAAGGTTTTCAAGTGGAAGGAAAAGAGAATCATGTCTACAAATTGAAGAAGGCTTTGTATGGCCTCAAGAAAGCACCAAGAGCATGGTATGCAAGAATTGATGGATACTTTCAAGAGAAGGTCTTTAAGAAAAGTAAAAGTGAACCTACCCTTTACTACAAACAAGAAGATAATGATATTCTTATTATAAGTTTGTATGTTGATGATTTGTTGTATATGGGTAGTAGTTCTAAGATGAAAGATGAGTTCAAAATTGCTATGATGAAAGAATTTGAGATGAAAGATCTTGGTTTCATGAAATATTTTTTAGGAATTGAGGTTTATCAATGTAAGAATGAAATTTTCATTTGCCAAACCAAATATGCAAAAGATATGTTGAAGAAGTTTGACATAGTTGATTGTAAACCATACTCCACTCCAAGTGCTCATGGAGTTGTGTTGAGTAGGAATGATGGTGCTAAATTAGTTGATGAGATAACTTATAGAAGTATAGTTGGGAGTTTGATGTTTCTAACCTGCACAAGGCCTGATATTGCATATTCAGTTTCACTTGTTTCAAGGTATATGACAAATCCATCAGAAATACACATGAAGGCAGCTAAAAGAATTTTGAGGTATGTGAAAGGCACTCTAGATTTTGGTATTCATTACTACTCTTCTAAAAGGTACAATCTTGTTGGCTTTAGTGATTCAGATTGGGGAGGTAGTATGGATGATCGTAAGTCTACATCTAGAAATTGTTTCTCTTTGGGTTCTAGTTTGATTACATGGAGTTCCAAAAAACAAAGCATGGTTGCTCTCTCATCCACAAAAGCAGAGTATGTTGCGGTCACTTCAGCAAGTACACAAGCTCTTTGGCTTAGAAAAGTTTTAGAAGAAATTGGAGAGAAGTAGATTTAGACTACAGTGATTTATTGTGACAATATAAGTGCCATCAAGTTAGCAAAGAATCTGGTTCATCACAATAGAACAAAGCATTTTGATTTGAAGTATCACTTCATCCATGATTTAGTACAGAAGAAGGAAGTTGAATTGAAGCACATCAGCACTCAGAAACAGTTAGCTGATATCTTCACCAAGGCGGTTGTAAATGTTCAATTTTTGTCACTTCGAGATAAGATTGTGAGCCCTTTTCGCATCAAGGGGGAGTATGAAGATAATTAGTGCTACGAATAATCTTTCTTTTCCAACGTGGCAAAAACCTTTGCTATTCCTTGCTAGTAGTTTTTAGTTTTAAAGTAGCCTTTCTTCCAAGCTTTGTTTTATTCCTACTTTCTTCGAATAAAGCATGCGTTGCATGCTTAGCTTAGGAAAGTTGATTTAGGTTTCTTTGTAAAAAGGGAAAACCTCAAAAGTTTTTGTTTTTAAAGCTTTCCTTTGTGGGCAGCGTACAGTTTTTTGAGGCTGCATCTTATCTCTATATATTTTCCCCTCTGTATTCATTTCTAAGCTGAAATAAAAAACAGGGTGTGCAATAATGAATACAGGAAATTATATTATTGTTTAGTATGTGTCAATTTCTTTTATATAGATCTGTAAGTGAATAGTTTGTTGTTATTTTTCCTTCTTCCTCTGCTGTTAATTTCACTCAATCAGCTGGTTTAGAAGAGAGGGTGTTTTTAGAATCTACACCAATAACTACCTCTTGGTCGAGATGCTTGGCATCCCTTTCAACAAACTCCGAGACATCCACCAATACATCAACATTTTTTTCTTGCCGCCCCCGGCCCTACACACTTTGCCTTCTTCTATGAATTGGCCATGCCTACCAACCTTACCCTCATGTGTTGCATCATTCTTCGGCCGCTCCATAAGTATTTTCTAAGTTCCCTAAATAAAATAACATTAATCTGGCTATTTGAATATTATTGATAATTCAATGTTGTAGATAGATAATTAGATGGTCAAAGTTTCATGTAAGTGATCATGTCTAGTTTTTTATATAAATCGAATATGTTAGTAGTGGATATTGGTTGGTGTATTGGGCATCAAGTAAATTCACTATCATTAATTTATTGAAAAATTCATTGTCAACAATTTATCGCAAGAAAATTCACCTTCGTGACAAATTCATCGCAAGGAAAATGCACCACTAGCAATTCATCACTCCAGAAAATCATTGTATTAACATTTTTAATATATATTTCCAAAACTTTTGATATTTTTTGCAAAAGAACAATGGAGGTTTGTATTGGCTGAAAATTATTCTTTTGCAAAAAAAAAAATCAAAATGCTGGAAATATATATTAAAAATGTTAATGCGATGAATGTGGTGGTGAATTCTGGTGGTTAATTTATCATGGTGGTGAATTTTCTTGTGGTGAATTGCAGGTGGTGAATTTGTCATGACGGTGAATTTTCTTATGGTGAATTGTTGGTGGTGAATTTTTTGATGGTGAATTGCTGACCAGTGGTGAATTTTTACAACTGGTGCATTGTTGTCTAAAAGTGTGGTCTAAATATGTTTAGAGGTTGTATTTTATTGCCTACAAATTGTGATATCTTTTGGTAGTAGATATATTTTTCAAAATGATTTCCTATCTACACAACTACTACTAGTCTACATATACAATTACTACTATCATTTTGCTGGTGGATATCGTTTCTGAAAGGATTTCTTATATAAGTCTATATCTCATTTGTATATGTATTTTGTATACTATTTCATGCGATTTCTTTAATATTACTTAATTAATTTATTTTTCGTATTGAATTAACTTAAAAGAGAATTACAATCACCATAAAACTGCATAATCAAAGACACAAAAATTTAACATACAATCTGCTGTACACAGCAAAACAGAGCACAAGGAATATGACCAAGTTACACAGGACTGCAACAGAAAATCATATACTGTCCACAATAGAACCAAATGAAATGAAGGGAAAAGTAGTTGTGAGTCTTTTATACTTAATTTATATAAGAAACATAATTGATTTTGATCACATAATCTTAAAGCATTTTAAATATTCCAGTGTAATTTTTTTTTAAAAAGGTAGTGCAATGGATAGAACATTGTTGTAATGCATTGCCACATGCCAATCCTTTACACCAACATGATATAAATTTTTTGAATACAAAAGAAAAATCAAATTCACTACTGAAGATGTCGCAAGAGTATGGTTAAGTAATGACTTAGCATTACAAAAATAAAAAGAAATAGAAATCTAAATGTCATTGAAATGATTGCTTTTCATTCTCTTTCAAATAAGCTGATAAACCATTATTTCTTGAACTTCCTGATTCATTTCATGCTCTACCTACACTGGTTCAAACTCGATACTAAATTCCTTTATTTGCATCAATACTCCATTCAAGAAACATTTTCTCACTGGCAAGGAAAGCCTTCTCCGCATCAAATGTCTCTATCTCATTTGTGGCCTTTTCAACTTCTGATTCTTTCAAGATGAAAAGATCATCTTCCAGTTTATTTTTCACTGAGATCATAGCTTGGAGTTCTTCTTCTTTCTTCGCAACTGTTTCCTCTAACCTTTTATTTGATTCCTTCCACTTTGTCTCGACTTCAAGAAGTGCAGCTTTGAATTCACCTTCTTTCTTTAGAATCTTTTTTTGCAATTTCTTCACAGCTTTCAATAACTGGTGAATTGATTCTTGTATATCTTTTGCTTCGTTTTCGCTGAATGAAATCAATTTCGCCCGTGTCGTTCAACTTGAATATAAGCTTTTCCTTCTCAGAATGAAGTACAATGATCTCTTCCCCAGCTTCTTTCCACTGTGAGAATAACTCATCTTTCTCAGCAGAAAGGGCCTCCAAATCAACCTCTGTATTTTTCAACTGTACCCACATCGATTCTTGATCACAACGGAGGGAATTTGATTCTTCTTCTACTTCCTGCTGTTTTGAAAGCATCCCCTCTTTGTCAAGAATCCAAGCTTCCTTCGAATCTATCATCTTTTCCTTCAACTGTAAAAATCTACTCACTAAATTCTGCTTTTCTGAAATCCATTCCAGTTCTTTCATTCCCATCTTTAACTTTGCAATTTCCTTAAATACTTCCAATTGTTTGTGGGCATCAGAAAATGCCTTTTCCCGTTCCTCATCTTTTTTCAAGAAAGCATCTCTTTCTTCTCTCAAGTTCTTGATTTCTTGATGAAGAAGTTGATTGAGTGATTGGAGATGGGATATCTTATCATCTTTTGTATGTTCTTCTACATGTTCAGGTGGTTTAGAGCTCCTCTGTTTCGTGCCGAAACCAGACTTTCTCCTGTCTGCCATATTGTGCTGTCCTAAACACCTAAAAAACAATTTGCGGTAAGATTTTTCTAATTGCTTACACCGTAAATTAGAAAAAATGAAACGTCAATTTATAAATAAAGAATACTTACTTCGAATTTATGAAACTCCGCAACAAAGTTACAAACTTAGAAACTTCAGTGATCAGCCGACAATGTAGACTTGAATAGAGATACAAGTCAGTAAGTTGAGGCACAATTTCCAACAGTATAGTGGTACAAGCAGGATCCATCACTTTCAGAGGTCTAAGCAACAAAACTAGGGTTTCACTAGTGAGTTTGAGACACACATTCTCAACATGAAGTAGCCTTAAGAAATGTCGAGTTGCAGCACAGGATCTAATGAATTCTTCAAACTAAAACCCTTCTAGAATAGGATTAGCTCTTGCCAATTCTCGAAAAAAATACATTAACAGTGTCCTCGTGTTTGTCATAATAGAGGTATCGCTATCATTCAATAGGATCACGTTTTCACTCTAAAAGAAGTTTGATATTTTCTTGATTTTATAATCCTTTATATCTATCTAAATAGAATATTTAGTTGAGGAGTTAAATGCCTGGCTAATGCCTGTGAGGTGCACTTGAAGAATCATGCCTCTAGTCTACGGTCTGCCACACTAGATGATTTCATCATCTCGTATCCTTCAACTATGATCACAAGGTTAGATCAACATCCTTTTCTTAAGAAAAATAGACAAATACGAAGCCATTAGAGGTTCGAGGAGATTCTAATAAAGATTCCCTACTAACACTGGGATTGAGGGTTTTAGTCTTACAAGGCGACCATCGAGGAGAGCTTATGTTTCTTAACAAGAAAAGGATATGTCCAAATATCATTGACAACCATTATTACCTGGAGTAAGCATGCATAAATTCACTAGACCCAGTACAAAATATTAATACATGTTGGTTTACACCCGACCATTTACTAGCCATTGATTAGAAGTAATGAGTTAACATTATCACATTCTTAATATTTGTTATTTCTATATTTTGATTGTGTTTGAGTTTTCTTCATCAATGTTTTGGATAACACTTAGTGATCAATCATCAGAATGATAGAGAGCATAAAGATTTTAATTACCACATTCGTGAGGATGAAAAAGAGCACACTTGAGCCCATTTCCACACTACCCATCTTGCTCAGCCCATCCATGAGGTATTTCTAATTCTCCATATAAAACAAGGTATGAGTGGCACCATGATTTTCTTGCAGGGAGGCTAATTAGACAACCTCTTGTTCAGGTTTCTCTCTCTTTTATTTTTACAAAGACAAAATGCCAATAATTCTCTCAGAGAGAGCCCCAAAGTTAGACAAGACCCTAGTAAAAGACAAAGTCCACCCATTAGTGGTGTTCGACACTTTCTTCCTGCTCCATAAATCCCCTTCAATGTGCAATTTTCTTTCATCCGTTATTGACTATGAAAAGACCAATCATTCGAATTGTCTATGCAGCCATCAAACTACACATTTGACCGTATTTATCAATTTATTGAAAATCATAATATAATGTATTTTTTTATTTTCAATTAATTAATAAATACAATCAAATGTTAATCTTGATGGTTGGGTAGATGTTGGCTCAAGCATTTGGCAAGATTCCCTCCTTATGCCAACCATTACAAGCAAGAATCATACAATTTCCCCATGCAAGGTAACGTCCATCTTCATTATGATTTATTAAAACACTTATTTAAGAGCTTTCATGCTAGCGATTACACAAACTCTCTTTTATGACTCACATTGTTTTGAATAAATTTGTTTATTCTTCAAATTTCTTGAGTTGGCTCATTAATTTCTAAGTTACAATCTTTTATATAAGCTTTTAAATAAAAGTTTTTTGTTTTCTTTCAAGTTATTTAACTCTATTACTTATATAATAAAATATTCTCTATATTATGAAAAAAATAAACATTGAGCACATACTTTTGTTTGATATCACTAATCTTATAAAATAATTATTTACTTGTTATGTTCACACATGAGCGGGATATGACAAAATGTATTAGATATTTTTAAGTGTCTACTATCCATAACTAAAGTAAATTACATGACTATAATACATGCTTGAGAGTAGGCTATTTAGTTACAAAAACTAGACAACAATTTTTTTTTAAGAATCATGTAGTATTGAATCATGATAGAGAGTAATTTATTTCAGTTGGAA
This sequence comes from Sequoia sempervirens, assembly GCA_007258455.2. Classification (NCBI taxonomy): domain Eukaryota; kingdom Viridiplantae; phylum Streptophyta; class Pinopsida; order Cupressales; family Cupressaceae; genus Sequoia; species Sequoia sempervirens. The sequence continues at coordinate 179,314,886 of VDFB02168118.1, forward strand.
TCTTGTTTGCCATGCTATAACTAAACATGTGGATATGCACTGTCATTTTGTGAGGGAGATGGTTGAGCTAAAATACGACAAATCGAGAAAATTGACACTTGGATAAATGTGATTGGGTATTTGATAAAGCTTATAAGTACAACAAATCTTTTGTTGAACTTGGAGATCTGACAATTTTGTCTCTTTCCATCTATGAGGTTATCTTCTTGGCACTAGATACCACAATCTCTCCAATGCTAAATATCAAGTGAGATAATATTAGAACATTAGTGTATTATTCAATATAGAAAATTCTAAAGAGGGGGGATGATAAAATTATTCTAGCTCATATTGATATTGTTTGAATTTAAACTAGTAAACAACTATAGTGTTAGTTATGTGATAAGCTATTATAAGTTGCAACGATTTTGAGATGTTCTACTTCATCATGGGGTCATTTCAAGTGTAGTGTTGCTATAGTTTCAAGTACAATTTATTTCAACAAAAAATCACAATTGAATATTAATTTGAGAAGTTATTAAAATACATATTAAAATGTAGGTATACATGAAACACTATTACATTCATGTGATGATGACTAGGAACATGGTGACATTCTAGGAGATGCTTAGAGCTATCATGCTTTACTATATTGCACCTAGGAGACATATGCGATTTAGATGAAAATCTTTGATGATCTTAACCCAAGTGTGAGCAATAATAGTATATTATATGTGGTGATTGCATATTTAGAGAAGTCGTGTTTGATATAATTTGTATTGTGTTAATGTCATGGCATGATCATATTTTGGTAGTTTGACTATTATCATTCAATGTGCTAGATAAATATTTAGATGGTCAAAGTTCATTGTAAGTGACCATGTCTAGTTTCTTATACAAATGGAATGTGCTCATAGTGGATATTGGTTTGTGCATTTTTGTCTAAAAGTGTGGTCTAAATATGTTTAGAGGTTGTATGCTACTGCCTACAAATTGAAATATCTTTGATAGTGGATATTTTTTCAAAAAGGTTTCGTATGTATACAACTACTACTATCTTACATATACAATTACTACTATCATTTTGCTAGTGGATATCTCTTTTGAAGAGATTTTGTATATTAGTCTATATCTCATGTGTACATGTATTTTGTATACTACTTGATGTGATTTCTTTAATATTATTTAACTAATTTATTTTTTGTATTGAATTAAATTAAAAGGATATTACAATCACCATAAAGCTGCATAATCAAAGACAGAAAAATTTAACATACAATCTGCTGTACGCAGGAAAACAGAGCACAAGGAATATGACCAAGTTACACAGGACTGTAGCAGAAAATCATATACTGTCCACAATAGGAAAAAATAAAAATAAATAGAAATCTAAATGTCATTGAAATGATTGCTTTTCATTCTCTCTCAAATAACATAAACTATTGTTTCTTGAACTTTATGATTCATTTCATGCTCTACCTACATTGGTTCAATCTCGATACTTTATACTCCCTTACTTGCATCAATACTCCATGCAAGAAACATTTTCTCACTGGAAAGGAAAACCTTCTCCGCATGCAATGTCTCTATCTCATTTCTGGCCTCTTTAACCTTTGATTCTTTCAAGATGAAAAGATCATTTTCCAGTTTATTTTTCACTGAGATCATAGCTTGGAGTTCTTCTTCTTTCTTCGCAACTGTTTCCTCTAACCTTTGATTTGATTCCTTCCACTTTGTCTTTACTTCAAGAAGTGAAGCTTTGAATTCACCTTCTTTCTTTAGAAGCTTCTTTTGCAATTTCTTCACAGCTTTCAATAACTGGTGAATTGATTCTTGTATATCTTTTGCTTCGTTTTCGCTGAATGAAATCAATTTCGCCCCTGTGTCGTTCAACTTGAATATAAGCTTTTCCTTCTCAGAATGAAGTAAAATGATCTCTTCCCCAGCTTCTTTCAACTGTGAGAAAACCTCATCTTTCTCAGCAGAAAGGGCCTCCATTTTATCCTCTGTTTCTTTCAACAGTACTGACATCACTTCTTTATCACAACGGATTTCATTTGATTCTTCTTCTATTTCCTGCATTTTTGAAAGCATCCCCCTTTTGTCAAGAGTCCAAGCTTCCTTCGAATCTATCATCTTTGCCTTCAACTGTAAAATACAGCTCGGCTTCTCATACCACCTTCGATTTCCTTATTTAACATACATTGTAAAGGTGTCGACCCTTTCAATTATTTTAAGTGAATAAAGATATGAGTTGATGTTTCTCTGATATTCTATGATGGTGTTCTTCTATTTATGTTATGTTTAAATCTTATTTTAATCTTTTATCTTCTTTATTTTATTTTTAATATTGATATTTCTTTATTTTATTTTAAAATTAGTTATTTAAATATCAAAGTAGTATGTAAATTTATTGAAATGTTAGTGTAGATGTTTTTTTTGCACTTTTTCAAACTTGACAAATATTAGCATGGAAGTCAAATTAAACAAAACAAATAGAGCGTCCCTATGAGAAATTTAAACATGTTACATATGCAAAAAAGAAAATAAGAAACCAAAGTAGTTAAATGAAAGCATATGAGAGCAAAATCAAACTCTATCCCATAGTGGCAGTGGTGCTCCTTTGATGTGGAAAAGATGCCCTGTCCCACCCTCTTGATAAGCTTCTAATGTGATGAAGATGCAAAGATGACTTTGATGCAAAATGATAATAACAACAAGCTAAGATGGTATGAAAATGCAAGTGATGAGTATGCCTATAATGAGAATGCTTGAGATTGTGGATGATTTCTTCATAGAAAAGCCCCCTATAAATAAGGTTGAACGGTTGAAGAATGAAGAGATTGGAGGAATGTGGGACTAAAGGAGAACCAATGAGAATGTAACACTTGTCACAAGGCTAACGGATGAATTTTGAGCACATTTTGGGAAATGTGTGAGTAAAGAAGTTGTAAGAGGAATAAATGCATATGGTTGAGAGTGTAAGAGAATGTGGGTGAGGATGTAAGAGAGATTAATACATGTGGTTGAGATGTAAGAGAACTTAATGCATGTGGTTGAGAAAGTAAAATAAATGGAGTTATTGGAGGAATATTCTCAAAGCATATGCTTTTGTGAGGGAAAATGGGGTAATTAGTTAATTAAAATAAACTATTTTCATGTGCAAGTGGGTTAGTTAATTAGGGGTTGGATTTGACCAAGGTTGAATCAAAAGATAGAGAATGGGTAATTAGAATTAGGAGTTAATTAATCTAGAATTAATTAACTTGAAGGAATTAGGGGATTTCACATTTGATTTAAATAAATCAAATGAGATGAATTTAAGGGACTTAATTAAGTAATTTGGTTTATTTAATTAAATTTGATGAACATTAGTGAATTAATCTAATAAATTGTTTTATTTGATTTATAGAAGAATTGATTGATGATTTGAGCATCTACATTTTCCCCCTCTTTGAACCAATGTACCAATTGCGTTGGTTCATAGACTGATGTTGCAAAGATCGAAATTCAAAACTTTCCTAATTTTTTCAGATGCCCCACTATTGCCCCAATGGAAAGAAGTACGATGGTACACTGCCTCCTCAAGAGATCGGGAATTTTTTTTTATTTTAGGTCAAGCTCATGACAAAGAGGTTCAAAATGGTGAAATGAGAAGGTTAGACTAATAGATCTATATTATGATGATGATGCAAATGAAATTTTTTAAAGATGCTTATAATAACAAATTTATATTATCCTAAACAACTTAACTAATAATGCAAGTGAGATGATGAGATGGATGTTGTTTCCTATTGTGATGATATGCCATGATTATGTAGAATGCAAATGGTTTGTGGATGTAGGATGGTGAATGTCATGATTCTATGTTAGCGTGAAAAAGGATAGAAGAATGAGAGGAATCAACCCTTGATTCCGAGAAGATGCAGAAGTACAAGAAGTCTATGAGTCATCGAGACTTTATTAGATATGATGAGGAATGATGATGATGTTTTGCTTATCTAGGGATTGGGACATAAAAGGCACAAATTTCTTTATTTTTGATAACACACATAGATATGATGCATCAAGGTATAGACAACTAAGATGGCGTGGTATCTAGTGCGATGGACTTTGACTCAACAAATAGATAGGAGTATCCTTGTTCACACCTAAAATACGAAACTTTGTTAGGATGTACCTTAGACATTTCAAACATCTCAGACCAAAACACAAAAAGGAAAAACCTAACAATGTAATAGTCAACAAGACATCCAAAACATCCTCCTTACAAACTAAACAAAGTTAGCATAACCAATGTTATATTACAGGAATATCCAACAAGCATTGTTAAAAAAAGATAATGATCAATGCCCCATTCCTTTCTCTCTAAATCATTTTGATTAGACATCATTGAGAGGTCATTGGGATGAGCACAATAAGATAAATAAAAAGAAAAGATCAAGTACACAAACAAGCTAATGTTCTTCATACCTCTAGCCAAATGGATGTGTTTTACTTAGGTTTAGTATCCAAAGTGATTGCCAAAGATGATGCCCATTGTAGGAAGGATGTATCCTAGGACATGTTATTGGATGGTGGCAAGTTGATAGGTTGTTTGAAAGGTTGTTTACATAATGTTGATTGACATGTTTGCTAAAAAGATCAAGAGTTTGATTTTTCATTTAAAAGTTTGTTGTTTCGATTTTGATTTTATGTTTGAAGTTTTCTTTTGTTGATTGTTGTGGTTGTTTCTGTTTGTTTCACCAAAAGATGAAGGTGATGATTGATTTGTTATGAATGATTGATTATCATGGGTGAAGCAAAATAAGACGAATGGATTTTTTTCAAATATTTAGATGTTTTTGATGTTTTTGAAATGTTGTGAGGCTATTTTTTTAGATTTCCAAGTTATTTAAAAAAAATTGTGTTTTTGTGTCTCGAGAGCTCATCAATGATGGCCTTGCCTGCATTTAAGCTCAGAGACAATGTAGTTCGGATACCATGTTTTTGACATTTTTTTTAACTTTTTGACCAATTTTGGGATTTTCATATGATTTGAATGTTTTTTGATTTTTGCATGATTTTGACGATTTGGATATGGATATGTGTGATGATATCAGTGATCTATTTGGGATCTTGTTGAAAACCAAGCAAAGGTTGATTAATCAGATTGATGGATTAATGATGATAACATTGTTGAGGATACACAACAATGCAAGGATAGTGTGTAAGCAACATGAGGATTGGGAAGAATATCCCAAGATGATAATGGGTTGATTGGATTTTCTTGATCAAGATTTTGAAGCTCAGTTTGGAACAATTTTTTTTTGAATGATTTGATGTGATGTTGAAGTGTAAATTCAATGTGACTGATATTGATTGTTTGGATTGATGTTCGATAAAAGATAAAGCTTGATATGGAACATTTTCTTGTCAAAATATGTCATGGGTTTGTGATTTGGATTTTGGCTCACAAATGCTTTGACCAATTTGATTTCACATTTTCCAATGTTCGAATCACCACATAAGTTGGAAGATATAGATCAAGATTTATTCCCAAAGCAAGATGTAAATATTTCCCCTCAGTGTCCAGCAACATGTATGTAATGCCATGGGTGGATTCTTGGATAGATGTATGGATGGATGGATATGCTAAGCATGCAAAGGATGTCAAGGATTATCTTGTGATAAGATAAGGTGTTTGAATAGAGGATGCTCATTTGGATAGTGTTATATGGCTTAGATAATATTGGGTAGTATAGGATCAATGATAATGACCCATGTCAAGATGTTTACCATAAGCAAGTGTAAAGTGTGCACCAAACTTTGTCAAGATCAAGATAATTTGGAAGATGGATGTAGATGGATGAAAATGGATTGGATAAATGGTTCATGGATGAATGGATTTATTATGGATAAGATGGATGGAATGTTGTATTTATTATGGATGAGATAAGATGCTTTCATTGGAACTAGTGCACGCATTTGCTCGATTCTACAAATGATGCATGTTTTCCAGGTTTTCATCATGGTGCTTGTCCAAAGTGCCACCATAGTGGTTTTCACTGGAGGACAATTTTTTCTTTACTATTTTCATGATTTTTTTTTTTTTTTGGGTATGTGTAGGATCATCGTGGAAAAAACAGGCCCTTAAGTGGCAAAAAATTAGAAAAATCAGAGTTAGGCAAATTGACGTAAAAATTTGAATAAGTTATCTATATTATTTCAAAAATATGTAAGAATAGACTTTGTAGCAAATTGAATGTAGTTTCTAAACTACTAGGTTTAAAAAAAAAAAAAATCTATTTGGGTAAAATTTGAAATTTCAATGTAGTATTACTTAAATTTTAGAGAAAAAATAAGAAGTAGTTGTCTGTCTGACCACCCTAACCACAATAAAATGATAATATTTTTTTATAATATTTTAGATATAAGTAGAGAACTCATGTCTCTATGTGATACATATTTTTTTGTAGTTTTTTTCTAAGTAAATAATTAATTTTGAATTTTTTATTACAACTTTTAAAAAATATAAAAAACTCGTATGTCTTACCACCTTAGCTTGGTCAAAACTTCATGAAATTCAATTTTTCCTTTTTTAATCCTATAGTATGTGAAGCATAGAATATGATGCATGTTTTGGATTCAAAAACTGTGATACTGTTTGAAAGCTATAGATGTTTTTCAATCAGTCTATCAATTAAGACTTTAGTAATAATTTGAATAGAAAATGATTAATAATTACTTATTAAAATCAAAGTAAAAGCATAATTTATATCGGTGGAAATCTGATAATCTTATTTAAAAACCCTTTTCGTTTCATCAATTTTGGGTAAAAAAAAGTTATTAGCCACATACCCATCATATTGCTACATTTTGGCCCATCATGATCCTGCACATACCCTTTTGTGAAATATTTAAGTTCATGTTGAACCACCTAGTGGTGTCGATGTAGATGTGTCTGTCATAATGTGCCATCGATATCCTACTTGAAGAAGCTTGTTGGCCAAGACACGTGAACTTGAATACAACTTTTGAGATTCTTGATCTAATTTTTTGATACTGGAGTTAACTTTGTCTTTGTGTGCACATCGCAATATAATTCCTTCTAAATCCTTATGATGAAGGGTGGCTACCAATACATGGTCAATGTGAGAATTGGATATCATGCATGGTAAAATATATGATGGAGTGTGTTTTTGAATAGAAGATGGATTGGTTGATAATTTGGAACCTTTGACTCTCCAAACTTGGGAAGATGAGCAATGATGGGTGGATACAAAAGTGTGCTTGGAATTAGGACCAACAACTTGATATACTTTGTATGTTGCTTGAGAAGCTTAATTTTTCATTTGTGGACGTCTTTGATGGATAGATTTCCCTCTTTGATTTTTCCCTATAACTTCTTTAATTGATGGAGTTTGATAGGGATGATCTATCTGTGTATTTTTTGTTATCCATGTGTATTTGATTTGTCCATTATACTTTGCAACTTCTTTTACTTTGATAACATTCTTTTTGCTTTGATTCAAATCTTTCTTCTGATGTTGGTCCTAATTTGTGGATGGGGTGATGGGTGGATGAAGATTCATGACATGGTAGGTTGTAGTATTGGCACTAGTTTTGAATCATAAGGATTCTTCATGCTCCCTATGTTGACGTTTTCTTGAGATGAAGTTTCCCCTAGTATTGTGGAAGTAGTACCTTCATGCTTTAATTTTTCTTATTTTGAGATGTCCTATTTAGCAAGCATTCTCTAATAAATGACCACTATAGATGATGTTATTTCAATTTGCTTCTCTGCTGACTCCAAAATATCCTGTTTGGTCAGAACCTATTTCCTTCAGTGGATAATGTTGGATATCTTCATACATGATGTCCTCAATCTAAATTTGGGATATATATGATCCTGATGTTAAAAAATTAGCTTGACTATAGGAATCAATAGCCTCTTGTTCTAAATGAAGATCATCTATGTGTCAATCCAAAGAAAGCATCTGATGGGTAGATGGAGGAGTATGTGTTATATAGATATGATCATCATTTGTGACATCTTGTATAGATTGGAGAGTTTCCATTCTAGATCATTGTAGCATCTTGGAGATACAGATTCTTGATCTTGATTAATTTTGGAATTGCTTTTAACGTACTTTGGATCAAGTTCTTGACATCGGTCAATTTCAAAGGATGGATTGCTTATAAAGGGTCCTTGGATGTCTTCATTAGGTATGGGACGTGGTTCAATATCCACTTGATATTTGAGTGGATTTGGATCAAGTGTTGAGTTGAGGTTTCCTTCGATATCTACAACCATGAGGTCAAAGGATATCAATATGTCCTGGAAAGGACCATTGCTAGACTTTGGTGAAGGATGATGATCATTCTTTGGAATAAATTCTTGAGATATGTCATCTAACTCATTGGATGATGTAGAGGCATTTCCAACATGATCATTAGTGGACGAATATTGGATTATGTCAATAGGATCAAATAATGGTAAAAATCCTTGAAATAGATCATTGCTAGATATTGTTGAGGGGTTTTGATCATGACTAAAAATTGACTAGATTGATGTATGTTGATTTGATTGTTGGATGAGGAAAAAAAATCTTCAAGGCGCTCATTGATGGATAGATATTGATCATTGTTTTCAACAATTGCGGTGGAGAGATTCCCACTGCTATCACTAGTGGTTAAATCTTGATCATTGTCCTTAATAGTTATTCTTCCTTGATCAAGAAGGTCTTGGATGATATTTTTGAGTCGAATACAATTTGATGTTTTATGAAGATTTTCTCTATGATACTCACAATAAGATCTACCCTTATTCCAAAGGAAGTTAATGATAGAGTTGAAAGCACTTACTTTTGGAAGAGTGATGAGTTTTACATTAACTAGCTTTGTTAATGTTGATTCAATTGGCTTTCCCAAAGGAGTGTATTCATGTTTGTTACCTTGTGAGATTTTTACTTGTTGAAATTGGCCTTGTGGTGATTGATTTTGGAGATGTGGTGATTGGGCTCGTGGTTGATGTTTTTGATCTTGATATCCAACCTCTTGATATTGGGGATATTCTTCTTTATTAGGTTGTGGAAATAACTCAATATTTTGGTGACATGGTTTAACCTAAGGGGGAGTGTGTAGATTTTGGGGTGGGGATTTCTCTTGGTGCAATGAATCAACTATTTTGGTAAGTGAAGCAATTTGATGTTGCAAAATTTGATTTTGATTTTGATTTTGACACACTTGATATAATTGTTTTGGTTATTAGTCAAGCATATTTGGAATATACACTTGTGGTATTTGTGTGGGATCGTGCAAAAATTGATTTTGGACAATGTTCTAATTTGGTATGATGTTTAGATTTTGCATTATAGGTTGATATTGAACATTGTTGTGGTTGGGAATCACATTGCTTTGATTTAGGTAACCTTGATTTTGCATGGTGTTATCTTGACTTGGATCAATACACTGAGTTGTTAACATATTGTTGGGACTTTGAGCAACATTGGCTAAACTGTGGGGAATTTGAAGATGGTGCAAACTAGTGATTTGTGACATTTTTTTTGTAGATTCTAAATATATATTTTTCAAAAAAAATTTCTTCATATTGCACTTCTTTTTCCATCTCCTTCGGAAACTATTTTTTTCAGTAAACACCATTTTTAAGGAGTGACGCTCACCGTATAACACAACTTTTTTTCTATGAAGGAAAAATTCTAATTTTTCGAATTTATATTTGTAACTATGATATCTAGTGCTTCCAATTGGTTTCATAGTGTTTTATTGAATATTTTTTCATTAATCAAGTTTCAAAGTCAAACCAATTACAATTCAGAAATAGGTAGACTATATAACACAACTTTTTTGTATGTATCGAAATTCAAAAAAAATTGTTGGATCAAGGACTTCAATATTTGGTGCACTCATATTTTTTCAATTTTTTTTATAATCTTCTATTTTTCCACATGTGTAGAATAAAGAACTTTATTTTTAGTGAAAAACCTACATTCACAAGAAATAAAAAATAAATATAATAATAAAATTAAATTTATTTAAAATTATACTTTTTGGGAAGCTTATAATAAGGACTACATACTTAAAAAAAAAAATTTAAATGAATTCATTTGATCCCCCAAAAGGTAAATCAAAAGTGGTTTTTTATCAGCATTTTGATAGGTGTAAAGGAGACCCTGTTATAGGTATGGTTTAAAATTAGCGAGGTTCTATCCAAGGGGGTTTTATCATCTAAGGTAGTTTGATCAACCCATATTCAATTGGAATGATTTAAATAGAACTTTTAAAGGCTTAAATCATTATATTTTCTAAAAATATTTGATTTCAGCAAAAATCGGAATCTCCTAGAAATTGTAAACCAGCTTTGTGGGATCACACCCGAAAGTGTGGATTTGATATGTTCATGTTTGGTAAGCTTGTACTTGGTGTATTCATATTTTGCATGTATTGATTTGGTGGGATACTGTTGTTTTGTTGAAGACTCATGCATTGATTGTTTGATTGACAGATTTGTAGGTTTTGACTTTGATTTAAATCTACCATAGGGAAAGGTGTTCCAAAATTTAGATTGGGCATACTCACATTTGTTGTATTATTGAGGTTTGTAGGAGATAATGATGTCATGTATGGATTGTATAAATGTGAGTTTTGATAATCAATTGGTATTGTAAGGCTTTGATAGTTTAGTTGATTTAGATCACTCATGACATATGAATCAATTTTGTATTCCATGTTGTTCTTGTGTTTTGGCCTTGTTGACCTCTAAGGAATTTAGGACCAATGATGAGATGAAAGATGAAAGAGTGAGTGATATGGGTTTTTTAATTTTTAAGAACTTTGGAGGAATACTAGGCCTTAGGATTTTGGATTTTGATTTTGATTTGGTTTTATTTTGACAATGGACTTGTAGATCCCAAGATGTTAGATGTTATCTTGGGGTAAACTTGTCCAAAGGGGGTGATAATTTAACTAAATGTGTGAGAAAGGATTCATCCCCACACACCTAGCCAAACAAAGTGATTTTGATTTTGATTGAAGGATTTACCAAAAGTCTAGTATAGATGATTTTTCCAAAGTTCTAAAAGTTGTTTGTGAGATGGGATTTGATGGATGATGTGACAAATGGAAGTGTTTATTTTGATCCTAGATTCAAACGTAGAAAGACTTTGTTTACAAGACCAAGGTGTTGAAGAACATGCTAGACCTCTAAAGCGTTTCAAAAATCATTTGGTCCATATGATCCAAGAAGTGGTTCATATTGAGCATACATGTCTAGATTGTTGAGCAGAATAAGCCTATAAAACCTTGTTACCTTCTTTCTTATCTTGGTGTATTGCTTTAGGTTGCACTTCCTAATGTATATTTTGATGGCTTTTTGAGTATGATGTGCCTAAATTTGAAGTTTTTGCCTAAAGACTTTGCTTTGGAATCTTGAATTTTTGAGAAATCATGAGAACAAACACATATGTGGGGTTCAATTGTATTTTATCTTGATTATATGGATTCTTTTTACCACATACACAGATATTGTTTAAATTTCAAATGAAATGTATATGTCTTAGCTCTTTCCATTCCACAAGGTCCATTATGTGAAAATCAAAGAGTCAAGGCCATAGTTTCCCTAGATTGACTTTGGAGAGAATAAATTGAGATGTGAGCCCAAATATTTAGAAGCCTCTAAGGATAAAATCCCTAGGGAAAAGTACTAATAATTGGACCCTTCAAAGATATTCAATCTTTCCAAAGGGTTCAAAATTCTGATGATTTGTTTAATTTGTTTGTTTCCAAGTTTTGAGATCCAAGCAATGTATTTGACTAACTCACAAATTGCACAATCCTAGGTAAGAAATGGCCATACTTATTGAGTCCCCACTTAGATTTCTCCAAACACTAAGACAAAGAGAACAATTAGAGATTTGGTGACACTGGCTCCCCTCCACGACACTAATTTCTTAGGATCACCAAATCTTAAAATCCTAAAGATCTGGAGACCTTAAGGATTTTTTTTGTTTCTACTTTGAATAGTACAAATGTAGGGCAACTTTAGAATGACCTTTCTTGCACCAACAAGCATTAAGGATTTTGGTCATTAAACAAATTGGTTCTTAGTTTGGGAAGTCAGGGATATGGCACCTTACAAGTGTCCAACAAGCCACTAAAGGCTTTAATCAATCCTACTAGGGGCTCTTATACTTTTTATGGTAGTACCCCATTCTGAAAGACACTATATAGCTAAGGCCTACATACCATGAGGACTTGATAGTTTAGTCTTATCCATTTATATACCGGCTTGAGTAAAAAACCAGTTGGAGTTTCCTTCGAGTTTTTCTTAGGCAGACCCCTCTAAAGGTAAACAAAAGTGAGGGAGTACACTTGTAGTTCGACTGCCTAGTTCACGTAAAGCACAAGGAGGGAACACATACAATGTCTTTTCCTCACACTATCATGGGGGTTCAATTTTAGATCCAAATTAAAATATGTGGGTGATTTTAGACAACCAATACCAAAAGAATGCTTTTGATTCTCAAGATTGCCAAGTAGCACGAGAGAAGTGCATACACATGTTCAAATGACACAAATTGCAAAAAATCATAAAACAAAGAATGCACAAGTTCTTTTTAATCCCAAAATAGAAGTTACATCGTTTTAAGCACCAAAAGCTAAGTGTGAATTTTTCTTGTTCAATTTTAGCCCATAAAGCAATGTCTAGTGAGTTTATAATGTTCAATTTTAGTCCAATTTGAATCAAATCAATGATTAATTTTAAACCCAAATTGATCTAGTTGGCCTAAAAAAAAAAAAAAGTAGCAAATGGATGCTCTAGACTATTACAATAAGCATTCAAAAAAATGATTTTTCCCACTTTTCCAACTCAAATCTTGCTATTAATTCTCATGCAAGAGATACCACCATTGTTTCTTGATGCAAACCCATCATGCAAAGTATCTATAAAAAAAGAAACAAAAAATAGGTTTTCTTCAAAATCACTACTATCAAGTTAAGATCAAAATACACCATAAAAAATACTAATTCAGAAAACTAATGTTGTCAATCCAAAGGTGAAGTCCCCAAGAGTGTTGCATTAGTATTCCACATACAGAACATGACAACACACATCATAAAATAAATTAGCATTCAATTTGGTTGTCGGTCAAATGTACTCCACTAAACAAGGGCAATTTTATTTTAAAGCATCATCATCTAGAGAATTAAAGAACATTTGAAGGGACAATACAAGATGAAAAGTGATTTCAGATCAAAGAGTCCCTTCCACCAATAGACATTGTCAAAGGTTTTATGTTTTCCTTTATTCTATGAACCTAATATTAATGAACCTGTCTAGCACTCAAAATAAATAAGGGCATTTACTATCATTGCCAGAGATGACCTACACACCATAGAAAGATTAAAAACAAACAAGCTTTCTATTCATGATAAAATTCCTGGGAGAAAGTATCTGGGACTTTGGGATTTACTATTGATAGTATGCCTCCAAAAGATGTGGTCTCATAATTGTAAGATATCCACAAAATGGATCTATCAAAAGACTTTAGATTGCAGTTTCAACTTGTGCAGAACAAAGCATTTAATACAATGCAAAAAATTTAAAAGCTTAATTGAATGAATTAATTATTAGAGGATTAGAAAACTACCAATAAAATCCAATTGAGATCTAGAAACCCACGCCTCCCTCCTATCAGTATTAAATAGAGGATCCAAGGACAATGAAGCTTTCAAACTCTTGTGTATAACCATTGATCAAATAATTTAAATATCTACCTTGCATTGCTAAAAGGATTGTCTCCATAAAGTTTCACTTGGGCCTTGGGCAGATTTTACTACAATAAGTTGATGATCATAAGATTTTTTTTTTCAAACTCCTGTAATTGGTACACACTAAGAAGAGACTAATCAAAAAAAAATTTAAAGATTCCTCTCAGGTTGATTAATTAGTTCATCATTTCATTAACAATACTGCTTTTAGATTGATAGTATATTAAAGCTTTGTAAAACGTTCACTAAAAAAAGAAAATGGTACCTAGCACCACATGCTGCTTCAAATAAATAATAAATGTCACGTGGTTCTTAAAGAAAAATGTACTACTCTTTGTCACCTCACCTTTAATTTCTAGTTGCTTTCATAATGGTGATTGATGGTTGTCCCGTTTGTCTCTCCATGCAATTTCACCCATCCAAACATGATTCCAAGCATTCTAGCATTCACAAAGCCATACTAATACACCAAATAGTTATTTCTAGATTCAAGACTTAACATGATGCCAAGGAAAAGAATCATTTATCTGCTACCATAGTGAATGGTCTAGAAAATGAGGGAAAATTAATCAGAAAAAGAATCATTTATCAACTTGGCAAATGAAGGTAGTAGGGCATTTTCCATATTCAAGACTTAACTTAATGCTAAGGAAATGAGGACAAAGGTGGTGCCCAAAGACTTGAAGGTTATTTTGAATAGAAACAATAGACTTTGTGTCCCTATTCAATGCATTAGTTGATATTACATTTAAAGCATAATGAACATGCATGGTTAGTAACAATAGTTGAGTGCCAAAGCTTGAATTCTATTTGATTAGAAACAAAAGACTTTACTTTCTTGTTCAATATTTAATCGATAAAGCGGAAGAAAAGACTTTACCGATGCACCCAACTTGAAGTTATTGAATAGAGACAAACATTTTTTGATTCCTATCTAATGTATTAATGAAGCCACGGTCCCAGCTAGTGGCATACATCTAACATTGAATTTTAGTTTCATCGGTATTTGCAATACTCCCCAATGTGAATGCTAATATGATATGTGATACCCAGAGTATCAAATGAATACAAACATTAACATAGATAACAAAAAAGAGAAGCAACAACATTTAAATAAAAGAGTGCATTCTCATTCTCATCTACTCAAATAAAAAAATGAAGGTTTCGACAGCGAACAAAAGGAGAAGCAACAAAATTGATTCTTAGTGTATGCGCTCACCTAATATTTTAAGTGATCAATGCTTAGTGTATGGTCGTGGGTTTGAGCCCCATGGTGGACACCAAAATGTAGATTCTTTTTTTTTGCACTTTCTCAAACTTGACAAATATTAGCATGGAAGTCAAATTAAACAAAGAAAATATAGCATCCCTATGAGATATTTAAACATGCTACATATTCAAACAAAAAAATAAGAAACCAAAGTAGTTAAAGGAAAGCATATGAAAGTGAGATCAAACTCTATTCCATAGTGGGAGTGGTGCTCCTTGATGTGGAAATGATTCCCTTTCCCACCCCCTTGATAAGCTTCTAATGTGATAAAGATAAAAAGATGACTTTTATGTAAAATGATAATAACAACAAGCTAAGATGGTATGAAAATGCAAGTGATGAGTGTGCCTATAGTGAGAATGCTTGAGATTTTGGATGATTTCTTCATAGAGAAGCCCTATATAAATAGGGTTGAAGGGTTGAAGAATGAATAGATTGGAGGAATGTGGGACTAAAGGAGAGACAATGAGAATGTGAGAGTTGTCACAAGGCTAATGGATGAAGTTGGAGCACATTTTGAGAATTGTGTGAGTAAAGAGGATGTAAGAGGAATAAATGCATATGGTTGAGAGTGTAAGAGGATGTGGGTGAGGATGTAAGAGAGATTAATGCATGTGGTTGAGATGTAAGAGAATTTAATGCATGTGGTTGAGAAAGTAAAATAAATGGAGTTATTGGAGGAATATTCCCAAAGCATATGCTTTTGTGAGGGAAAATGGGGTAATTAGTTAATTAAAAGAAATTATTTTCATGTGCAAGTGAGTTAGTTAATCAGGGGTTGGGTTTGACCAAGGTTGAGTCAAAAGCTAGAGAATAGCTAATTAGGATTAGGAGTTAATTAATTCAGAATTAATTAACTTGAAGGAATTAAGGAATTTGACATTTGATTTAAATAATTTTATTTATTAAATCAGATGAGGGGACTTTAGGGGACTTAATTAAATAATTTTATTTATTTAATTAAATTTGATGAACATTAGTGAATTAATCTAAAAAAATTCTTTATTTGATTAATAGAAGAATAGATTGATAATTTGAGCGTCTATAGTTAGTATATGAATAAAATGATTAAAATTGTTGTAATTTTTTTATTTTATTAATATTTAATCAAATCTTTCAAAATAACAATATTTTAAACCTTGTTCAAACACATATGAAAAAGGTTATCTAGCTTGTTTGCTATTGTAGCTCAAGAAAGAATATCTGAGACATTCTTTGGAAAAATCAAGAGTTATTAGGTCAATACAAGATCAATGTGTCACTTATTGATATCAATAGAGATATATGGATTTCATATTTAAATGACAATTTATAATGATACAAATATTGCTAATTGTTTTTGTATATATTCATACTTGCTAATGTTTAGTGATTATATACAATCATAATCAAGTGTATTTTGACTCTGTAGCACAAGACTACAATGAAACTATCCCAATGGTAATTATGACACCACACCAAACACACTTGCTAGCCATGTGGCCACATACTCTAAATTAATTAAATATAAAAAGGATAAAAAATCTCTCACCATTGATTAACAATAATTTTACGGATTATCAAGAATCTAGTGGATGCCCTCAATAATAGAAAATTCTATAAATGGTCAATGAATTAATAGAACCATGATCAAACACTATGTTTAAAAGCTTCAATGAAAAGTATTTAGCTATTGTTTGGCTTTTTGGACTAATACAAAAAAAAAAAAAAAAACTCATTTATTTTACATAATTAGTCTAATTACTTTTTAAATTGTGCTATTAGATTTCTGAGACATTTTAAATTCTAGATTTTAATTATGAAACCTAAGAGTTATGATGATATTAAGTTTAGTAGGTATTTCACCTTGGCTAGAAAAAAATTAGCATTTTGGACTAACATAAATTTTATTACAATTATATTTAGACTAAGAGAAACATAGTTGTTATTGGATTGATATATAATAGATATAATTATCTCATTTATGCATTATGGTAAGATGAGTCTTTAGGGACATGATTTCTTAATCCTAAGTTTTTACTTGTTTTACATTCTTGTACTCATTATATTCTTATGGAGTTTCACATGATTGAAACTCTAATCAATAAAATCCTCCTTATTTTTTTTTAATGCTTATGTAAAAATTCATACCTATGCTCAAGTCAAGAGCTAGTATTTTTTAAATACCTCTAAGCACATACTTTAGTAATAGGAAATAATGCCTTTGGGGATGTCTCATTTATTTCAATTTGAAAATAACTTATGAAATTTTATTTTCATTGTAGAAATTTGACAACTTGCTCAACTATCTTAACCAATTTTTTTTGCTTTAAGAATATTCTATACTATAAAGTTGGGTGTAAGTATTGAAGACTAAATAAATATCTCAAAAATAGCATGAAATAATTCAATATTTGAAGGGACTTATGAATTGCTAATGTTTTTTGAACTTTTCTTAAGGTAAATCTATCTTGTATCCATTTATTTTTAATTTTTTATTATCATGGGGAATGCAATTGAAATATATATCAAAAATTATTTAAATAACAGTGATGAAAGGGGTGATGAGTGATGATTATGGGAAATGTGTGTAATAACCTTCATAGATTTAACATAACTAAATTCACATATGACACATCATCATGCGAAAAGAAAGACACGTATCAGAATGCATAAGAAAAAGGTAGAGAAATTATATTAGATTAATAATTGAAGTACATGTGTCATTTACAAGGAAAACATATGGGAATATTTCCCTTACAAAGACCTTGTGGTTGAAAGCAAGACTATACAATAAACTAAAACTTGAGCCTTCCTAATAGGATCTTTCAACCTTTGAAACTTCTTTGACCATCCCAAGGGTGAGAACATTGTGGGAGCACATTTCCACCCTACCACGAAGTGAGACACTTCCCCAAAATTCTCTAGTCCATTGAAGAATACCCTACCCAACACAAGGAAAATTAGCAATGCAATACTAAATAGGAGTAATGGAATATGTGAAATAAATTATATCAACATCTAATCACATCATGATTAGTCAACACAAGGATTACACAAAAAATTTCATCATGCTTGACGCTTGCACACATACATAGTCAAACATGAAGGTTACATTCCGTTTCATCTTAAACATTGATTGGTCCATCACTTCTTAAAATGTTTGCAAAATTCAAATATGATATCATGTCTATATGCATTCAATCCTTCCAATAATCTTATCTTAAGTGCATATCAAGAAATGTAATAGATCCAATATAAGAAAATCCAAGTAATAGCAAGGAAGTAATTAAAATGCAATAATACATAAAGAAGGTATAGCTCATGTATGTATGCATATACATATATATGGGTATATATATGAGTATACATTCTTAAGCTAAGAGATTTCATTATCACATTTTCTCTTTCCAACTATGCTTGAATTAATGAACAAGCCTTACCTTTCTTATTCTGGAGAAACATAAATCAACTACCATTATTTATATGCTTGACGGTTCATAATGCACAATCATAGGCACTCTCCTAATCTGACCTTAGATATTCAACTAATTATGGTAAGAGTTGAGGATTATTTAACCTTTGGACCTTCACCAAGGTTATATCTTTTCCTTCTTGTCAATCTCCATCTTGAGCCAATCCAATTTTTCCTAGGATGATTGAGTGGATAATAACTTATTTGACAGATACCTCTTGATCATATAGCAATACCATAATATATGTGAAAATGGTATCCATTAGTGTTATCCTTTATTCTAGAGTTTAGCTTTCATAAATTGTTTCTCATAAATCAACAAAGGAAACTAGGTTCCCATCTAATTAAAGATTCCTAGTAGTTCCCATCTAATTAAAGATTCTTATACTAGGATAAGATCTCCATAATAATGTTCTCAAATTCTTTAGTATAAGACATGATCTAATTTGGCTTTTAGTTCCTATAGATTCAGAGTCTAAGAATCAAACCCTAACATAGACACAACGCCAATTATAATTCATTCTTCAAGATCAACCACAACATATATTATCTAATCCATGTAATTAATGGATTCTGGCGGGTTGCCGTGTAACCTTGATATAGTATCATTTGCATCATCCAAAGATTTCATATACTGGTCTTCAGAGGGTTAGATTTAAGTTCTATGGCTTGTTCAATGCATGCAAGAATCGATGGTATAACATACAATTCTGTTTCAGCGCTTGGTTTTGTGCTCATCGTTAGCATGATGTCACGATTTGGTACTTTCACAAATATATGTTTCCCTTCAATCTTATACCTGCTTAACACCTGGTTCTCTCTCGAGTCTAGATGCCCTCGTTCTACAAGGTTTTCATTCCCGAAGGAATACCTTATGGCATACACAGCTCAACATGAGTTCCATTAAATATTTTTATTTATGTAGTGTTTACATTAGGCCTCCTAAAGGCTCGAATGAGGCATGCACCTGAAAGTCTTAGAATGTCAACGCCCAGCCCAGGGGTGAGGATAGATTAGAAGCCATGTTATTCCTTATTTTGACGGAGTGGGTTCGACGTAGATGGATAATAGAAGAACGACTTTGAGCAGGTCGTTTGTTGATCAGACTAAGGGTTCTTCAACAACTGCATATGGTACAGTAAAATGCAATTCCCTATCCTATTTTTGCGTCCAACCCTGCCCTTGTAACATGAATGCGAGAGATTTAGAGCAACAGGCAAGCATCTTCCACAAATTTCCTGTCATTCCATCTTGAGGTTTTGAAACAGAGACTATCGAAGGATAAAAGGTAAGTGATCATAGAATAATGAGCACAAATCGGAATGATGCAAATACTCTAGGCACCTTGGAAAGTGAATTCTTAAATCATTATCAGCGCTTGCCTGCCCACCATGATGGGAGCTTTGGACAGGTTATGCGTATTCATCAAATACAAGTGCCCTGATAAACAAGCATGCAAACTGTAGATGCATAGACAAGGTGTGCGGTCGATTAGACAAAATGCCTCACAGTGAAGTTTAGGGAAAATCGGGTCATCTTAGAACGGAACATCTAAGAACTGCACTGCCTTCGGTGATTTTAATTCCATTAAATTGCCTCAAAGACACATACTATTATGTCATAAAACGGAAACTGGCACAGTTGATTTCCCTTATTAACTCTTCTAAGAAAAGCACATCCAAACTTAACCAGATTCAACACTTATGTACCGATTCAAATTACAGAACCAACCAACATGAAAGACAAACAAATGAACACATAGATTTTCGTGGGGAAAACCCTTTCAGGTAAAAAAACCCCACCCTCCAAAACACTCAGCTCAATTGTATTAATCAGCAACAACAACAATTACAATACAATCTTAGAGCTATGCTCTTCAGGAGTTTACATCTTGTTCATCTAGAGAATACAGGCAACAACATTGTTCAGAATCCTCACACTGTTACAATGTCCTCACACAACACACAGTGCAGATTCATTTCATTTCACTAGCCCGCTCACACAGCCAGCCTTTCGGCTAGCACTGCCTCATGGCTTCTCAAGTTCACATAATCCCAATCGGTTTGTTTGCTATATTCACTTTGACCCTTCGATTTCTAGGAATCTACTATCCAAACCAATTCGGTTCACTCAACTGCCAAGAATCTCAACTGTCGACATTATCCCACATTAGCACAGAATATTAACAGTCATTAGTTTATAAAAAAAGGCCCGAAGACTTTAGGTATCCACGAGTTAACCCTTTTGATTACCAACTCACACGGACACCCGCGGTCAAACCAATCATTGGCATGGCCCCACCAAAGTGAACACCCATGGTCGCATCGCTCAAAATGTTAACTTCATAGCCACAACATACAAGTTACGAATTTACCAATCCCCGCGACCACTATCGCCCAGTCGGAGAAAACTCAAACTTCATAACCACCGCAAACAATTACAAAGTGTGTCTCGACAAAGAAGGAGATCAGTCAGTCAGGAGGTTACGAAACTTCCAAACTCTGTGACTAGGTTGCAAAACCTCCAAACTCGGTGACAAGAAGTTACGCAACTTCCAAACTCTATGACAAGAAGTTACGAAACTTCCAAACTCCGCAACAAAGTTACAAACTTAGAAACTTCAGTGATCAGCCGACAATGTAGACTTGAATAGAGATACAAGTCAGTAAGTTGAGGCACAATTTCCAACAGTATAGTGGTACAAGCAGGATCCATCACTTTCAGAGGTCTAAGCAACAAAACTAGGGTTTCACTAGTGAGTTTGAGACACACATTCTCAACATGAAGTAGCCTTAAGAAATGTCGAGTTGCAGCACAGGATCTAATGAATTCTTCAAACTAAAACCCTTCTAGAATAGGATTAGCTCTTGCCAATTCTCGAAAAAAATACATTAACAGTGTCCTCGTGTTTGTCATAATAGAGGTATCGCTATCATTCAATAGGATCACGTTTTCACTCTAAAAGAAGTTTGATATTTTCTTGATTTTATAATCCTTTATATCTATCTAAATAGAATATTTAGTTGAGGAGTTAAATGCCTGGCTAATGCCTGTGAGGTGCACTTGAAGAATCATGCCTCTAGTCTACGGTCTGCCACACTAGATGATTTCATCATCTCGTATCCTTCAACTATGATCACAAGGTTAGATCAACATCCTTTTCTTAAGAAAAATAGACAAATACGAAGCCATTAGAGGTTCGAGGAGATTCTAATAAAGATTCCCTACTAACACTGGGATTGAGGGTTTTAGTCTTACAAGGCGACCATCGAGGAGAGCTTATGTTTCTTAACAAGAAAAGGATATGTCCAAATATCATTGACAACCATTATTACCTGGAGTAAGCATGCATAAATTCACTAAACCCAGTACAAAATATTAATACATGTTGGTTTACACCCGACCATTTACTAGCCATTGATTAGAAGTAATGAGTTAACATTATCACATTCTTAAGATTTGTTATTTCTATATTTTGATTGTGTTTGAGTTTTTTTCATCAATGTTTCAGATAACACTTAGTGATCCATCATCAGAATGATAGAGAGCATAAAGATTTTAATTACCACATTTGTGAGGATGAAAAAGAGCGCACTTGAGCCCATTTCCACACTACCCATCTTGCTCAACCCATCCATGAGGTATTTCTAATTCTCCATATAAAACAAGGTATGAGTGGCACCATGATTTTCTTGCGGGGAGGCTGATTAGACAACCTCTTGTTCAGGTTTCTCTCTCTTTTATTTTTACAAAGACAAAATGCCAATAATTCTCTCAACGAGAGCCCCAAAGTTAGACAAGACCCTAGTAAAAGACAAAGTCCACCCATTAGTGGTGTTCGACACTTTCTTCCTACTCCATAAATCCCCTTCAATGTGCAATTTTCTTTCATCCATTATTGACTATGAAAAGACCAATCATTCGAATTGTCTATGCAGCCATCAAACTACACATTTGACCGTATTTATCAATTTATTGAAAATCATAATACAATGTGTTTTTTATTTTCAATTAATTAATAAATACAATCAAATGTGAATCTTGATGGCTGGGTAGATGTTGGCTCAAGCATTTGGCAAGATTCCCTCCTTATGCCAACCATTACAAGCAAGAATCATACAATTTCCCCATGCAAGGTAACATCCATCTTCATTATGATTTATTAAAACACTTATTTAAGAGCTTTCATGCTAGCGATTACACAAACTCTCTTTTATGACTCACATTTGTTTTGACTAAATTTGTTTATTCTTCAAATTTCTTGAGTTGGCTCATTAATTTCTAAGTTACAATCTTTTATATAAGCTTTTAAATAAAAGTTTTTTGTTTTGTTTCAAGTTATTTAACTCTATTACTTATATAATAAAATATTCTCTATATTATGAACAAAATAAACATTGAGCACATACTTTTGTTTGATATCACTAATCTTATGAAATAATTATTTACTTGTTATTTTCACACACGAGCGGGATATGACAAAATGTATTAGATATTTTTAAGTGTCTACTATCCATAACTAAAGTAAATTGCATGACTATAATACATGCTTGAGAGTAGGCTATTTAGTTACAAAAACTAGACAACAATTTTTTTTTAAGAATCATGTAGTATTGAATCATGATAGAGAGTAATTTATTTCAGTTGGAATCTTGTTTGCCATGCTATAACTAAACATGTGGATATGCACTATCATTTTGTGAGGGAGATGATTGAGCTAAAATATGACAAATCGAGAAAATTGACACTTGGATAAATGTGATTGGGTATTTGATAAAGCTTATAAGTACAACAAATCTTTTGTTGAACTTGGAGATCTAACAATTTTGTCTCTTTCCATCTATGAGGTTATCTTCTTGGCACTAGATACCACAATCTCTCCAATGCTAAATATCAAGTGAGATAATATTAGAACATTAGTGTATTATTCAATATAGAAAATTCTAAAGAGGGGGGATGATAAAATTATTCTAGCTCATATTGATATTGTTTGAATTTAAACTAGTAAACAACTATAGTGTTAGTTATGTGATAAGCTATTATAAGTTGCAACGATTTTGAGATGTTCTACTTCATCATGGGGTCATTTCAAGTGTAGTGTCGCTATAGTTTCAAGTACAATTTATTTCAACAAAAAATCACAATTGAATATTAATTTGAGAAGTTATTAAAATACATATTAAAATGTAGGTATACATGAAACACTATTACATTCATGTGATGATGACTAGGAACATGGTGACATTCTAGGAGATGCTTAGACCTATCATGCTTTACTATATTGCACCTAGGAGACATATGCGATTTAGATGAAAATCATTGATGATCTTAACCCAAGTGTGAGCAATAATAGTATATTATATGTGGTGATTGCATATTTAGAGAATTCGTGTTTGATATAATTTGTACTGTGTTAATGTCATGGCATGATCATATTTTGGTAGTTTGACTATTATCATTCAATGTGCTAGATAAATATTTAGATGGTCAAAGTTCATTGTAAGTGACCATGTCTAGTTTCTTATACAAATGGAATGTGCTCATAGTGGATATTGGTTTGTGCATTGTTGTCTAAAAGTATGGTCTAAACATGATTAGATGTTGTATGCTATTGCCTACAAATTGAAATATCTTTGGTAGTGGAAATCTTTTTCAAAAAGATTTCATATGTATACAACTACTACTATCTTACATATACAATTACTACTATCATTTTGCTAGTGGAAATCTCTTTTGAAGAGATTTTGTTTATAAGTCTATATCTCATGTGTACATGTATTTTGTATACTACTTCATGTGATTTCTTTAATATTATTTAACTAATTTATTTTTTGTATTGAATTAACTTAAAAGGATATTACAATCACCATAAAGCTGCATAATCAAAGACGCAAAAATTTAACATACAATCTGCTGTACGCAGGAAAACAGAGCACAAGGAATATGACCAAGTTACACAGGACTGTAGCAGAAAATCATATACTGTCCACAATAGGAAAAAATAAAAAGAAATAGAAATCTAAATGTCATTGAAATGATTGCTTTTCATTCCCTTTCAAATAACACAAACTATTGTTTCTTGAACTTCATGATTCATTTCATGCTCTACCTACACTGGTTCAAACTCGGTACTTTATACTCCTTTATTTGCATCAATACTCCATGCAAGAAACATTTTCTCACTGGAAAGGAAAACCTTCTCCGCATGCAATGTCTCTATCTCATTTCTGGCCTTTTTAACCTTTGATTCTTTCAAGATGAAAAAATCATCTTCCAGTTTATTTTTCACTGAGATCATAGCTTGGAGTTCTTCTTTCTTCGCAACTGTTTCCTCTAACCTTTGATTTGATTCCTTCCACTTTGTCTCTACTTCAAGAAGTGAAGCTTTGAATTCACCTTCTTTCTTTAGAATCTTCTTTTGCAATTTCTTCACAGCTTTCAATAACTGGTGAATTGATTCTTGTATATCTTTTGCTTCGTTTTCGCTGAATGAAATCAATTTCGCCCGTGTCGTTCAACTTGAATATAAGCTTTTCCTTCTCAGAATGAAGTACAATGATCTCTTCCCCAGCTTCTTTCCACTGTGAGAATAACTCATCTTTCTCAGCAGAAAGGGCCTCCAAATCAACCTCTGTATTTTTCAACTGTACCCACATCGATTCTTGATCACAACGGAGGGAATTTGATTCTTCTTCTACTTCCTGCTGTTTTGAAAGCATCCCCTCTTTGTCAAGAATCCAAGCTTCCTTCGAATCTATCATCTTTTCCTTCAACTGTAAAAATCTACTCACTAAATTCTGCTTTTCTGAAATCCATTCCAGTTCTTTCATTCCCATCTTTAACTTTGCAATTTCCTTAAATACTTCCAATTGTTTGTGGGCATCAGAAAATGCCTTTTCCCGTTCCTCATCTTTTTTCAAGAAAGCATCTCTTTCTTCTCTCAAGTTCTTGATTTCTTGATGAAGAAGTTGATTGAGTGATTGGAGATGGGATATCTTATCATCTTTTGTATGTTCTTCTACATGTTCAGGTGGTTTAGAGCTCCTCTGTTTCGTGCCGAAACCAGACTTTCTCCTGTCTGCCATATTGTGCTGTCCTAAACACCTAAAAAACAATTTGCGGTAAGATTTTTCTAATTGCTTACACCGTAAATTAGAAAAAATGAAACGTCAATTTATAAATAAAGAATACTTACTTCGAATTGGACTCCCGAACCAGATATAACAACTGTATTCTTTGTCTGACCTGCAGCTGGTAAAAGCGATTCTGATATGAAATTTATAAATTCGCTGGTACAGCTCGGCTTCTTATACCGCCTTTGATTTCCCTATTTACAGAATGACGGCTTAAAATGTATGAAGCTTTTAAAAGACGCTTCGACTAGACTTGTTATAATAATGCAGCCGACCTCAACTTATTGTCGGTCTCTACAACTAGAAAATGAAGGTGTCGAAAAGCTCATGGTTTAACATACATTGTAAAGGTGTGCAACCTCGCTTAAACGACCCTTTCAATTATTTCAAGTGAATAAAGATATGAGTTGATGTTTCTATGATGTTCCATGGTGGTGCTCTTTTGTTTATTTTATTTTTAAAATCTTATTTTAATCTTTTATTTTCTTTATTTTATTTTTAATATTTTTATTTATTTAATTTATTTTAAAATTAGTTTATTCAAATATTGAAGCAATATGTAAATTTGTTGAAATGTTAGTATATAAGAAAAATGATTAAAATTGTTGTAATGTTTTATTTTGTTCATATTTAATCAAATATTTCAAAATATTAATATTCTAAACCTTGTTTAAACACATATTTAAAGGTCATCTAGCTTTTGCTATCATAGTTCAAGAAAGAATAACTAAGACATTCTTTGAAAAAATCAAGAGCTATTAGGTTAACACAAGATCAACATGTCAATTATTGATATCAATAGAGATAATATTGATTCCATATTTGAAATTACTTTTGTATATATTCATACCTATTAAAGTTTAGTGCTTATATACAATTATAATCAAACCTTTCTTTTGACTAAGTAGCAGAAAAATACAATGGAACTATCCATCAATAATTATAACACCACGTCAAACAAGCCTTTTAGCCATGTAGCAACATACTCTAAATTAATTAAGCATTAAAAAAAAATCCCTCACCATTGATTGAAGGTAATTCTACACATTATCAAGAATCCAGTGGATGCCCTCAATAATGGAAAATTCTACAAATCATTAATGAAACTAATACAATCATGATCAAACATTATGTTTAAAAGCTTCAATGAAAGGTATTTAACTATTATTTGGCTAATGGGGCTAATTGCAAAAAATAAAAAAAACTCATTCATGTTATATAATTAGTCTAATTACTTTCTAAATTGTGTTATCTTTACTCTTAGATTTCTCAGACATTTTAAATTCTAAACATTAATTAAGAAACCTAAGAGTTATGATGATTTTATGTTTGGTAGGTATTTCATCTTCCCTAGACAAAAAATATCAATTTAGACTAACATAAATTTTATTACAATTATATTTAGATTAAGAGAAACATTGATATATATTGATATAATTATCTCATAAATACATTATGGTGAGAATCTTTAGGGACATGATTTCTTATTCTTATGTTTTGACTTGTTTTACATTCTTGTACTCATTACATTCTTGTGGAGTTCCAATTACATTCTTGTGGAGTTCCAAATGATTGAAACTCTAATCAATAAAATCCTCTAATCCTCTTTTTTTTGGGGATATCTCATTTGTTTCAATCTCAAAATAATTTATGAAATTTTATTTTCATTGTAGAAATGACAACCTACTCAACTTTCTTAACCAAATTTGTCACTTTGAGAATATTCTATATTATAAAGTTGAGTGCAAGAATTGAAGACTAAATAAATATCTCAAATATAACATGAAATAATTTAATATTTGAAGGGACTTATGGATTGCTAATGTTTGTTGAACTTTTCTTAAGATAAATCTAGCTTTTACCCATTTATTTTTAATTTTTTTATTGTCATGGGGAATGCAATCAAAAGATATATTAAAAATTATTTAAATAAGAGTGATGAAAGAGGTGATGAGTGATGGTTATGGGAAATGATGAATTTAGAAGAATGTGCTAGATATTTTTAAGTTTCTACAATCCACAACTAAAGTAAATTATATGACTATAACACATGTTTGAGAGTAGGCATTTTAGTTACAAAAACTACACAACGATATTGGTTTTAAGAATCATGTAGTATTGAATCATGATATAGAGTAATTTATTTCACCAAGAATCTTGTGTACCATGCTATAACTAAACATGTAGATATGCACTACCATTTTGTGAGGGAGATGGTTGAGCTAAAATATAGTAAATGGAGAATATTGACAATTGGATAAATGTGATTGGGTATTTGATAAAGCTTAGAAGTACATCAAATATTTTGTTGAACATGGAGATGTAACAAGTTTGTCTCTTTCCATGTATGACATTATCTTCTTGGCATTAGATACCACAATCTCTCCAATGCTAAATATCAAGTGAGTCTCTCCAATGCTAAATATCAAGTGAGATAGTGTTAGAGCATTGGTGTATTATTCAATATAGAAAATTCTTAAAGAGGGAAGATGATTAAATTATTATATCTCATCTTGATATTGTTTGAATTTAAACCAGTAAACAACTATAGTGTTGCTATAGTTTTAAAAAAATTATTTCAAACAAAAAATCACAATCGAATATTAACTTGAGAAGTTATTGAAATGTAGGTATCATGAAACACTATTAGAATTCATGTGATGATGACTAGGAACATGGTGACATTCTAATAGATGCTTAGAGCTATCATGCTTTACTATATTGCACCTAGGAGACATATGTGGTTTAGGTGAAGATCTTTGATGATCTTAGCCCAAGTGTGAGCAATACTAGTATATTATATGCATAGTGATTGCATATTTGGAGAAATCATGTTTGATATAATGTGTAGTGTGTTAATGTCATGGCATAATCATATTTTGGCTGTTTGAATATTATCATTCAATGTGGTAAATAAATACTTAGATGGTCAAAGTTCATTGTAAGTGATCATGTCTAGTTTATTATACAAATGGAATATGTTAGTAGTGGATATTGGTTTGTACATTATTGTCTGAAAGTGTGGTCTAAACATGTTTAGAAGTTGTATGTTATTGCCTACAAATTGAGATATCTTTTGATAGTGGATATCTTTTTGAAAAGGATTTCTTATGTATACAACTACTACTATCATACATATACAACTACTACTATCATTTTGCTAATGCATATCTTTTTTGAAAAGATTTCCTATATAAGTCTATATCTCATATGTACATGTAATTTGTACGCTATTTCATGTGATTTCTTTAATATTACTTAACGAAGTTTATATAAGAAAGATAATTGATTTTGATCGCATAGCCTTCAAAATATTTTAAATATTCCAATGTAAATTTAAAAAAGAAAATGTAGTGGAATGGATGTAACATTGTCATAATGCATTGCAACATGCCAAATTGCCAATCCTTTACACCAACATGATATAATTTTTTTGAATACAGACGAAAAATCAAATTCACTGGTAACAAACACCTGAAAATGTCGCAAGAGTATAGTTATGGCTTAGCATTACCAAAATAAAAAGAAATATAAATCTAAATGTCATTGAAATGATTGCTTTTCATTCTCTTTCAAATAACATAAACCATTGTTTCTTGAACTTCATGATCCATTTCATTCTCTACCTACACTGGTTCAAACTCGATAAACTCCTTTATTTGCATCAATACTCCATGCAAGAAACATTTTTCACTGAGATCATAGCTTGGAGTTCTTCTTCTTTCTTCGCAACTGTTTCATCTAACCTTTTATTTGATTCCTTCCACTTTGTCTCTACTTCAAGAACTGCAGCATTGAATTCACCTTCTTTCTTTAGAATCTTTTTTTGTATTTCCTTTATAGCTTTCAATAACTGGTGATTTGATTCTTGTATATCTTTTGCTTCGTTTTCGGTCAATGAAATCAATTTCGCCCCAGTTTCGTTCAACATGAATATAAGCTTTTCCCTATCAGAATGAAGTAAAATGATCTCTTCCCCAGCTTCTTTCAACTGTGAGAAAAACCCATCCTTCTCAGCAGAAAGGGCCTCCATTTCAACGTCTGGTTCTTCCGACTGTAGCCGCATGCATTCTTTATCAGAATGGAGTTCATTTAATTTTTCTTCTTTTTCTTGCATTTTTGAAAGCATCCCCTCTTTTTCAAGAATCCATTCTTCTTCTTTTTCCTTCAACTGTAAAATACTACCTACTAGATTCCGCTTTTCTGAAATCCATTCCAGTTCTTTCTTTCCCATACTTAACTTTGCCATGTCCTCAAACACTTCCAATTGTTTGTGGGCATCAGAAATTGCCTGTTTCTTATCTTTCTTCATGAAAACATCTCTTTCTTTTCTCAAGTTCTGGATTTCTTGAACAAGAAGTTGATTGAGTGATTGCAGATGGGATATCTTATCATCTTTTGTATGTTCTTCTACATGTTCAGGTAGTTTAAAGCTCCTCTGTCTCTTGCCTGCCATATTGTGCAGACCAAAACACCTGAAAAAAAGCTGCGGTAGGATCTTTTTAATTGCTTACAACATAAATTAGAAAAAAGAAAACGTTTATTTTTAAATAAAGAATACTTACTTCGAATTGGACTCCCGAACCAGATATAACAGCTGTATTTCGTTGTCTGACCTGTAATGGGTAAAACCGATTCTGATATGAAATTTTATAAATTCGTTGGTACAGCTCGGCTTCTTATACCGCCTTCGATTTCCTTATTTACGGAATGACGGCTTAAAATGTCTGAAGCTTTTAATAGGCTATCTATCAAAAAAGACGGTCCAATTAGACTTGTTCTAATAATGAAGCCGACCTCAGTCTTATGGTCGGTCTCTTCAAATAGAAAATGAAGGTGTCGAAAAGCTCATGGTTTAACATACATTTTAAAGGTGTGCAACCTCGCTTAAACGACCATTTCAGTTATTTCAAGTGAATAAAGATATGAGTTGACGTTTCGATGATGTTCTATGATAGGTGTTCTTTTGTATCTAAAGATATGAGTGGATTTATATCTTGGATGGATAGATGGATATTTTGTTTGGAAAAATTTCTTTCCTAGAGTTATTTAGGGGAGAGGGCTTATAGTGGGATAAGGTTCAATAGTGGGGATAGAAGTAGTCCTTAGTGTGACCCATAATGGAGCATCTTAATATCCGATTGCAAAACACTTTTTGTCCATAAAGTACATAAACTACAAATCATGTGATGCCACATTAGTGCACCAATAAAACATGACTTAGTGCACCACTATCAGTCTCACTTTTTTTGGGGCCTTTTTGGATACCTCAACAAAAAACATGTTAATGTGACATCATATTTGATGATGTGGCCTTAAAACGAAATATAGAAGCATGTGAGTTGCCAAATAAACTATTGTACAAAATTAAGAGTGATTTGAAATTTCCGAGTAGGATTTTGAAAAACACGAAGTTAGGGCGCTCCACTATAGGACCCTCTCCCCTAATATACATATAAATGAGCACATAATAAATTTACTAAAATTTATAAATAAGCAAAGAGAAAAATGTGAAATTTTTGGGCTAGTTTTTTGCTATAGTTCATAGATATTTAGTTTTAGATATAATTCACATCTGGTAGACTCTAAATAAATTCAAACACGTGCTAAATATTTCGTGTTTAACTAGTAATGAACAAGTGATAGATGGGACGGTCAAAATAATTTTACACTATAAAAATATGTGTAGTTTCTCATGTGCCTTACCTATGCTTATTTTCCTTCGTGATGAGGAAGTTTCTTTGAAATTACATTTATCTTGTGTGTCTATGAAGTTCACGTGTTCAAAATTTATGGTGACCAACATACCTTAGGCTCTTGGCACCATGCTCCTTTTTCTTGCACATCTATTGTAATTCCTTGTACATGTCTATTGGGTGACATTTTTCTTTTGCATTAAAACTAGCTATTGTTTGCCACTTAGTCTTGGCACATGTTATCATGTATGTGATTCTGAGAACTGGCTAATGTTAAATATGTAGAACTAGTGATTCCCCCATAATATTTTTTTCAAATGATAATGATTAGACTCTTTGATGTATGCCAATTTTAAAAAGTTGGAATATGTAAGGTTCAAATTTATTTAGGATTGATTAATTTTACTTGTGTAAGGTGAGACTTTTCTATTTTATTATCATTTGTTCACATATTCATGTTAGCATCATATTTCTATTCTATATCCTAGTGCAGGTGGCTTGTGTCATTGAATGAGAAGTTATAACTTGTTGATGGAGTTAAACATGTTAATTTGGTGGTAAAT
Organism: Sequoia sempervirens; assembly: GCA_007258455.2. Taxonomy (NCBI): domain Eukaryota; kingdom Viridiplantae; phylum Streptophyta; class Pinopsida; order Cupressales; family Cupressaceae; genus Sequoia; species Sequoia sempervirens. The sequence goes on from VDFB02168118.1 coordinate 179,346,754, forward strand.
TAGTTTGACAAATTGGAGTTGTATGTTATTCTTTTGATAAATATTAGCAGTGATTGTAATTAAAAATAATTTAGGCATATCTATCCTGGGATATGAATGGTGTATTATGATAGGCTTTGCATAAAGAAAATTGATTTATAATTTTATTCTTTGATTGAGTTTTTCTTTCTTTCTAGCTTCTATTATGTTCTTTATGTATGCCACTACACTAACTACTAGGAAGGCCAAAAAAATTGTTCTAGAGGTGAGATAATGAGAGTTCCCTTAGATAAAGTATCATGTTAAGTGTTTTTGTATAGTAGGAAAACCATGTAATATAGATCCTAGACAAGGGAGAGGAGGTACAAAATACCAACAAGTGTCAATTGTATTGTAGATCAATATTATGTGTTTTATGACCCATTCAATCCTAGCTTGAGCTCATAAAAATACACAATAAAAAGGTTAAAAAATGATAGTGGATATCAATGATGTAATTGAAGGTCCATTTATGTAGATGATGGTGAGAAAATGATAGAAAAAGAAAAATTTATAATTTTCTTATTTCAAAATCTAGAAGCAACCATAATATTGATCTCCCAATCTCCTGAGAAGGTTAAATATAGAAGATATGATTGACTACTAAGAATGAGATAGGTAAATATAATAAGCTTTAAAAAATACTCAAAATAAGTAAATAACATTACATGAGGTTGGAATGAAATGTTAGCTTATGGTTGAATTTCATCTATAAGAGTTGTGTATAGGAGGAGAAGAGAGAGATCTTGTAATGAGATTTTATGATGACTAAACTAAAGGGGATGTTTATACCAACTCATTATGTGTTGGATATGTATGAAAATATTTTAAACTTATATCAAAGAGATGTTAATTAAGGAATATGCATAGTATTTAAGATTTTTTTTTTCTCATTTTAAAAACAATATAAGAAAATGTTGAGGTATATGAGTATATTGTTCATCTTAATGTAGAATAAAATGTCCCTTTTTACTATTTGATTCATTCAAGGTAAAGGAAAAAATTTCTAATAGAGAACTAAGTCAATATGAATATAGTAGCAACAAAACTAAAATGAACAAGCAAAGTGTAGGAAGGGATACCTTTCTATACAAAGAAAGTGCAAAAACTCGTGATATAAAATAAAGAACAAAGTGAAATAAGATATTTAAGCGAGCTAGATATATAAGAGAATGATGAAGGAAGTGTTGCACTTTGCTTTCTTTAGTGTAGTGTGTTAATGTCATTGGCCTGATCATATTTTGTTTTTTTGAATATTATCATTCAATGTGGTAGATAAATTATTAGATGGTCAAAGTTCCATGTAAGTGATTATGTCTAGTTTTTTCTACAAATGGAATATGCTAGTAGTGGATATTGGTGTGTGCATTGTTGTCTAAAAGAATGGTCTAAACATGTTTAGAGGTTGTATGCTATTACCTACAAATTAAGATATCTTTTGGTAGTGGATATTTTTTCGAAAGAATTTCCTATGTATACAACTACTACTATCTTACATATACAATTACAAGATTTCTTACATAAGTCTATATCTCATATGCACATGTAATTTGTATCCTATTTAATGTGATTTCTTTAATATTACTTAACAAAATTTATATAAGAAACATAATTGATTTTGATCGCATATCCTTAAAGTATTTTAAATATTCCAATGTATATTTAAAAATTAAAAAAATAGTGGAATGGATAGAACATTGTCATAATGCATCGCCACATGCCAATCCTTTACACCAACATGACATAAATTTTTCGAATAAAAAAGAAAAATCAAATTAACTAGTACAAACACCTCAAGATGTCCCAAGCGTATAGTTTTTGAAAAGGAAAAAACAGGTTTTACAGGGACCTGAAACCACAGAGTTTAAACAACAAGAGATAGACAGAGAAAGGACAAACAACCGGACAGCTGTCCCGAAGAAGGAAAAGACAGCAACAAAAGACAAAAGGGCCCTAAAAAAGGACCACCCAAAAAACCAGCAAACAAAACATTACCAGAACAAAAAGAGATAGAAATCTAAATGTCATTGAAATGATTGCTTTTCATTCTCTTTCAAATAACATAAACCATTGTTTCTTGAACTTCACGATTCATTTCATGCTCTACCTACACTGGTTCAAACTCTTCAGTTTGTAGTCCTTTATTTGCAGCAATACTCCATGCAAGAAACATTTTCTCACTAGCAAGGAAAACCTTCTCCGCATGCAATGACTCTATCTCATTTCTGGCCTCTTTAACCTTTGATTCTTTCAGGATGAAAAGATCATCTTCCAGTTTATTTTTCACTGAGATCATAACTTGGAGTTCTTCTTCTTTCTTCGCAACTGCTTCATCTAACCTTTTATTTGATTCATTCCACTTTGTCTCTACTTCAAGAACTGCAGCTTTGAATTCACCTTCTTTCTTTCGAATCTTTTTTGCAATTTCTTCACAGCTTTCAATAACTGGCGAATTGATTCTTGTATCTTTTGCTTCGTTTTCGCTGAATGAAATCAATTTCGCCCCTGTTTCGTTCAACTTCTTTCAACTGAGAGAAAAACTCATCTTTCTCAGCAGAAAGGGTCTCCATTTCAACGTCTGTTTCTTTCGACTGTAGCCGCATGCATTCTTTATCAGAATGGAGTTCATTTAATTCTTCTTCTATTTGCTGCATTTTTGAAAGCATCCCCTCTTTTTCAAGAATCCAAGCTGCCTTCGAATCTATCATCTGTTCCTTCAACTGTACAATAGTACTCACTAAATTCTGCTTTTCTGAAATCCATTCCAGTTCTTTCTTTCCCATATTAAACTTTGCAATTCCCTCGTACGCTTCCAATTGTATGTGGGCATGATAAATTGCCTGTTCCCGTTCTTTATCTTTTTTCAACAAAACATCTTTTTCTTGTCTCAAGTTCTTGATTTCTTGAAGAAGATGTTGATTGAATGATTGCAGGTCGGATATCTTAACATCTCTTTCTTGTCTCAAGTTCTTGATTTCTTGAAGAAGATGTTGATTGAGTGATTGCAGATGGGATATCTTATCATATTTTGTATGTTCCTCTACATGTCGAGTTGGTTTAAAGCTCCTCTGTCTCTCGCCTGCCATATTGTGCACACCAAAACACCTGAAAAAAATCTGTGGTAGGATCTTTTCAATTGCTTACACCGTAAATTAGAAAAAGAAAAACGTTTATTTTTAAATAAAGACTACTTACTTCGAATTGGACTCCGAAACCAGATATAACAGCTGTATTCGTTGTGTGACCTGTAGCTGGTAAAACCGATTCTGATATGAAACTTTATAAATTCGCTGGTACAGCTCGGTTTCTTATACCGCCTTCGATTTCCTTATTAAATGAATGCCGGCTTAAAATGTATGAAGCTTTAAATAGGCTATCTATCAAAAAAGACGCTTCAATTAGACTTGTTATAATAAAGCAGCCAACCTCAGTTTTCTAAAGAAAATAAAGGTGTCGAAAAGCTCATAGTTTAACCTACATTGTTTCTATGATATTCTATGATGGCTTCTTATACTGCCTTCGATTTCCTTATCAAAAAAGACGCTTCAATTAGACTTGTTATAATAATGCAACCGACCTCATACTTATAAAGAAAATGAAGGTGTCGAAAAGCTCGTGGTTTAACCTACATTGTAAAGGTATGCAACCTCGCTTAAACGACCCTTTTAATTATTTCATCATCATATTATTTAAGCTTAAACGACCCTTTAAGTTTAAGGTGTGCAAGCTCATGGTTTAAGCTGATGGGTCTAAAATTAGTCATAGACTGGGGATAATCAATTTTGGGAATTAAGGTTATAAAGGTGTGGTTCAGTTGTTTGAGAATCGTACTAGATTTAAAAAAATCATGAGCAACTAAGACAAGGTCCCCATCAATAATCACCCAAAAGATCTAAAAAAAAGCTGGTGGAAAACCATCTGGGCCAAGTGCTTTGTAAGCCCCAATACTGAAAGTAGCCAACCTGACCTCCTCAGGAGTGACAACACTGAGAAGGAAAAGGTTATCATTCTGGGAAATGATGGTCGGGAGAGAGTCCAACAACATATTGTCCAAAACTGGATTAGGAGCCTTAGCAGGGGCCAAATAAGCCTTCTGAAAATAGTTCACAGCCAAAAGACTGATCTAGGTGTGCATATTGATCACATCCCCCTACTCATTATGCAGTTTAGTTATTTGATTCCTTTTCTTATGTTTTACGGAAAACACGTGAAAAAATGAGGTATTCCTGTCTCCTTCCAGCCATTAAACTCTAGATTTTTGTTTCCAGAAAATTTCCTCTTTCCTTAGAATTTGCTCCCACTCCCTTCAACACTCTCTTTCTTGGTTCCAGGTAGGCAAGTTGACATCCCCATCCTCCATTTTCTTTTGGATAGTTTACAATTTATCCCCTACATCTCTTTTTTTTTTTTAAAACATCTCCAAAAACACTTTTGTTCTAGCCTTTCACCATACATTTGATATGTTTAAGTTTAAAAAAGATTTTGAACATGGGGGAGCCACGAACAGGAATATTCCATCATTCAACAACTTTGTTCTTGAATTCAAGGTGGAAACTCCACATTATCTCAAATCGGAAGGGGAATAGTCCAACAACAGAATGGTCATTCGAGACCAGTAGCAAAGGATTGTGATCAGAGACCATCCTAGGCAAAGCCTAAAGATTGGCACTCAGTAGGGCTATCTAGTTGTTGGAGCAAAGGAATCTATATAATCTGAATTGAATTAAGCCCTCCCCAGGATGCCTGTTGGTCTAAGTAAAACCTTGGCCCACTAAGTCAATGTCAATCAGGCCATTAGAATTTAGAAAGTTCACCAAATCTGCCATGCTATCAGAATAATCCATCAGACCACCACTTTTCTCCGAAGGATATAAGGGGGAGTTGAAGTCCCCAGCCACTAGCTAGGAAGACCCCATATTATTTTTAACCCAATCAGAAAGAATCTACCATAAGAAATTTCTAACATTTCTCTGGTTGGGAGCATAGACAATGATAAGTGACCAAGAGCTGCTTGAGTAAGAAAAAGAGACTCCCACACTACTCTGATAGTGGAATAGTTTAGAGTCATTAATCCTAGAGGGGTTCCATAACATTGCAAGACCACCCGACATCCCTTCAGCATCACTATAGGAGTAAATGACACCCGGCCATAAATACTTAGCAATATTATCAAAATTTGATTTCTTCATTTTGGTTTCTTGTAAAAGTAAAAATCAATCTTATGTTCTAACACATAGTTCCTCAGAGCAAGTTGTTTATGAGAGTTGTTCAGCCCTCACACATTCCAGGACATGACCTTCATTTTTTACCCTTCTTGGAGGACACTTCCAATGTCCTCTGTTTACCAACAACTATCTCATTTGTTGTCTCTCTCAACCTAGTTTGTCTATGGGTGGGTCTTCTTGGTTTGGAGTCTCCTCCCACATTTGCCTTCTTCTTTCTCCTTCTTTTCTTTGGGGTTAACCAAATTTCCTCTTCTATGGCTTTCTCCTTATTCAAACCCTCAGAATTAAAAACCATCTCCTCTGTAACTCTAGTAACCTCTTTGATAATTAGTCTAGTTATTTTTTAAATTGTGCTATATTTACTCTTAGATTTTTGAGACATTTTAAATTCTATATTTTAATTAAGAAACCTAAGAGTTGTGATGATATTAAACGTTTAGTAGGTATTTCACCTTGACTAGAAAAAAATTAGCAATTTGAACTAACATAAATTTTATTACAATTATATTTAAGATTAATAGAAAAATAGTCGTTATTGGATTGATATAGAATATATATAACTATCTCATAAATGCATTATGGTGAGAGGAGTATTTAGGGAATGATTTCTTAATCCTCAATTTTTACTTGTTTTACATTCTTGCACTCATTACATTCTTCTGAAGTTTCACATGATTAAAACTCTAATCAATAAAATCCTTGTTATTTTTTAAGATGCTTATGTAAACATTAATACCTATTCTCAATTCATGAGCCAGTATTATTCTTTTTAAATATCTCTAAGCACATACTTTAATAATAGGAAATAATGTCTTTGGGGATGTCTCACTAGTTTCAATCTGAAAATAACTTATGAAATTTTATTTATATTGTAGAAATGACAACCTACTCAACTATCTTAATTTGTCACTTTGAAAATATCCTATATTATAAATTTGAGTGTAAGTATTGGAGACTAAATAAATATCTCAAAAGCATAACATGAAATAATTCAATATTTGAAGGGACTTATGGATTGCTAATGTTTATTGAACTTTCCTTAAGTTAAATCTACCATGTATCCATTCATTTTTAAGTTGTTATTGTTATGGGGAATGCAATCAAAAAATATATAGAAAATTAGAATTGGATTATTTTTATCAATATGATTAGAAATCTCTTTCTATATTTAGATCCAAATGTTGCATTATGTAGATGGCTATGCTGCAATAACTAATAACTTACATGATGTAACTAATAACCTACATGATGTTTATAATATGTGGTGACCATATTTTCATGCTTTCAATATTGACATTTAACTTTAATTATTCATACATAGACATTTGGTTATTGTAATCTTTGTTGGATACATCTATTTAATTAAAATTTGGTCAACAATAATATATTTTTTCTTATATATAAGGTGGGTTCGTTGAAAGTTGTCTACTTGGATTTTCGATCCTATTCAAACTGCAGAACAAACAAAATTAGAATGTACAACAGAGAGGGAACATGGATACATGTTTGAATTTTTAGCATGTATTGATCCTTAATGAGTTATTATTTACATAGAAAAATATTTAATATCATTAGATATTATTTTTTCTTAATATGTGATGATCGTCTTGATCTTTTGTAACCCCAAAATATTCTATATTTGTGTTCTTTTCCAAACTACATAAAGGTTCTCAACCATTAATAATTTTCAAATGATTCATTAGCACTAATTTAGTAAGTATTAAAAAAAACATAATATTGATTAAACTCTTAGTAGGATCTCTACACATTTATTTATTGGTTTGTTAAATATATGGTTTAATCTTAGTTAATTATTGAGTTCAATATTAATGATCCTTTCTATTGAAAATTATGTCATATGTTTTTTCCCATGAAAGAAAGGGTCGTGTTTGTTTTGTGAATGACATTCAAAATTAATCATTAAATTGATTATTTTCAAATTACAGAAAAAATAATCATTAATTTATCAATCTTAGTATTTTCTTGGTCAAGTTTCTTTTATGAATGACATTAAAAATTAAATGTTAAATTGTTTATTTTTAAACTCTAAGAGAAAAAATCATCATTGATTTATCAAACTTATTATTTTATTTAAGTTTTTAAATTTTTCCTAACTATATCAATTAGTTGTTAATTATGTTATTGAATATTTCTCATTATTTCATTTCAAGTTTCAAAATGTTTTAAACATTCTATCAAAAGAAAAACCATTCACAATATTTGTGCTACACCCTTAGTATTAGATTACATCAGGTTATGAATAGTTCACTTGTGGCTATCTTAACTCTTACCTAGGTCATATTATCATTATTATATTATTATTTAGTTAATTAGGTCATCTCAGGACTTATATAGTGTTATCAAAGTCAACCTAGGTAATATCTTATGCATAAATAAGGTATATATAGGAAGTAGTGAGTCTTATTTCATCATCATATTATGAATTTTATTCTCATTGGAGATATTTGGAGGTTTTCCCCTTGACGTGGCTTGTTATTCTCAATTATTTGTAGTGTATTTTCTATCATATTCTTCTATTGTGCAGGTTATTTTGTTACAAGTGGTATTTGAGCATGATTTCGGCATCATAGAGGCAAGGCATTTTCTTAATATTAGAGGTCATTTTGGGAAGAGTATATCTCTCAAAATTTCATGAATTTTTTTTATAATTTTTAAAGGGTTTTTGAATAACACATTAAAGAAGCTACAATCCAAAGTTTAGAGGAATTAGGGAATAATTGAGTGATTTGTTACTTAGGTTTTTGACTAATTTTTTTGGAAAGTGCATGTCTCCAAAATCTTGCATTATTTGTTCTTGATATTTAGTTGGTTTTTGAAGAAGTAATAGAGGATCCTACAATACAAATTATAGATAATTTGAAGTATCAATAAATGATTTCTTGTAAAATTAGGATTTCTAACAAATTCACTCTTAAGGTTACAAATCATCATTTATTTGGGAGAGTGCGACCTAAGCATTGGTAAGTAACAATAAATTTTTTGAAATACTTTGAATTTATTTGTGTAATTTATTGTAAAATTATTTTCTACCATCATGATGAGTCCTACAACAAGAGACCAAAAGAATGCTACCACATCAAGAAAATCTTCAGATAAGGTTGAACTGGACATGAGGATATTAACCCTAATGATGAAATGAGAAATGTCAAGGGTAAAATTTCATCAATTAGGAATGACATAAGGGTGAAGCCACAATAGTGGTTTACAATTTGATGGAGGAAGGAAAACTGAGAAAAAATGACCCCATGGAAAAAAAATGGTTTTAGGGGTTCAAATGAACCTACAAGTTCAACCAAACCAAAAAGTGGTTCGACCAAACTAGGGTTCGAGTGAACCCATTAATTACTGGGCCCACATTTCCTACCCAAAAAACAAAATAAAAATGAATATTGAAAGGGCTTCGAACGAACCCCTAGGGGTTCGTACGAACCCCCCTTATTCCTCATTCTCCCCCTGAAACATAAAAAAAACCTAAATTTTTAAGCTTTGAGGCTCGGATTGAGGATGAAAATGGAGGAGTCTTCACAAACCCAACTGGAATCAGGTAGTCCTCAGAATGAGTTATCCAATGAATATAATTTTAATATGTTTTTGTTTTGTTATATATTTCTTTTTTTAGTTAAAAATTAGACATAGGTTTTTCATTGAAAATGAAGGTCTTTGTTCTGCACATGTGGAAAAATAGCATATTATCAAAAAAAAAATTGAAAAATATGAGTGCATTAGATATTGAAGTCCTTGATCCAACAAAAAATAAAATTTAATTTCAATATATACAAAAAAAGTTACGCGTTATATAGTCGTGCTATGTCTGAATTGTAATTGCTTTGACTTCGAAACTTGATTAAAGAAAAAATATTCAATAAAAAACTATCTAACCAAGTGGAAGCACTAGATATTGGAGTTACAAATCTAAATTTGAAAGAATTAGAATTTTATCCTTCATGCAAAAAAAAATTATGCATTATACGGTGTGCGCCACTTTTTTAAAATGTTCTTTTCTAAAAAACTCCAGTTTTCGTGGGAGATGGAAAAATAAGTGTAATATTATTCCAAAAAAATTGAAAAAAATATTTTTAGAATCTACAGACAAAATGTGACGAGACTCTAGTTTGCATCATCTTCAAATTCCTCATGGTTTAGCAGCTATAGGTGCCCGAATGTGAAGATTTAGTGAAAATTATATAGGGGATGAAGTGTAAGGGCAAAGATTCACCTAGTAAGGTGGAAAAAAATGCTTTTGTTGGACATGATTTCCTTGGGCTTCACTTAGGTTTCAAGAAGGATCCTTCTTGTAATAATCCTATGCCAAGGAAATTCATACCAAAAATGGATATGAGAAATTTTGATGGCAAGGATCTCCACCGTAGAAAAATGGCCCTTTATCATTTTCATGGTCTTTTAGGCCTTTCTTCAAGATGTTTGGTCTATTTTTCTCTGATTTAATGTTGTAATATGGCTTGAACATGCATATTTAGGTACTAAAATTCAAATAATGACATCTTGTGAAGGTGTTGTGACCTGTTGTAAAACATTTCTACACTCTTCTAGACTCTATCATTACAATTCACTTGAAAATCACCTTTTCATCAGTTATCAAGTCCTATTTTGAAGTGTTGTAAAGTCTTGTAACAAGATTTCACATTTTTCTAGGCACAATTTCACTATTTACACCTTTCTTATGCTTTATTTGACCCCTTTATGCCCTTATAAGCTTCAATTAAGTGTATTTTTTAATGTAAACCTGACAAATAGCATTAAATACAAGATAATTCTTGACATCCAATTTCAAGCATGAGGTGGGACCCATTCGCCATGGGTGGCCAATGAGTCCCTCTTGGCTCCAAATTAAAAAAATTGAAATTTCCTTTTGGGCTTTTATTCAAAATCACTTGCTGTCGGCCTGTGATGAGGTATCAATGGGTTACTAAGGTACAAGAATGTATAAATAAGTGTTTTTACATCCATTTCAACCCCCATTCATCAACTTCACTTATTCACTCATTCATTCAAGCATTCAAGAACTTTATAACATCAAATCAAGCATCCATCAAGCATTTTGAAGCATCGATTGACATAACTTTAGATTTTCTTCAACAACGGTTTGGTAAGTTGATAGCATTTGCATTTTATTAGTTTATCTTTCTCTTTCATTTCATTATTGGGTATGTGCAGGATCATCATGGAAAAAATAGGCCCTTAAGTGGCAAAAAATTCAAAAAAATTAGTGTTAGGGAACTTGACGTAAAAATTTGAATAAGTTATCTATATTATTTCAAAAATATATAAGAATAAAATCTGTAGAAAATTGAATGTAGTTTCTAAAATACTAGGTTTATTTAAAAATAAATAAAATCTATTTGGTGAAAATTTGAAATTTCAATGCAATAGTACTTAAATTTCAGGGAAAAAATAAGTAGGTGTCTTTCGACCACCTAACCATAATAAAATGATAATATTTTTTATAATATTTTATATATAAATAGAGGACTCATGTCCAGATGTGATGCATATTTTTTGTAATTTTTTCCAAGTAAATAATTAATTATGAATTTTTATTACAAATTTTAAAAATATAAAAACTTCATATGTCCGACCACGCTAACTTGGTCAAACTTCATGAAATTTAATTTTTTTTTTAATCCTATATTATGTGAATCATAGAATGTGACTCATGTTTGATTCAAAAATGTGATACTATTTGAAAGTTATAGATGTTTTTCAATCAACCTATCGATCGGACTTTAGTCGTAATTCTAATAGAAAATTAATAATAATTATTTATTAAATTCAAATTAAAGCATAATTTATATTGGTGGAAAGCTAAGAATCTTCTCTAAAACCCTTTTGTTTCATCAATTTTGGGTAAAAAAAGTTAGCCACATACCCTACAAATACCCATAATATTGCCACTTTTTGGCCCATCATGATCCTGCACATACCCTATTTCATTAAGGGTTTGATTACCAAAGTGGGGTTTGATCAAGGAAAATCCCTATTTGCTAACCCTCAACCATTTTTCCCCTCTTGTGTGTGTGTTTGCAGACCTTTGTATGCAGATTTAAAAAGAATTTAGGTGTTGAAGAGTGGTCAACAAGTCAAAAAGGTGTTTCAAGTCAAATCAACCTTATTTAAAGCTTGGAGAAGGTATTATGTTTGTTTGCTACAAAACTGACTTCGACAACCTAACAAGCAGACATCCTCGAATATGGTGTTGCAAAGTTGTCTCCTGATTTCTCAGAATTTTGGGAGAGGACAGATTCACCACCAGTGGTGAATGAGTCCCACCTTAAGTTTGGAAATCTAAGTTTTGTCAGATCCTGGATCCTGACACTTAGAAACCTATTCCTGATAGTTTTCATCATAAGCATGACTAATTCGCCACCTTGGGAAAATAAGTCCCACTGGTGAATTTCTGTGATTCCAAACAACATTTAGAACATTCCAGAATCTTCATCAGACCTCCAGGTGCACTCTGATTTAGTTCATTTCTTTATGTTCTGCACTTATTCATTCATAGCTCTTTGTTTGCATATCACATTGTTTTTTCCAAAATTGCATAAATCTTAGGTTTTGCATACATAGTTAGTCATATAGATCACTTAATTGCACTTATTTTACTTCATTTATTCTTAATAACATCCTACATTAAATAATTTGAGTGAAACTAGCTAGCATTTTTGGCCTACCTCTCTCCTTTTAGGTGAAAAACCCTATAAGAGTTAGAGAGCCTTGTGGTGCCAAAAATCTATGGTTCATTTTGGTGAACTTGCATTTTGAACACTTTACATTTCTGATTTCAATTCCATATGGCATCTTTAACATCATTTGAATCAACATTCAATTAGGCTATTGATTTGTTTTTGCATCCTAGGGTTTATTAACTTGCATTAGTGAAAGACTCATTTAGAGTTCATTTTTGTATTGCATATCATTGAAAGAACTGAAAATTTGCATCTGCATCCTTCATTGGCATCTAAAAAGCATTAGAATCACATTAAATTTTCTGCAAAACACAAAAAAAAATCTCATACTGGGACTCATTTGCCATCCTAGGTGAATCAGTCCACCTACACATTCTGCACAACATTTTCAGACATCTTCTAGGTATTTCTTGCATTATAGAATTTTGTAGTTGCTTTCTATTTTAATTTCTAGAATATTTGTTTTCAGTCATTTCTTGCATTTTAGTTTACTTCCATCATGGCATTTTCTTTTAATAAGTTTTGGAATTCATTAAAATCCTTGGTAGACATGTCCAATTGTGCCTTTGGTTGTGACCCTAATGACCTTGAGTTGCCTCATGCTCCTTCAACTCCTCATGATTGTCCTCCTCCTGATGTAGACATCATTGGAGAAGATGATGATAGCATGAAAAAGTTCTACAATGAATGCCTTGATAACCTAGAAGCCAATGCAACCTTTTATCCTTCCATGAGGTCACAAGATCTTCCTACTATTGCACCTCCTGATCACTTTGCATACTTACATCTCAAAATCAATGAAGGACCTAAAGTTCATCAAGTGGACCTAGTCCCTCTCAACCAACACACCCTCACCAATTTTATGATTGCAAAGTCACAAAAACTCCCATAAACCTTGAAGAAACATATGGAAAAAGCTTTACTATCCTAAGTAAACAAGGTTGTCACATAAAACATGAACATGACATTCACCAACTTCTTAAACAAAAACCAACAAAGAAAACACAATAGGACTAGGATATCAAGATCCTTCTCTTCTTGATAAACCTCCTTTTGAATATTGGAAACTTCGAGATGATGGTATAGTGATCTTTGATTCTCCTCCTAACTTAGACATTCTCCTTCCACGTGAACAACCATTACCTAATTCTAATAACAATGATGCTAGGATTCCCATAGGTCCTTCTCCTCCTTCCATTCACAAAAAAGGAGAGTCTAGAAAATGAAAACAACCTTATAAATTAAAGAAACTCAAGTTTCGTACACAACATCCACCTGAATGTGAAAGGAGACTTCAACTTCTTTTAAACAAAGGTCTTATGCTTTTACCACCTATGAATAGGTTGGTCATTCGTCCTAAAGATTCTAACATAACATTTTGCAAATAACATCATATTCTTGGACATCAAAAAAAATAATGTCGGACATTGAAAGACATACTGGATAAGTATCATTTCATTGATACCGATTGCTTTCCTATTATCCCATAACAACTAAATCCCTTTATCATGCCATAGTTGTAGAATTTACTATTCTCACTATTGCACGATCCTTTTACTTCACCCACCTCGGCTCATTCTTTCCTTTACACTTTGTGCAGAGGTACGAAGTTGTTAAGCCTTACCCTTGTAATGGAATTGTCTTTTTCTCTTAACTATGTTATTCCTTTTTTGCTTCACTATGTACTCTCTTGTTCTACACTTCTATTGTTTCCTCTATTCTTCTATATGTCATGCATTATCTTTTTCGATTTAGTTTTTTGTTTTCATTTTGGGGATGATGCAATTCATTGAGACACCCTTTGTCTCTTCCATGTTGACCCAATCGGTCCCTTTCCCTTTTTACTTTGTCTTTTTTCTTGTGTTTTCCTTTTGGGGATGACACAAGGCATTGAGACTTAAATGTCTCCTTCATGTTGACCCAAAATCTTTTTCTCTTTCATTTGTGTTTTTCCTTTTGGGAATGATGCAAAGAATTGAGACCGCAATGTCTCTTCCATGTTGACCTAAAATGAACTTTATTTTTCTTTTGTTTTCACTCTCTTTGTGTCATTCTTCTAGTTCTATATGCTTTGGGGAATGATGGCAGTTCCAAGCTCTTTCATAAAAACATTGCAACAAAAAACATACTGACCCCAAATCCATAGATCCCTTATGTTTTTAGTGTGTTCCTTTTTGGGGGGACAACTCCCTCTCTTTTGTTTTCCTTTTCGTTAACATGACACAACCCAACTTCGAAACATATGACTTGGCATAGGGCTTTCTGAGTTGGCTCTCATGTCTTGTTTTCTTTTTGCATTTTCTTTTTTTTTTTGCTACTTTAAAGTAATTTCTCATAGAACGATGTGTAGAAATTCCTTTAAAGTGGGGGGCATACATTACCATTATTTCATTTTGGATTCTTGGTTCTTAGTGCAGCCTTGTCATTTAATATGATGTGTTTGTCACTTTGTGGATGACATTGGGTGTGATGTCCTTCATAAGTGTGATCTATCTTAGCATATTACATTCCTCTTGGTGGTCTAATGCGATGCACTGCATCCCCTAAGTTGTGAATATACGATTCTTTGATCGTTCCTCTCTTGGAGACATTAGACACAATGTTCCCTAAGTGACAGACCTTGCATGAACTTAATAAGACTCTTTCGAACATCTTTTCCATTTTATACTTTTACATTTTTGCATTTTTATTTTACACTTTGAATTTTTTCCACCTTGCATAATGCAACTTGCATTCCTATGGTACCTTCCTTTTTGTTCATGAGTTCTAAGAATACAAAGCTTTTCTTGTCTCATGAAGCACGAACTAACATTTTCCTTTGTGGTACCTTGTTAAAGTTATAATGAGGTATAACTTTGATATGGTTGAGCGGGAAGCCCATTCAGTGGCACGACTTTCCCCATAGCCACCTTTGTGTTTGTGAGTGCATACCAACTAGTGTATGTATCTTACCTTTTGGGCCTCCTCACCTAGAGGACCACCATGAGTTTTGTCACCCCAAAGTGAGTATGCATTCTCTCTTTCAAACAAACAACCTAGATCTAATCCACAACTAGTTAGACAGATGATCAAAGCTTAGTTCAATGTCCATTTCAACATGTGTGTTCATTTGTTCTTATGTTTACTTTGCCATGGGATCTTCATATTGGGGGCTTGATCATCCCTCTTGATCATTTTCATTCCATCTTTCTAACATAAGTACATTTGAACCCTTCTCTTGATGTTCATGGCTTACTTTAGTGTGAGTTTGAAGCAAGTTCATCCTCTCACTAAAGTGGGGGCTAAATGCACCATAGAAAAATGGCCCCTTATCATTTTCATGGTCTTTTAGGCCTTTATTCATGATGCTTGGACTATTTTTCTATGATTTAATGTTGTAATATGGCTTGAACATGCATATTTAGGTACTAAACTTCAAATAACATCTTGTGAAGGTGTTGTGAAGTGTTGTAAAAAATTTCTACACTCTTCTAGACTCTATTCATTACAATTCACCTAAAAATCACCTTTCCATCAATTATAAAGTCCTATTTTGAAGTGTTGTAAAGTCTTGTAACAAGATTTCATATTTTTCTAGGCACAATTTCACTATTTACACCTTTCTTATGCTTTATTTGACCCCTCTATGCCCTTATAAGCTTTAATTAAATGTATTTTTCAATGTAAACCTAGAAAATAACATTAAATACAAGATAATTCCTGACACCCACTTTCAAGCTTGAGTTGGGAACCATTCGCCATGGGTGGCGAATGAGTCCCCCTTGGCTCCAAATTCAAAAAAAATCAAATTTCCTTTCGGGTTTTTATTAAAAATCACTTGATGTTGGTCGTTGATGAGGTATCAATGGGTTACTAAGGCACAAGAATATATAAATAAGTTTTTTTACATCCATTTCAACCTCCATTCATCAACTTCACTTGTTCACTCATTCATTCAAGCATTCAAGCACTTTACAACATCAAATCAAGCATCCATCAAGCATTTGAAAGCATCCATTGACATAACTTCATATTTTCTCCAACAAGGGTTTGGTAAGTTGATAGAATTTGCATGTTATTATTTTAATTGTCTCTTTCATTTCATTATTTCATTAAGGGTTTGATTACCAAAGTGGGGTTTAACCAAGGCAAACCCCTATTTGCTAACCCTGAACCATTTTCCCCCTCTTATATGTGTGTTTGCAGACCTTTGTATGCATATTTAACAAGCATTTAGGTGTTGAAGAGTGGTCAAAAAGTCAACAAGGTGTTTCAATTCAAATCAACCTTATTTCAAGCTTGGAGAAGGTTTTTTTTTTTGTTTGCTACAGAACTAACTTCGGCTACCTGACAAGCAGACATCCTCAGGTCTAGTGTTGTAGAGTTGTTTTTTTATTTCTCAAAATTTTGGGAGAGGATTGATTCTCCACTAGTGGTGAATGAGTCCCACCTTAAGGTTGGAAATCTATATTTTTTCAGATTTCGGATCCCGACACTCAGAAACCTATTCCTGATAGTTTTCATCAGAAGCAGGACTAATTCGCCACCCTGGGTGAATGAGTCCCGCTGGTGAATTTTTGTGATTCCAGATAACATTCAAAACATTCCATAATCTTCATCAGACCTCTAGGTGCACTCTGATTTAGTTCATTTCTTTTTGTTATGCACTTATTCATTCATAGCTCTTTGTTTTCATATCACATTGTGTTTTCCAACATTGCATAAATCTTAGGTTTTGCATACATAGTCAGTCATATATATAGATCACTTAATTGCACTTAGTTTACTTCATTTGGTCTTAATTATACTTGGACTTCTAGATAAATTTATTTGGTATCGTTGATTATGTGATGAGAAGAGAAAGAAGGGTTGTGTGGTCACATGGTCAATTTTTCAAGAGGAACTTGCTACCCATTATGGAGGTAACTTTATTAATAGCTACTTTTACCAACTCACTAAATTAAGGAAAATAGGTATGGTTAAGGATTATATTCAACAATTTTAAACCCTTTTTCAAATAGTGTAGAATTTGATAGAATAAAATTTGAAGGAACTATTTCTAGGTGGTTTAAAGGATCACATAAAATATAAAGTATAGTTGTTCCAACTGTAGTTTCAAAAATTGTACTCCCTTCTTGGAGATAGTACAATTTCATACTTTTCTTGGACCTATTTTGGTACTATTGCATTCATTTCCATTAAATCATCATTAATAGGCCCCTAAGACCCTTTATTATACATACCAAGGTTTATTTCAACTAAGATCTCGACAAATTCAATAAATGCATTTAATATTCTAACTTCTCAACATTCTCTTACCTTAAAAACTTAGGGTGGGACTAATACGCCACCTTGGGCATATTAGTCCCCCTAGGTGGAAACTATACGCCACCCTTGGCATATTAGTCCCATTTGGGGCCTTTATAAGGTTTTGAGAGAGAAATCAAGGTTTTTAACTCAAATTTTGTAAATTTCAGCATTTGGGATCTAATAAATGGTAAATAAGATAGGATGCCTATAAAACTAAGGCTTCAAATCATTATTTCACCTATCATTTTTATCTAAGATCTAGAGATTTCAAGTATCCAAGTATCCTAGAAATTTTATGAGATCAAGATCATTCAAGAGCAAGTTATCAAGCATTTAGAGCAATATTCAAGATTCAAGCATCATGTAAAATTCTTCATGCGTCACATGTTTTTGTGATCTAACATTTGTCATGTAGATTTCATGATTCAAGCAATCATTCAAGACAAATATTCAAGCATTCAATGAAGAGTTAAGATCCACATGCATGCTAGCCATTTGAAAGAAGATTGCAACCTTCATTTCAAGGGTGTGGTGAGTTGCAACATTGCATTTGTTCATTCATCATTCCTTCATGTTATTTCATTTCATTTCAAGGTTTAATTACCAAAATGGGGTTCGACCAAGGAAAACCCCCATCCTCTAAAAAACATTTTTTCTCTCTTGTGATGTGTGTTTTTCATATTTAGGTGAACTGGACTCATTCGCCTGACCTGGTGATTTTGTCCCTAATATGGACTTTTGATAGCATTCAACAATGTTGGATCTAGGTTCAGAGGACCTGGAAAGATACTCAGAAAAACCTATAGGTGGACTAAATCACCCAACCTGGCATACATTAGTCCTTGGATATTTTTTTTATCATCATTCAACAAATCCTGAGAGTAGATAGAAAAATTCTAGATTCTATCCTGAAAACCCTAGAGTAGGACTCATATGCCATACTTGGCATATTAGTCTCGGTACAAACCCTAACAACAAATTTCGGAGTTTGTAGATCTTGTCTTGGCATCTCCATTCATCTAGGTACTTTTTTGTGCCATTTAGTTTATTAGTTTGATCTCATGCTTTCAATTTTCTAGGTTTCATAGTGAGTTTGCATAAGTGTTTACATTTCTCCCTTTTGAAGCTTCATTTAATGACAAACCCCCATCTAATTATCCAAGGAATCCACTAGCCTTTCCTCAATCAAGTCACTTGGTTGATGGATCTAGTTTCCTAATGAATTAAAGTGTGAAATAGGTCCAATTCCATTTCCCAAAAGGTGGAACCCTTATTTCCCTTTTGTTCATTTTAGTGATCTCGACCTTTTCACCCTTGAATTTATGATTTGGAGAACATTATAGCTCTAGATCTAGGTTGCATTAACTTTTCATTAGATTTACAATAGTTGAATTACATTTAGGGATTCTAAATATTGCATTATTGAAAAGTGCATATAGGTTCCATTTTTTCATTTTGCATCATTCAATTTCATTGGAAATATGTAATTGTAAAAATTCAATTGAGCATATATCCTAGACACATTAAAATCAACTCAGAATTTGTTGATCCAAGCTTAAAAACCCTAATTTGGACTCATTCACCCACCTTGGCATATTAGTCCTTATATGTAAGTCTCTTTTGTAGATTTTGGGTATTCTATTCTCTTTGTTTTTCACTGTTTGAACTTTCCAAAAACCCTAATTTTGATTCATATTCCCACCTAGGCATATTAGTCCTTGATTAGGTCTGAATCTGCATTTTAGAGCATTGAGATCTAATTATTTGTGCTTTTGGTTGCTGCCTTTAGATTAATTTTTCATGTTAAGATGTTTCCTTTTCAAAGATGTGGTTTTGATATGGCTAAGAATGGATTGCATTATTACAACATCCGCTCTTATGAGTTCATTAAGAAACATGTTAGCCATCCTTCCACTATCTTTCCTAGTTATGAAAACATCTTAGAGCAAGAGAAAAAAACCATTGACACAATCCTTAATATCACCTTTCCTATCACTCACTCAAACCCTACTATCTCTCCCATTTGTGAGGATGATATGATCCACGAAGATACAAGCATAGATAGTCATGAAAACCATAATTGTTCTTCTCCCGATACCTCTCATACTAGTGACGAAGGTATCTTGGTTAAAGAAGATACAATCATTAAACATCATGAATGTCTTGATTGTCTCTCTCCTCCTCCCTCTTAGGAAAATATTATGACACAAGAAGATGAGATCATTGAAACATTCCTTAGCATTACTCTACCAAATCTCCATTCATCTCCCAACACCTCCTTACTTCTGAGAATGCTTTAGTGAAAGAGGGTGCAATCATGGAAAATCGAGACAGTTACAAAATCCATCCTATTTGGGAAGAAGATATGTTGGTGTTAAAAGATCCAATGATTGAGAGATATGCCAATCCTACCTCTCCTACTTGGGAAGACATTATAGGACATGGGGATGTAATTATAGATAACCATGATAATCATATTTTCTCTTCTCCTAATATCTTTCCTAGTTGTGAAGAAGATACTTTGGTTTTAGATGATACAATTATCGAGAGTCATGAAAATCTTGTTTCTCCCTTTCCTAATGCTCCTACCATTTAGAAAGATCTATTTAAATGAAATGATCCAATCATTTGTACAAGCATGAAAATGATAGTTGTTCCTCTCTTACTTGGCCTCCCCTATTGGTGATGAGGTTAATTTAAAAAATCTAACCATGGAATGTGATGAACATCTTGTTTGCTCCTCTCCTAAAAGATCTCCTACTAGGGTATATATCATGGTGCAAGAGAATGATAGAATTGATGCATGTATTTCAAACAATAGTAATGTGGATTTATTAGACGAAGATGATGAGGCAACATTAGACTCCCCTTCACTAAGAGATAATGAAAATAAGGATAACTTTGGTGAGGTTATGAACATTAGAACTCCCTCGAGTCCTCTAATTCTTAGATGTCGTAGAGATCCTTTAATTATTGCACCTGTTGAGGATAAAATCATCCTTTACCCACCCTCAAACCAACCAAAAACTAAAAACAAACCCATCCTCATCCTCAAACCACCTAAGAATAATATATGTCACAATAGTTGAGTTATAATACCGTTGCTCATACATATAACACTAGAAAAAATCCACAACCAAGATAAAAAAACTCCAACATCCCTCCAGTTACCTCATCCTATCTTTCCTAGTGCTCCTCATTTTCCTTTACAAATTGGAAAATAGTATGGCCTTTTTGAACAACTTAAGAAAAATCCTGCTAAGATATCATTATGGGACCCTATTCAAGCCTCCCCTCATTATCATAACATGATTCAAAGTGCCTTACAACAAGTTCATACCCACCTAATATGCAATCAAATTATGTGGCAGCCCAAATTCAAGCTATAGCTTTGGTCAACTTAGACATTACTTTCCATCAAGATGATTTACCTTCACTAGAAGTGCAAAAAAAAAGAAGAATATTTAATGATAATAGCTATTTTCAATAGGACAAGGATAAAATGAACCATTGTTGACAATAGCTCAACCCTTAATGTGTGTATTTTAACCCTTTTGGATAAGCTCAGCATGGATAAATCAAGAATTGAACCTGATTCCTTATCAATTCGAGTATTTGATAATGTAGGAAAGAAACCACTTGGTGTGATCACTTTTCCTATTATAGTTGAAATTGACACATTACAAACCTCGATCCATGTTATGCCTCATGATCTTTCATATAATCTTCTTTTAGGAAGACCATGGATTCATCTGATGAATGGGGTGCCTTCTACCCTTCATAGTAAAATGAAGTACAATCAAAGCTAGCCCTAAACCAGAAAATTGTTTGAACATTAAGAAAAACAAGGAAAGTCCTTTGAAAATATTGACACCAACTATACAAGTGGAAACTGTGCAAGAGAAATACAAAGAAAAGTATATTGAAGAAGTCACAAAGTTAATGGAAGATGATTGGGGTTCCTTAGACATCACACGTACATTCATGGATGAATACAAGAGCATAACAAAAGAGTCTAACAAGAAAAAAGAACCAATGATAATGTCAACAAAAAATTCAGAAAAAACTTCGAAAGCATCCACCTCAACCACTTTAGAAGGAGAAGCAAATTACACAACAAACTTTGATGAAGTTGATTAAGAGAAACCACTAAAGCCAAAAGAAATGAAAATGCTTTATGAAAGAGGTTATGAACTTATGAAACAACATGGTTATAGTGGAAAAGGATGTGGTGAGCTAGCTAGAGAACATGGTATTTTTGTCCCTATAGAGCCTAACAAACAAGGAACAACTAATGGTCTTGGTTATTTCCCTTCGAAAGAAACAAAAGCATCAGAAAGACCTTCACTTAATATCAACACTCTTACAAAAGATTCCTCCAAGACAACTCCAAATTTGGTGCATCTTGAACTATTAGATACTACACATGTCAATATCTCATAAGATATGCATCAAGTTGATACATTGTTTACTCATTATAATCCATAATATTAGTTGTTGCTCCTTTCCATGTAATAGTTGTAGGATCATAGCACACTCACTATTTCATGTTTAACATTCATTGCAAATTATTTTGTTTTTGCAAGGAGTAGAATATCATCACCCATCTTGGCTCATCCTTTTCTTGCACCAAGTGGGGGCAAGAATTAGATAGCATTGTCCTAGTACCACACTTTATGTTGTCCCTTTGGCTAGTTATTTTCCTTTCGCATAGAATGAACAATATTGGGATGTGGATGACCTACTATAGGTTGACTCACATGTTCCTTACTAGTCTTTTCTTTATTTTCTTCTTCAAGTTATGTGTGTGATTTCATGTGCATAATGTGATCTTCTGTACCATTCTTTTTGATGTATATCTCTCTGTCTGACATTCCTCTATTTGTATCTACATTCTTCTATATGTTGTAAACCTTTATTTTTTCTCCATCTTGTGCTTTCCTTTTAGGGATGACGCAAGGTGCCAAGACATTAAGGACTCTTCCATGTTCAGTACAGAGATAGCCACTAGTGACATATCCTTCATCATCACAAAGTCAGGCCATCGTGTCCTCACAGGTGTCTATTACCGTGGAGATGATGCCATCAGTGTTAGTTCCATTGGTTGCACAGATGGAGACTGCTACAGGTCCACCCAATATCTCAACGCTAGTCATAGATCCTCAGCCGCCACACTCTTCGCCACGAGGGGATGATGAGAGCCTATCCTAGGGGCATGTTTGCTATATTTGTTTTTATGTTATGACACATTATGTATAGACCATTGAGCCTGCGAGCTCTATTTTTGGGATATCTGTTGACTCTATCCTGTGACATTGTATATTTTTGAGATGATATTATATGATGATGTAGTTTTGATGTGGCCTACATGTGTGTTATGCGATGTTATTTGATTTATGCATTATGATATATGTGATGTGATGCCTTATGTATGATGTTGATTTATGATCGATGATGGTATTATTTATATGTCTTGTCATGTATGTCCTATGATGTTTACTTATGAGATGATGCCATGATGATGCAATGCTTATTTATATGTTATGTTGATTTTGTGATGCATAATGTATTTACGTAAATGGATGCCCTGTTTATGATTATGTTAATGCAATATGCAATGAAATGTATATGATTTAATGCTATGAATGATGTATGTATGGACCTAATGCAATGTTTATATGATTATGTATGCACTTATATTTTTTGTATGTCATAGGATATCATCGTGAGATGGATGAGAGAAGATGACCAAAACGAGGAGAGAAGATGACCAGACCGAAGGAGATGCATGTTAGTTCCTAGACCAAATCCTTTAAAACTTTACCATAGGAATATAATATTTATTGCTCTTAATCATCATTGGGAAGATTGTTGTAATGGCCAGCAAACACCATGATATGACATAGATCAAGGTGTACAAGGTCGTACCATCACATAAGACAAGAAGTCGTAGACAAGGATGATCATGACTCATACGAAGAGTGCGATTGCCCCAGTCTTTTTGTCATAATCAACCACAAGCAGAAAAGACAAGGAAAACTCATGAAATGTCGTTGCTTCTCTAAATCCTATTTCCAAGACATCCTTGAGAAACTAGCCTCATGATTTCAAAAATACAAAAATAGAGCCATTATCATGATATGTCGCTATTTTTCTAAATCCCAGAATCAGAACCTCGCTGAGAAACTAGTAATCATGTGTGTCAAAAGTCGAGACAAACGACATGATACATCATTGTTTCTCTAAATCCTATTTTTGGGATCTCGTTGAAAAACTAGTAACATGATAAAAAGCCAAAAGACAAGTGCCAAGTGTTTGCCAAGTGCGTCTGGATACCAATTGTTTTAATGTCAAGATGTCATGTTTGATGACGATGAGATGCTGGGGTGCCGAAGTTTTGACGATGCCAAGATGACGAATGTCAAAGATTGCCAAATTCAGGAAGGACACATCCTAAATAATGTTGATGTCGAGAGGATTGATCCCTAAATGTCAAAATGGATCCCTTGAAATGATGATGATGCCTAGGAAGGACACATCCTAAGGCATAAATGACAGAGTTTGTTCTTCAGAAGGACACATCTAAAGAATATTGATGTCAAGAGGAGTGATCCTTATATGTCAAGAGGATCCCTCAAAATGTCGGATGACAATAACGATGCCTAGGAAGGACACATCCTAAGGCATAAATGACAAAGGCTATTCTTCAGAAGGACACATCTAAAAGATAACCAAGAGTTGACAGTTTGACAAGTTATAATAATGTAACTTCTTTTGACAAAGTTTGACTGAAGTTTGGTTGAGTTTGACTTGCATTGACTATATGTCGATATTGTCATGATGATATGATTGGCGTGCTAATGAGATTGTCATACTGAATAGATGATTGTTTCACTTTGTTTTAGGAGTTTTCCCATCTGAAAAGTGATTTTTCTTGACTTGAAGACTTTTGATGTGTGTGCCAATGTAGTGCCACAAACCCTAATGGACTGACCTAGTGCAGCCTCAGGGGCTCATCGACAGATGGCCTTGCCTATGTCATACACTCAGAGACCTCGTAGTTCAACATGACCAAAGATTGTGCCATGTTTTTATTTTGACAAAACTAAAAGGACTGACCTAATGTCTTGGAGACTCAAATATGAGTCTTGCCTATGTAGCGAGTGTGCAAAGACAACATAGTTTGGAAGAATGATGAAGACTGATTGATTGACATGATGGACTTGACAAGAGATGACTCTGTGTTCGTGCTCTTCGAGCAGTTTGACATTTTGTTGTGATTTTATTTAGGACATTTTTTAGTTTTTAGGTCTTTCTTCAGGACATTTTATGATTTTTTTGTCTTTTTTCAAGTTCTTTTTGATGTTTTTGTCTTTTTTCAGGACTTTTTACAATGTTTTTTCCTTTTTTTAGGACTTTTTACGATGTTTTTGTCTTTTTTCATAACCTTTTATCAATTGCCGAAACCATGCATGACATCGACTATAGTTACATGATAAGAATTTTTCCCCCATTCAGGTCCAAGACAACCAATTTTAAAGGACGTGAAAGGGATGTGCCTGCAGTACCAGATGAACATGATAGAGGACTTGATGTCAACCGTTTATCAACCATGAGAGGAAAGGTATGATGTCATGGCGATTAGCATTATAGTGACGAGAAATGTGTTCCATCGTAGGCCTAGGCAAATGAAGTAACAGTAGATGGCTGAGCAATGATTGACTACACATGGTGCCTATTTGCCAGGTTTTCACCATGGTACTTATCCAAAGCGCCTGTTTCCTAGGTTTTCACTCTTGGAAAAATCATTTTTCTTATTTTTTTGGTGCCACCAAGATGCCTGTTTGCCAGGTTTTCATCAAGGCAATGATTTTTTACTATTTTTCATTTTTTTTTGTATTTTACAGTTTTTTAGCTCGATCTCCTGATGGTATATGTAGAACTTTTAGAGATGTAAACTATTGATGGGCTCTATCAGTTGTTATCCATCTAGAGTCGCCAGTTGATAAGGTCTAGAACCAAAAGAAGATACGATGACGTAAGGACCCAACCGGTTTGGTTCAAACTTTCTTGGCTTTTCTCTATCAGCCTAGTTCTTAGGGTTTTGCATGAGGACTAAGTCGCTAATGTCAAACTTCCTGACCATGAATTTCTTATTGTAACTATGGCAAAGATAGTTATAATATGCTTGTAGATGGTTTAGGAAATTCTTCCTTCTTTCCTCTAACATCTCCAGCTCATGTAGGCGCGACTGTCTATACTCCTCATGATCAATTAAACCCTTCAAGAAGACTCGTAGGGAAGGAATTTCAACCTCAATGGGCAAGATGGCCTCAGCTCCAAAGACTAGGGAAAAAGGAGTGGCTCCTGTAGGCGTACGAGTGCTAGTGCGGTAAGCCCATAGAGCAGGGTTGAGTTGTATATGCCAGTCACGGCCAGTGTCATTGATAGTCTTTTTGAGGATTTTAACAATGGTTTTATTTGATGCCTCAGCTTGACCATTTCCTTGTGGGTAATATGAAGATGAAAAATGGTGTTGGATGTGAAATCGTTCACATAACTCATGAATGTCTTTGTTTTTAAACATATGCCCATTGTCAGTGATGATGGATTGCGGAAGGCCATATCGGCAATTGATGTAGTTGAGAATGAATTTGGGTATTTGTTTATCGGTTATGTATGTCAGAGGGATGGCTTCGATCCACTTCGTAAAATAATCAATGGTGGTGATGATGAAATTGTGGCCATTGGACGATGTAGGATGGATCTTACCCACAAGGTTGAGTCCCCATTGAGTGAAGGGCCAAGGAGAAGTGATTGAATGAAGTTCCTTTGCTGGAGTGTGGATCAAATCACTATGAATCTAGCATTGGCGACAAGTCCTAACATATTCTATTGCATCCTTTTCAATGGTTGGCCAATAGTACCCAAGTCTCGTTACTTTCTTGGCTAGAGTAGGACTACTTGAATGAGACCCGCATATACCGTCATGTACTTCATGTAAGGTTGTACGTGCTTCGTTGGTGTTGAGACATCTAAGGAAGGTGTCGTCAAAGCTACGGCAATAAAGGGTGTCACTGACGATGGCATATCTTGCAGATTTTCAGATGAAGGACTTCCTCTGGTTATTGGATAGGTTAGGTGGAATGGTTTGAGACTTAAGGTAGTCATAAATATCTTGGTACCAGGGAGAGTCGAGACCAACAAGTTCGCAGACCATTTCTGACTCCAGAATGTCATAGGGAGGGACCAACAATTGTTCTATTAGGAATTCCAACTGAGGCATGTTGCTTGGAATGTCGAGAAGAGAGCCTATTGTAGCCATTGCATCTGCCGCTTTGTTCTGTGTTCTCGGAACTTGTTCAAAAGTCACCATATGAAAGTACGTTTGGAAACTGTCAACCATCTATTTGTAGGGCATCAGCTTCTCATCTTTTGTGTCATAGTCATCATTAACCTGGTTGATGGTGAGCTGAGAATCCCCATAGACATGTAGTGCTCTAATTTTCCATTTTATTGCCATTCTAAGTCCTGTAACTAGTGCCTCGTATTCTGCCACATTGTTTGTGCATGGGAAAGCAATGCGGAAAGACTTAGGAATGGAGTCTCCTTGAGGGGTGATGAATAGGATTCCTGCCCCTAAGCCATGATTAGTGTGGGATCCATCAAAGTAGAGTCTCCAAGGTGACTTAGGTTCCGTATGGAATATCTACTCATCTAGAAAATATGCCACTAATAGATCATAACTTTGTAAAGGTGTGTCAGCTAGCTGGTCTGCTATGACTTGTCATTTTATTGCCTTTCTTTCTACATATTGAATGTCATATTCACTCAAAATCATGACCCATTTTTCCAAACATCCTGTTAATGTTGCCCGACTTAACAAATATTTGAGGGGGTCGATCTTTGATACTAGTTGTGTCTGATGGCTTAACATATAATGTCTTAGTTTCTGTGTTGCAAAGACCACGACTAGAAAATCTCATTCAATTGATGTATAGTTTAGTTCATACCCGACCAATATCCGACTGATGTAATATATAGCTCTTTCTTTTTCTTCTTGTTCGGTCTGCGCAAGTAATGCCCCCAGTGCTGAATTAGTTGCCAAGATGTATAGGATCAATGGTTTTCTATGAATGGGCGGCATGAGGACTGGCAACAACAATAGGTAATCTTTTATTTGCTAAAAGCTTCTTGGCATTTATCTGTCCACACAAAGGGGATACCCTTGCGCAGCAGATATTGGAATGGTTGGAATTTATCAGCCAATTGGGCTATGAAGCGCCAAATGGATTGTACCCTGCCTTGTAGGGTTCTGAGTTCACTGATTCCTCTGGGCAGAGGCATGTCTATGATGTATTTTACTTTTTTTGGATCGACCTCAATGCCTCTTCGAGAAACTATGTATCCCAAGAGTTTACCTGATGTTACACCGAAGACACATTTCTTAGGATTCAGTCAGACTTTGTATTCTTCTAGTCTCTTGAAAATTGTGTCTAACACCTTTAGATGATCCTTTCTTGTTACTGATTTACCCAATAGGTCATCTACGTAATCTTCCATTATTTTATGCATCATGTCATGAAATATTATGGTCATAGCCCTCTGATATGTGGCACCTGCATTTTTGAGACTGAATGGCATGACATTCCAACAGTATGTACCCCAAGGGAAAGTAAATGTCAGTTTGTGCTGGTCTTCTGGGGTAATGCAAATCTGATTATAGCCAGAGAAACCATCCATGATGGACAACATCTCATATCCTACTATGAGGTAAGCTATGATATCAATATTCGGTAAAGGAAAGTCATCTTTTGGGCATGCCTTATTTAGGTCTCTAAAATATGTGCAGACGCAGATCATCCCATTTGGCTTTGTTACTGGCACCAGGTTAGATATCCAGTTAGCATAATCAATAGACCGTATGAATCCAGCATCTAGAAGTTTCTTCAACTCATCCTTGACCAATAGAGTGACCTGAGGATGCATTTTGTGTAACTTTTGTTTAACTGGTTTGGCATTAGGCAATAGTGGCAGATGGTGTAGAACCTATTTTTGGTCTAATCCTGGCATGTCAGAGTAGGACCATGAGGAGTTGACTTTACGTTCTGCAAATAATTTATGAAATTTTAGTCTCTCTTCTTCAGTCAAGGATGCAGCAAAGAGGACCATTTTGGAATCTTCACCTATTGATATGTTGTCTTCTATGAGCATAGCTGATTTCTCTTGTGGTATGGGAAGAAAGTCGAGTCCTCCATCTTTGGGCACCTTGGAGAGGTTTTCACCCACAGATACGTCCTTTTTTTTTTACCTTTTTATCATCAGAAGGTGTCTTTCAGTTTTCACCTAAAGACGTTTCATTTTTTATTTTATTTTTAATTTTAATTTTACGACTGGAGGATAGAGTAGCCTCGCCGAAGTAGGCTGCACAATCTAGATCAATGGTGAATCCTACCTTGTGATCACCACTGGGCATGCCCTCACATAATCCCATAAACTCTACAATTGCCTCATCATTCTGAAAGGTGTCGAAGACTGGCGGGCCTTGTTAGTCCCAATCGACTAGTTGAGGATAAACTAGGGAAATGCCATCGTCAGTGTTGGTGAATTGAGGGGAGGATAAAGAAAGCATGCAGATGAATTTAGTGATATTATAGGTGAAATCCAATTCCACATCAAACTCTATCCAATATTCTCCTTCACTTGTTTCATATTCATTTTCAAAATAAGGGGTGAAGGACTCAGAGTCATGATTGTCAATGTCATTTGGTAACTCAGATGGATTGGACTAAAGGGATTTAGATGGTGGGGTTTGTATTTCATGGGGAAGGGAAATGAAACTATGACTATTTGGTGCTTGATCAATTTTAAATGTTTGCCAAAAATTTTGTTCAGAGGTGAGCTCCTCCATTTCGACAAACAAATCATCGAGGCAACAATCACTTAAGGATCATTTTGAGCCAAATTCGCACTCTTGGGAGTCAGTTTCAGTGAGGGTTTCCTTAGCAGTCTCGATACTTTTCAAAGCATGCACTCACTCACTCAAAAGTCCAATGGTATGTCAGTTGTCATTGCCAGGCAATCCATACCCTAATCTAGGATACTTTGGTATTTTGAAAGGTTCTATGGGCTCTCTTCGTCCAGTTTTATTTTTGCCTAGGCCACTAGTGCCATCGTAGCCCTTAGCCTTCATTATGTCATATCCCTTGCCATATTTCTTAACTGGTAATGGGTTAGTTCAACCATATCTTTATAGAGCCATCCTATGATATCAGCAAGGTCCTCGTTACTCATGTCTCCCCATTTGATGAAAAATATTTTTGGTGGAACTTTGAAAATTTCTTTGGGTTCCATTCTAAAACATGGCCAACCATAGACCTTTAGAGACTTGGGTATTGTTGTGATGCTATATGCCATATGTAGTTTGAATTCTCCATAGCCAAGGTCCTGGATCTTAACAGTGTTTTCAGCCTTAAGGTTTGCGGAAGATGGTGGTGTGGTGGAAGACGTGGACGTAATGGATGTGGAAGATGATACGAGTGTGGATGGGTCAATGAATTTGGAAGACAAGGGGCCAGAAGCCTCTTGATTGATAGGCACTCAGTTTTCAAAAATACCCCTTAGGTTGGTACAATATTGAAAAGGGTTGGGGTCGCCATATATAGTGATTTTTGTGCCGTCAAATGGGAATTTTAAGCATTGGTGATATGTGGATGGAATGGATTTTAAGGCATGAATCCATGGGCGACCGAGCAAGATGTTGTAAGGTAATTCTAGATCCAGGACCTAGCAGGTTGTATCCACAATGACTGGTCCCACTCTAATAGGAAGAGAAATAATGCCTCGTGAAGAGCGTTCTTCATCATCATATGCTTTGATCACTATACTCTTTGTAGGGTCTACGCATGCATAAGAAAATCCTAGAGCCTTAACTAGTTTCAAGGAGCATATGTTCAATCCTACTCCACCATCTACTAAAAATCTTCTGACCTTGTGCTTATGGATGAAAGTTTCAATGTGCAATGCATCATTATGGTTAGTTTTAGGTGATGAGTAGTCTTGATCAGAAAAGGTGACATGGTGAGGCTTAGTGAGATATCCCACCATGGTCTCAAATTGGTTGACATCAATATCCTTAGGGACTGACGACTCTTACAGGGTTTTATCCAAGATAGCCTTATTCGTGGGAGTGATACGAAGCAGCTCGAGTATAGAAATTTGCCTGGGAGTTTTGCCAAGCTGGTCGATAAGGTTAAACTAACTCTTGGGTTGCCACTACTTTGTGGTCGTGGTGGGTTGTGATTTTTTAGGAGACGAGCCAGGTATGGTAAATTTAGGTTGCCTAGCAGGAGGCAGACTAGCTATGGCGACCTTTCCACTTCGAGTAGTAGCATTGCATTGGGGTGCTCTCTTGACCGTGATGGTATTGATGTATTCATCGTCAGTTAAGACATTATGTATAGTGGTTCCTCCAAAATAGTCATACTTGGCTTAGGCGAAATTGGCACGATTATTGTTTATCTATGGACCTGACGTGGAAGCATTATTAGAACCATGGTCTTGCAGTGGGTTCTTATGGATGGTATGATCTGAATTAGAGGAAAATTGTGATCCACCTACCTCAATGATGCGACTCTCAATAAGATCTTGTACTAGGTTTTTCATTTGTCGACAGGTAGAAGTTTTATGTCTTTTTTCTTGATGATAATCGCAAAATGCATTATAGTCCCACCATGCTGGTTTGAATTGTCCTGGGTCATATGGTTTTGGCTCTTGAAGTGTGATGACACCATTATGGAGGAATTTCGTGAGGACTTCTTCAATGGGCTCACCCAATGGAGTGTATGTGTGACCCCTAGGGAATTGTCTCATCTGACGGTATTGTCCTTGATTATTTTGTCTACTTTGGTTGTTTGAGGGGGCATTGGTAGGGGGTTTTGATATCATTGTTGATTTTTTGTGGTTGAACCCCCTTTAGAGCCAGTACATGACCCATAGTGTTTGCAGCCTTGGCATCAACAACACTGTCATTTGTAACATGTTTATTTCTAACCTAGTATTTATTTTTGTCGGTGGGAAGATTGGCATTTGTGTTTTTAGGACCGTATCTTAGTTCTCCCTTTACGATAAGGGATTTCTCAATCTAGAAACCTTTTTCGCCTAGGTCCGTGAAGTTTGTGCAACAATGCACTTGCAATGCATATTTTAAGGGTCCTAGAAGTGTTTGAATGAACATGTCCACCTTTTCCTTTTCGAGTATGTCGATGTGACACCGACTAGCTAGACTTCTCCATTTTTGAAAGAATGGGATGAATGTCTCACTAGAATCCTCTTGCATGAGATTGCACAAGCTAGTAATAGAGGTGTCCATGTTAATGTTGTACGCGTAATTTTTTATGAATTTTTGTTTAAGCTCATCCCATGTTTGGATATCCTTTTGAGTGGAAAACCATTCAAGGGAAGGACCTGCAAGACTTTTAGAAAATAGTCTCATCAAGTACGTTTGTTCATAGGCAACATCCATACAGTTGGTTACAAATTCATGGACATGTTTGATGGGGTTTCTCTTTCCTCTATACTTGGAAACATTAGGCGACACATATCCTAGAGGAAATGGTGGCATGTATAAGTTCATGTTGAAAGGATATACGTTTAGGTCATATGACACTTCTGATTTCTTGCCAGATATTTGTATATTTTCTATGGTCTTCTCTAGACCCATCAGTTTTGCTTGTAAGGAATCTATTACAGGGTCATTTGTGGTCCCATACATTGGATTGATTGGTACGTCATAGGTCCCTTTTTTTTGTGTGTGGATAGTGGTGTATTGTGGAGGGATGGATTGTTGTGACATGTATGATGAATTCGGATTTGTGTGTTGTTGGTATTGAAAGTTTGGATTGGGGGTATGTTGGTGAGTATGAATGTGGGATGAGTATGTCAGGATGTGTCCCCCAACCATTTGTGTCAATATTTGGGGATTATGGTGACCATGAACATTGTGATGTGCTAATGATGCCATGAGCTGTGTGTTTTGACTACCTTGTCCAAATTGTTGGGTTTGGACAAGGGGAATGGTCATATTTTGTCCTTGGGATTTCATGGTATTAGACAATGTTGACGCATTAACATTTTTTTTTTCCTTGAATAAAGATACGTCGTTTACCTCCACCCAAAGGATTTTTTCAGTTACCAATGAGAGGGTATGACGAAGGTGTACTCATGGTACTAGACGTAGTTGTCAACAGAGGATTTGTGTGACTTGATGATGCCCCCGTGGCATTTACCGTAGTTGTAAAGAGAGGATTGGAATAACTTTCCCACACTGTCGAGGAGTCAAAGGTGGTTCCAGCTGATTGTGACAGTGTTGTGGATATTGTGGGCACTGTGACGGATTGCAATCCTCCAATGGATGTAGCGTTTATTGAGTTGGAGGTAGCCTGTACGGTCATTGTAGTGTCAAAGAAAGTATTGCTTGTAGTGTTTGGAGGTTGACCACTATTTGGCATGTTATGCGCATTGTTGACATTAAGGTCAGGAGATGCTAATCTCAATGTGTTAATATCAAATCTGTGGGGTAACTTAGCTCCTTGACTTAAGAGTATGGCCAAATATTTGTCTTTGTCATATAGGACCATTTGTTCCATGAATTGAGAGGCCTTTGTATCTTGTGCTACTACCTCTAGGTTTTCCTCAAGTATTTGTCTGTATTCATCCTTACGTAAGAATGGTTCAAAGGGACTGTTTGATGAGGATGGTATGGTCATGAGAGGTTGATTATTTGTGTTGCCAAATGGATCGTCAAAAGTCCAATTTGGGTCATATGTGTGATTGTTGACATTAGAAGTGGAGTCTTGTCCAAAGTTTTCCATTTGTCATTTATGTTTTTGAAGTCTAGTTTCCACCATAAAATGAGATTTCTCAAATGAAAATGACAACTAAATGTAATGATGACACTATGCAAGGTCTAGGTTCAAAATGATGACTAGGATGAATAATATTTTTGGACTTTTGGGAGTAAAATAGGCAATGCCTAAACTTAGAATGCAATTTGAGAAAAGGATACCTAAGCACTTCTAAGCTCAATCTTTGTTTTTGATTTTGGTTACTAAAGGACTTATTGAAAATAAAAAAGTGACAAAGTTAGAATGACTAGTGAGTTTTCCTTACACTGTTGAGCTGGAAAATCTCACAAAAGGGACAATGACTGAAAAAGGGAATGACGATTAAGTCCACGATAACCTAGTTTCGAGAGAAATGATGTTGCAAATTGTGCTAAGATTAACCTAATCCAAAGTATGCAAGGATGAAAACCTAGGGTCAATCTAATGCCTAATGTATGCAACTAAAAATTTGATGGATGAAGCCTATGGTCACAAATGCAAACTAATGGTTGAAATTTTTTAGCAACTTTAAATCTGGTTTATGACAAAATCTCCTTGGAAATAGTGTTTGACAAAATATTGAAAAAGTTGAGACTTAGTTTGCACTTTGTATGAAGATTTTACTTGTGACAAGAAAATGTGTCATTTGAGGCCTTGAATGCATCACAGTTTCTTGAATGCGGTTTGGTTTGAGCGAATGCGGGTCTGGGACTAACAAATGTGACTTAGTTTTGTAGATGCAGCTTTGTGAGGTTCAAATGCATCGCAATGCAGACAGATGCAGTTTTTGAGAGATCAAATGCAGTTTAACAGTGCAATTGTGTCTCAAAACATCGAATGCGGTTCAACAAATGCGACATAGTTTGTTAAAATTTAGTTTCTTGATGTATTGAGGGAAATTTTGATTTTTCTAATGGTGAATGTTTTATCTAGAAATGTAAATGTGGTGAATAATTTTTGAGAAATCCAGCAAGCACTTGACAAGCACAATGTTTTGAGTGCAAGCAAGCGCACATAAGACAAGTACAATCCTAAAAGGCCAATAAGCCAAGGGCTTGTGTACTTGATATAGCCCACCGATATACCCCGGATTGGTGCTAAACACCTTTCCTTCTCAAGAGCGGATAGCTTAGAATTTTGGTTGCATTGGCTCCCCTCCACGACTCATTAACGTCATTCGAGCACACCAAATTCAGATTCTTGGGTAGTGACTTCCCAATAATTGCTGTCTCTACTCAAGGGGATCAGTAGTGAGTGTCTTCAGGCATGATACTGTACCCTGCACTATATCAAGCAATGACCAAAAAAGGTTGGACTCTAAAAAAAAGGTGTTTAGTACAGGTATTCCGTTCGTAGGGCATGATCCATGCGGCGAGAGTCCCCTTTCGGATCCATCTCGTCGGAACCATACACGTGATTCTTGGGCTTCCCCCAAGAATCCACTTTTATATACCGGTTGGAAGTCCCTCAGGTTCAAGGTGCTACTGGTCTGAGTCGTCCTAGGGTGAGTTTTTTTTCCCACCAGAATTGGCCCAAGTTCTAGAGTTAGTAACCATTTCTCTTACACCTAGGATCACCCGAAAGCGCAAGGGGAGAGGATACTTTGATTACTAAGTTGTACGGGTGTATAACAAATAAAAATGGGTCTGGTTTTCTGATCACCAAGTTTTCACAAGGTGAGAGCATAATCACCTACCATTTTTCAAACACATTTAGACAAAGTAGAAACACAAGTTAGTTTTAATTGCACTAAAAGGAAATGTGTACTAATCTAAGAAAAAGACAGGAACAATGTTTTAGTGTTTAGTCTTCGACACTCAAACTTGCAAACCAAACGTTAGGAGTTTCTTATCCACCAGTCTTGGATCCACGAAAAGTAACTGCCACACGCTGCAAACTAAGATTAGTAACAACAAAAACTTATGCTAGATAAAATGCAGAAGAAAAACCATAAAGTAAACAGAAAAGAGTAGAAAAAAAAAAAGACCCAAAAGCCAAAAAGAAGAAAAATGTTACCAGGAAAATACATCACTACAAAGCAAATGTGTCGCTCTGTGTTGCAAATGTGGTTCAAGAGTTCAGATACGGCTTTCCAAACTTCGATTGTGGTGTTTGAGTCTGCTAATGCGTCGTGACACATTAGATGCATCATGATAAAAGATGAATGTGTCGCTTCATACCCGTACCTACAAAAATGATAAAGAACAAAAAAAACCGTATGGAAATAATAAAAAAAATACAGAGTCGGGTTCACCAATGTAACTAAGGGTTAAAATTAGGTTAGATTAAATGTTAGCAAATCAACAAAGACTATAAACCCAAAGAACTATGGAGTACAAAGGAAATTATAAGAAAGAACGATTATACCTGTTCCTCGAATCTTCCATGATTACCTTCATATCACATCCTAGCTTACAACATATGATTGATGCCCTCAGATTGAGTGTGTGAGCATTTCGACTATGACATTGTCCTATGCAAGTTTTGAAGGATTTATATAAAACTATTCCTATGCCTATGACAATATGACTCTAAAATGTAAAATAACTCTATGCATAAATGTGTTAGAATAACCAAATCTATGTGCATAATCCAAAAATGTGAGCAAAATAGCATTTTATAGAAAATGCCATTTTGAATGGATGGATGAGATCGACCTTCGATAGAGACCTAAAATCAGAGGACAACATTTAATTTGACAATCCCTAATCAGGGTTAGGGAAAAATCATTAAACGAGTGGTCGAGATGTCATCTAAGAAGATCGAATCGGCGGTGGAGAATAAATGAGATGATCAATTAGAAAATAAAGATTTTCAAAAATCAAGAAGTTAAGACTTGAATTGAAGATCATATTTGAAAAATCAAGAATCTACCCGATTACTTGATTTTTGGAAGAATATTACCATTCTGAATTAAATTAATGCAAAATATGGATTTTGTGAGATAATAAATAATTGATTTTTAGATCATTTACTAAAATGAACTGTCAGTTAAGAAAGTGATATCATTTTAAATAATTTCATTTATTTAAAATGAGAGAAATATTAATTTTGACAATTAAATAATTACATATAATTATTTAATTTAGAAGATATGATTAATAATTAAATAAATTAATAAATCCATTTAATTATGAGGATTAGTGACATATTTAATAGATAAATTAAATTCATTTATTTAATAATCAGGAAGAAATAAATGAAGAAGGGTAATTAAATAAATTAAGAAACTTATTTAATTAAGGGAAGACCTAGACAATTAATTATGTATTTAATAAACAAATAAAATTTATTTATTTAATAATCATGAAGAATAAAAGGACCTGAATTAATTAAATAATTATGAATTATTTAATCAATAGTCGAATGTGAACCAAGGACATAATTAAATGTCATAATTATGCTAGGATGAAAGTGGTAAAAATAGAGCTTGCAAGCCTAGGTCATTTTTAAGTGTCTACATTTTTCCCCTCTTTGTCATAATGTAGTGTGCCGCATAGTGAAAAATAAAATAAATCAAATCCATGCCCCAGTGAAGGTATAGAGTATCAATGCCCCCTTGGGAAATTTTTCAAATTTTGGGTTGGCGATAGAAAAATCTGGAAAGGGTCTCGATAAGTCAATTTGTTGAGCAGAAAGATAGTGGCACATATTATTGAAGAAGAGGAGAAACCAATATTATTGAATGATAGGGATTTAGAGAATGTTTCACATGATCTCCAACCAACCATTTCTTGGCATGCACTCTCAAGTTCTAGTGCTCCAAAAACTCTCAAGGTAGTGGGTTTCTTAAATAGTAGAAAGTAATATTGTTGTTCGACTTGAGTAGTACTCATAATTTCATCAACAAAAGGTTGGATGCTCATCTAAATTATTTTATATATCCAACTCTAGAGTTTCAGGTGTTGATTGGAGATGTTGGTACTGTTAGTTGTTCTGGGTATGTGCAGGATCATGATGGGCCAAAAAGTGGCAATATGATGGGTACGTGGCTGAAGACTATTTTTTTTACCCAAAATTGATGAAATGAAAAGGGTTTTTAAAGGAGATTCTTAGCTTTCCACCAATATAAATTATGCTTTACTTTGAATTTAATAAGTAATTATTATTCATTTTCTATTCAAATTATGACTAAAGTCCTCATTGAATGGCTAATTGAAAAAAATCTATAACTTTCAGACAATATCACATTTTTTGAATCCAAAACATGTGTCACATTCTATGCTTTGCATACTATAATATTAGGAAAAGAACAATTGAATTTCATAAAGTTTTGACCAAGTTAAGGTGGTCAGACATACAATTTTTTATACTTTTTAAAAAGTTGTAATAAAAAAATTCATAATTAATTATTTACTTGGGAAAAATTGCAAAAAAATATGCATCACATCGGGGCATGAGTCCTCTACTTATAT
Organism: Sequoia sempervirens; assembly: GCA_007258455.2. NCBI lineage: Eukaryota > Viridiplantae > Streptophyta > Pinopsida > Cupressales > Cupressaceae > Sequoia > Sequoia sempervirens. Next base: position 179,384,310 of record VDFB02168118.1, read on the forward strand.
CTAAAATCTTATAAAAAAATATTATCATTTTATTGTGGTTAGGGTGGTCAAACAGACACCTACTTCTTTTTTTTCCCCAAAATTTAAGTACCACTACATTGAAATTTCAAATTTTCACCAAATAGATTTTTTTTTTTAAAACAAACTTAGTAGTTTAGAAACTAAATTCAATTTTCTACAGATTCTATTCTTACATATTTTTGAAATAAGATAGATAACTTATTCAAATTTTTACATCAAGTTGCCTAACTCTGATTTTTCTAAATTTTTTGCCACTTAAGGGCATGTTTTTTCCATGATGATCCTGCATATACCCTTCTATAAAATTCCATGCATTAAATAATCAATGGGAGATTATCACCTTGATAGCCCAATTTATGATATCTCCATGGATGCAAAAAATAATGTTTCAAGAAAAAATGGCTTACTACTTTGGGAACAATTGAGAGAAACTTCCAAGAACTATTCATTAGATTTCAATTGGAAGTAAAGATGATAGAGCTATGATGATTGAATGAAAAGTCCCAAAAAGTTGTAATCTCTCATCAAATGCACAATTTACTGAAGAAAGGATTTAATAGATTTGTGGCCTAGTTATGTTCATTAGAAGTCCCTAAATCTAATGCCCCCACCCATATAGATTTGCAAGAAATAATTGATCGCCACTAAGTGGTTTCCCAAGATATTCCTAAAGGACTTCTTCCTAGGAGGGATCATGATCATGCCATAAAATAGTTCCTAGGAGCTAACCATCCAATATTAGGCTTTACAATTACCCACATATACAAAAAGGTGAGATAGAAAATATTGTTTAGGAGTGTCAAGGGAAAGAATTATCAAGCATATCCAAAGTGTTTGCTCCTTGCTCGTGGTGATGGTCCATAATAAGGATGAAACTTGGTACATGTTCCCAAACTATAGAGTGCTCAAAATGTACACCATCAAAGATAAGTTTCCTATTCTAGTAATTGATGATTTTCTAGATAAATTGAATGGAGCTATGTATTTTAGAAAGTTAGATCTTAGATCAGGTTATCACCAAATATGAATTAAGAAATAAGATATTTGTAAGACAATATTTAGGTCATGAGGGTCATTATGATTTTTTTGTGATGACATTTTGTCTTACCAATGCACCATCTACATTTCAAATTTTGATGAATTCCATCTTTAAGAAATTCTTGAGGAAGTTTGTATTAGTGTTATTTGATGATATATTGATTTATATCAAGAGATGGGAAGAACACTTGTAGCATGTAGATCAATAATTATAATTTCTCAAAGATCATCCACTCTATTCTAAGCCATGCAAGTTCACTTTTAGTTTTAATGAGGTGGAGTACTTCAGAGACATAGTTTCACATGGAGTAAAGGTAGATCTAAATAAAATTAAGGCTATCATGGATGACCTATTCCAAAAACCAATAAGAAATTGAGGGGTTTCTTGAGATTGATTGGATACTATAGAATATTTGTTAAAATTTATGGTTGTATAGAAACACCTTCACAAATTTATTGAAGAAGGATTATTTTCACTTGGTTTGGAAGACTTGACATGTTATCATTACTTGTGAATGTGATTCATGGTTTGTGGAAGCATGTTGAAGCATGCTAGTGTAGATTTGGGTCCTAGTTAACCCTTGGTGTGATCTTCCTTCACATTTTTCCACCATGGAGGTATTTGTTGCCAACCTATTTGGTGGTTACAAGTTTGAGGTGCATACATTTTATTGAAGTTGACATGAAGAAGGTTGTTGAGGTTGTGGATGATATATATGTAAGGTAAATTGTTGGAGAATTGTGGTGTACTGGTTGATGAGAAAAGATGTTAATATGATTAAGTGTTGAGATTTGATTGTGTGCATGAATGCCTATGACTAACAAAAGCAATGAGAAGAAGGTTTCTAGATTTTAGTGTGCCTAAAGTTGCTAGAGATAGTGAATCAAAGGTTATATATGGTGAAGAGTTATTGTGGTGGATTCTCTTGTTGGTTTGGGGCAGTGAACTTCCTTGTAGCAGTCTCTTTCTATCCAAGCAATGAACCCTTTGCACTGAGCCTTATTTCTTTTGGATAGTGAGTCCTTTGGGTAGTGATCCTTTTGTATTTTATGTTGATATTCATATATATGTGAGTTAATCCTTACTATGGCTTTTCCCTAATTAGGGTTTTCCACATAAAATTTGATGTTCTATTGTGTATTGTTGTTTATGTGTTGATGTTCATTTGTTTACATTCATGTTAATGCATAATAAGGGTTTGAAGGTGGTGAAACCCCTCAAGAATTTGTATTCCACTAATTTTAAGTCCATATCTGGCTAGTTACTTGGGTCTTGATTGTTTACCTTCTTGGTAAGGTTTTGTGTTTTAAGTGTTAGGGTTTATCAACCTTTCTTATAAAACCATAGTCCCTTTTGGTCTAATTTCTTATTGATATATATTGGTCTAGGGTATTATTTTTCCTATGGTTGGTGTCTTGAAACATTTCCCCTTTATCATAAGTTGGAAATATTTTGTGAGTATCTTAAGTCTTTGTTCCCCGTGTTCGCTAGGAAACCCCCTTTTAAAAGCAACTTGAAAGCATGTGCACATATATTACACTTAAGTTACATCCATCGCGCACCCTATGTACATTATGCTTAGCTTCCTTCTCATTGGTTTCATATCTGTGATGCATGACACATTATGAACTCTTCCCATTGCTAGTTGCCTTCACAACACTAATTGTTAAATACCTGCTCAAACCTTTTACATGATGAGTGATGCCTTATATTTTCCTTCACATCGCTAGCTTCCATTGCATCATTGATTGCATTCTCCCCATACATCTCCTTCCAGCCATATGCGATGAATGTATTTTATCCATCATGACACTTTAATACATCATGGATAGCTTGACACTAGTTTGTTTCATTTTAGTGACACAAGATTGTCCCTTGATTTCATAGAAGGGGCATGTGTCTCACATCCCATTCATCATTTCTACCCTTCATATCACTGATTGTAACCTTGCTCACCCAAATCTTTGCATGATGCACAATGAGTGACTATGATCATGACACTTGTCTTAATCATGCCCCGTTGATTGCTTCTTTACATTGCTAATGCATTCTCATCTTCAAACACACATGAGTGATGGGTGATGAGAGAAAATGAACAATATTCTCAAAGATGTTGATATGTGTCAACACATTGTGTAGCTCCATTACATCATAGTTTCACATTAAAGAGCTCATATCAAAAGCACGATGTATGATTGGCTAGTATATGAAAGAAGGAAGGAATATGCCAGAAGGATATTCCTACCAATAGGTGTCAGTTTGTAGATGCATCACATACATCTTGTGTATCACAGATTGCATTTTATAAAAGAAATAAAGTAGTGATGAGTGATGAAATGCTTTGACTTTTCTTTCATCACGTGGTTTCAATACATTACATTTTTCAACTCTTCAAGGAAAAAAAATTAGTGATGAGTGATGGCTTCATAAACAAGGTTGGAAGCTAATTTTTAAAGTAGCTATGTGGCAACATCATAGCACGTCACACAAAATTTACACATTGTGTATTCACAACAAGGCACCAAAAAGAAAATGGTGATACATGATAAGCACAGATGACCATTGATCATGTTTTAAATAAATTGATCAATGGTGGGAATTCAAACATGAATGGATAAGTGTTGAGCACTCCTATTCACTCGCACGACCCATCCCTTGCCATTAATGGTGTATCTACTTGCACTTGAAGGTCATATAAGGTTGAATTATTCATTTCTACATAATCTTTGCAAGAATTTGAAGAACATGAAGAGGAGATTTAAGACGAGTGAATTCAGAGAGAAAACAAGAATCGTGGTTGAAGATTCTTGGGTAAGTAAATTTTAATACTTTTGTGTGTGAATTTTCTAGTAGGGATTGAATTGCGAAGGAAAACTAGTAGTAGTGAAGGTAATTTTGACTTAGGATTTCTGCAATTTTTGTTCTAAATTTTAAAAGGTGAAATGTTGTCCCTCATTTTATTTTGAAAGGAAAATTATCATTAGGGTTAATTACAAAAGTTTTAGTTCAATCTTTTGAGGTGAAACCCTAGTGTCTTTCCAAATTTGGTAAAACCCAAGCTTTCTATAGTCCAGTCAGGATGAGTAAAGCTAGTGGGAAATCCTAGCCAAAGGCTTAGCCTAAAAAGGAAAAAGTTAAAGTTGAAAAAAAAAAGGTTTCAAAGGCTTCAAAAAAGAAGGGTGTAAAGAGGGATTTCACCCGTTTCATGGAGGGTGACCCTACAGAGGCAGTTCTTGGGGCAAAGGTAGTCAGAAAAAGGGTGACAAGAGAAGGTGTTTTAACTGACAAAGAAAGTTAGAGGAGAGGAAATATAAGAGCAATCTACAAAGCATGTTCCTACTAAGTAGAAGGTGTAATAAAGATTCATCTCCCCTATTATAAATGATGCACTTGATCTCTATGTTCCCAATGATAGGATTGTGAAGTGGGAATATGATGATGTTACTGTCAAGGCTTGCAAAATGTATATGAGTGTTGAATCTTTTGTTTAGACCAAATATTTTAGAGAATTTACTATTCAAATTAAAGTCTAAGATATTAAGTACATAATTGAAAGTGTTAAGGCACAAGTGGACCCCTCATAAAAAGAGGAGGTTTAGAAACAAGAAGAAAAAATAATGAATGACATTATTGCAATAACTCCTATGGAAGGCAGTAAATTAGTTAAGGAAAGTGGTATTTTCTTGTTACCTAGATGGAACCTTTATTCAGTGATTGCATTAGATGCAATAAAAAATGATCTAGGGGCCTCTATCTTTGAAGAATTTTTTGATAATTTAAGGTATTTGGCTCTAGATTTAGTCTGAAACTATACATGTTAGCTATTTCGTCTATGGCACCACATACAGGAAAGTCAGAAGTTGTAAAGTTAGTTGAGGAGGTCATAGGTGTAGTCATGGTGAAAAGGGCTATTGAAATCACCCCTACATAGGTTGCTAAGTGGGAAATGCATGTTGCTATGCTAAGTGTAGCTATTGCACAAATTTCTTAGGATAAACATGAAAAATTGTTGGATAAGCTCAACAATCTCCTCGATGAATAAAAAAAATGAATTCCACTATTGGACAAGAAAGTCCCACACAACTTAGGGATTTTCCCTCTCCAACATCTTCCTTTGTTTTTTCTTCAGGGGATAGGGAGACCTTGGCTTTAAGGATTAAGGGATTGAACAAGGATTTGGAGGTGGAGAAAGAAAATGTAAAGAAGGATAAGGTAGAGACTACAATTGTGTCCAAGGAGATAATTGATGATATTTTGCATTTCTCTTGTATTGCATAATGTATACGGTGATTTTGGTTTGACACCTCACAATGCTTTGCTCCTCCTAGGGTTTTTCACCTAAAAGAAGAAAGGGGATTGGATGGGGGACCAAAATGCAAGGGTTTGTTGGAAAAACAAGGACAAAAAATTGAGGGGGGGTGAATCAGTTTTCATAAAATAATAAGCTTTTCAAACTTTACTTAACTTAATCTCAAATCTAATGAATAAGAAATTAACCATAAACAATTAACACATCAGAGAGACAAAGAACACCAAGATTTTTAAGTGGAAACCCTGTTAGGGGAAAAACCATGGTGGATGTTAGTCTACAAGATTATACCCTGTTAAAAGTATAATGAAATCAATAAAGGGGAATGCACATGCATTCAGGCACACTGCCTAGAGCTCAATGCTCAATTACAGAAGGGGTTCACTACCCTAAAATGTAGAATACAATTAAAATCTAGAGGGTTTGAACTGAAAAATTAGCTTCTCCACAAGCTTGATTACAATTCCAATTAAGCACAAAAAACTCCTCTTTTCACTCAAAGTACTTCACACTTCTCTCGATCTTCTTCACACTCTGCTCTGTAATTGAATGATATTCACACTTACACACATAGGAGCACACCCAACATATGAAGCACACTTTTCACCGATGAAACAATCGCTCTTATATATCCACTACATGAGATTACATCAACTTAGTTGGCCAAAAATAATAATAATAATAATTAAAATGTCAGCCCAAATTTACAAATAAATTTTTAATGTGAATCCACCAAGGTCGGCCACAACATAGTGGAGACTGAAATTAATATCTCCAACACAAAAAGACTTCAATTAATTTCACCTTGAAAATCCACAACACACTACCATCATCATGTTGGCTAGGAACATGAAAAACTAAACATGCGCAAGAAAAGATCTTTGACCACAAACACCAATTAATGTAGACGTACTACAAAGATAGGGAACAATCTAGAGACATCCAAAAACATCAAGAAACAAAAGAGAAACATCCACAACAACTGAGATTTCGAGAATCACACAAAATTCACTTAGGAACACTAACAGAGACCACAAAAACACTGTAAGACCACAACATGATCAAATATATATGCGGACCTCTAAAACTTCCAGTAGATGATCTAGACACTCTAAAAAATAAACCCTTTAGTCCATAATAGCTGAACTTCAACATAAATAACAAGAAGCCTTCATGAATTGCACAATTCCACTGGGAACCTGGAACACTTTCTTTTACAATTTTCTCAATATTCTTGGTGTATACAACCTTTGATATGCTAATAGTGTTGACATCAATGACAACCATATATCAGCAATGCATCCATAGCATCCAATAGGGTTTACACTCAGGAATAATGTTAATGAGATGTATTATTCCTAATTAAGATTTCCTACTACTCTGATTTGAAATTGAAATGATTTAATGACACAAAACTATGAAAATGTCAAGTGTTGGAAAACACAATGTGATATGTAGAAATGCCTAAGAATGTAACTAAATGATGAAATGACATAACAGAATGGAAGAGGTGCACCTAGAATCATAAGTTTGATGTTGGAAGATTTTGGAATCTTGAAAAAATGGCTGAAATGTTGATTGGGACACTTATTGCAGTCTGGGTGACTTAGTCCTAGTTTTAGGAAACTTTGCCAAAACATGAATCTGCTAAATGGGTATCTAGAAATGTCAAAATCAATGTTCAGGCCTAGAAGATGGACTAATTAACCCCTAGTGGTGACTTAGTCCTCTTGTAGATTTCAAGAAATTTGGGACAAAATCATGTAGTCTCAGCTCTACACTTCCTTTTCTGATAGGTGTTCGTACTTGATTATGCAGAAAATGGGGTAGAAAATCCTTCCAAGCTTGAATTAGGGTTGCCTTGACTTGATTGACTTTATGGACTTTTTGATCACTTTTCAACACCTATTTCTTGACAAATCTACATACAAAAGTCACATGAAAAAGGGGAAAAATAGTTGAGGGTTAGAGAATAGGGGTTTGCCTTTGTCAACCCCTAAACAATGAAATGAGATGAAAAGAGAGTGATAAATAGAAAACATGCAAATGCAAATATCATAAACTTACCACACCATTGATGCTCAAATTTGAAGTTGTGCAATGAAGAACTCCAATAGCTTGACTTAATAATGCTTGATTTGCTTGAATGCTTAATGAGTGCAAGAGATTGTATGTGATTTGGATCTATAGATGATTGTAGGAGGATGTAAAATGATGTGAAAAACCCTTATTTATACTTGATTTTACTAAAATTTCCTAAAAGTAATAAAACACAGGCCGACCTCAAGGGTTAGAGGATAAAATCCTGCTAGAAAATTAAAATTATTTTGAGCTTTGTGCCAAAAAGGACTAAGTCGTCCCTGTTGGCGACTTAGTCCCACTTAAGCAAATTAAGTAGGTGTTGGGAATTTTGGGCATTAAAAGTTGTCCAACAGGAATATCCTTAACAACACACTTGAAAATAGTTGGAAAGTGTATTAAGGGGTCATTTAGACATGAGAAAGGGTTGAATTAGTGAAATTAATCCTAGAAAAGTGTGAAATCTTGTTACAAAACTTTACAACACTTCAAAATAGGACTTAATAAGTGATGAAAAGGTGATTTTTAGGAAAATTGTAATGAATAGGGTCTAGAAAAGTGTAGAATTTTTTTACAACACTTCACAACACCTTCACAAGACACCATAATTTGAATGTTTAAGCCCTAATGTGAATGTTTTGACCACACTACAACATAATAGCTAGGAAAAATCAAGCCAAATCCCATTAGAAAGACTCAAGTGAGCATAAAAATGTGAACTATACATTTTTTGGTGACACACATAAATTATATAATGTTTGGAGTGTGTATAAGAGTTTCCATGGAGCTCATCAAAGGTATATTTAGGTGGAGGAAGTTTTCCAAAATGTGTGGAGCAAGTGGAGTGCAAGAGCTAGTTCTCTTAAGGAAATGATGGTAAATATGAAGGATGATCCTTATGCACCCACACACCTCCTAGAATTAATAAATACAACTGAGTTGGTTGGAGAGATATCATCCTTCCATGGAAAGTTGGGCATGTTGCTGTGAAGCACAATTAAAATGTTTAGAGATTTGGAAGGATGTGGGATACCAAAGATTTTGAATGAGGAGGCAGTACAAAAGGATTTCAACATATGGAAAGAAGAATTTGAAGGTCTCCTCACTTATTTCCCTTAGATTATTTACATTTTTGGAAAGCTTGATTATGCAATATTTTATAATGCCATTGATGACATGTTTAGGATTGAAGTGAACATGGATGCATTTGTCAAGGAGGCTAGAAGAGTGATGGATGCTAGATATAACCTACATGATTCTAAGATAGAGAGGTCATTATATGTCAGATGGCCTACTAAGGAGGAATATAATGCATGGATTGAAAATTTTACATATTAGTCCTACATTATATCAATGTTTAAATATTGTTTCCTCAATTGAAAGTTGATGACACAAAAATGTTGATGTGGAAGTGATTTTCTCTTTTCTTTCTCCTTGTTTTTATGCTTTTTGTCCTATAATTTTGGGAGCACGTGGATGAAGTGTTTTTTCTCATGGAAGGAATATCTTCATTAGCTAGAGTGCCTTTTGGAAGGAGAGAAGTATCTTCACTAATAAATGAAAAATGATTTTTGTCTCATACAGATATTTCCCCCCAGGTTTTGCAAATATAATGGTCTTTTGGAATGAATTGTAATTGTCAAATTATGAAAATGTGACAAGTGTCAATTGGCCTGAAGCTTGTTTTGTTCCCTTTTTTTTATAAAAGAGAATTCAAGGCCATTTGATGAGGTTGTTGTTGAGTGATCTTGAGAATAAAATTGTGACAAAGAAAGTAGATACATTTTTTCTAAGTTTTGTCTAGGTTTTGGAGTTTTGAGTCTTTGATTATTAGCATTGTATATGAGTACTGTCACTTCCTAAAAGAAAATGGCATTTTTCCAAAGCCTTGGTTTTGTAGTATATAATTTATATAAGTCATGAATTAAATGGATCAAATATCTTTAAATTCATCTTTTTCATATTCCCATTGAATGTTTATTTATTGTTAATGCTCTTGTTCAAAGAGCACGCTAATTTTATTTAACATAAATGAAGGTTTATGTGAATGTATGTTATTATAATTAAGTAATATTGGCTTGGAATTTTGAGTTAGATGGTGTGATGCATCATTTAATAGCTTTGTTGTGATAGGTTGAATTCTCTTGTATAATTTTAATTGAATGTTTTACGACTCCATGCCCTGAGATAAGGCACTAGTCCATAAGTTGTGTATATGCTATAAATATCTAGTCATTCACAACAATTACATTAAAAAATCAATTTAAATATTTACTTTCAGTTTGAATGTATGCTTCGAGTTAAGTTTCACCATATTCTCATGTTATTGATTGATAATTGTTATAAGATCTACCAGGTCTTTTAGATTTTCATATATTAAATAGAAATTTGGAGAATATATTTATTGTTATAATGTTCACAAATAAAATAACACAAGAGAGCTTGAGAACATTGCTAGGGATCACCCTCCTCAGTCTTGTAGAGCCTGAAGTGTAGAGGGAAAGTATTGCAAAATTTCATCTATCAAGTTGGCCAATCCCTCCCGATTACTAACAACTGAATTTGGAAAATTCATATGTAATTGTGAAATCAACTTGGTTTATTAAAAACACCAACAAATTGGTGACTCTGTTAGGGACAATACTTGTCTATGTGTCTCTAGTTCCATTTCTAACATAGTCAAAGTTAATTATTTGCATTGTTCTTCTATGTATGTAGAATAATGTCATCAAATTTTCATCAAAAGTGAAGTTCACCTTCTATAAGTTCAAGATCTAAGTGCCTTTGCAGTTTCTTATTAGGTTGTGTTAAAATGTGTTTAGTATTTACAAATTTTCTCAATAATTCATCAAAATATTTTCAATTCCCACGAAGTGAGTGGAAACTCTGAAAGTCTCTTGTTCCAATGTATTTTAATTTCAATACAAGAGAGAGAGAGAGAGAGATAGAATCGTGAGAATATTTTCAAATAATGAAAGGAAACATAAGCAACATGAAGAAACACCCTGATTAGAAGTTGGAGGAATTGCATTGTGCTCTAAAGTCTTCGTGTAAAGCTATAAATGAAAACACAAGTAATTCCATAAATCCTTTTGTGACAACACCTTCAAATTCTAATTATGCTATGAAAAATGTTTGATATGAATACGGTATCCCTCCTGAGAATGAAGAAGGTCCCATTATAAAAGAAACTAATACTGCAAATTAGCTTGCTACTATTAGTAAGCTAGGTTCTAGTCCACATACCTCAGAAGAATATGATCCTTGGACTTTTGGGATAGGAAATTGGCCCCCAAAAGAGTGAATCCTAGGCCATCCACCATTTACAAGGATTTTAATATAATGGGAAAATTTAGAAATAGAACCCCTAAAGCTTCCACATAAGGGGTGGGGTTGAATTTTACAAGTTATACTCTTGAACACTCTGAATCAGAGGTCACTCTAGAGGATGTTGAGGACATAATTAAAGATATAACATCCCTTAGGGAAGAAGCATTAATTCTAAATGAGTTAAAAAAACAACCAAAATAAAGGGAAGTAAAGATATTGGTTGTCATGTATGAAAGGGATGAAAAAAAGTGAAGAGTGGAGAAAATGAGGGAAATGGTCCATGAAGAACCCACTCCTACTAACACTTACCAACCTGTTATGACCCCAAATATGGATCATCTTAAAGTGAATATACTTGTTGGCATCACAACCACCAGCACTTATACAAGTTCTATAGTGACCAAAGTTTCAAACCCTCCAAAGAATACTAAAAAATCCAAGCCTGTAAACCACAGGAAAAAACAAGTAAATAAACCCCAAGCTACAATCACTGCTATAGGTACAAACACTACAAATACATTTTCCATATCCACTACTATTCCTACAAGTACAACACCTGAACCTACAATTTTAAAATTGTAATTAGAAAATGAACAATTGCAAAAGGAGTTGGAAAAAATATAAATTTTGGTTGCAAATGCTGAGATGGAAAGGAAAATTTCTTTCCTTAAGTCATCAATTCTTGATCCCCATTCTTCTACCTCTCAAAATACACCCCATTCAGTAGCTCAAACAACTAGTATGAATACAAATTCTATGTCTAGTCATTGGATTCCTACTTCCCAACCACCTAGTGATCAGTGTGGTGAAAATATTCTTGATGGGAATGGAGGTGGTGGTCAAGGAAGTGGAGGTGGAGGTTCTTGAAAGGAATTATTTTTTTTGGATTCTATGTTAGGGAGATAGAACAGAAAAACTCAACACTCTTATTCAAGAACAAACCGTAGAGATCTCAACCTCAAGTGTGCTAAGGAGAAGGAGATCTTGCAATAGGGTTGTTCTAGGGACTGATTGTAAAATAATAAGGGGTTCACCACCAAGTTAGGGCTTGGAAAAATGTATGAAATGCAATATTTAATGATTGAACTTAATAATTCAAGAAACTTCACTACATGAACTATAAATGCAAATAAATCAGAACAACATTGAACTGGAAAAGTATAGAGGAGCACCTAGAAACTTGAGAGAGCTTGAATGGACACCTGAAATGATGAATAACCTAAAATTTAGGCCTACTAGGACTCATACACTAGTCTAGGTGTATCAGTCCCAGATCTGGGTTTTTGTGCAGGAACTAGTTTCTGGAAAAAGGGTATCTTAAACTGCCAAAATTTGAAAAATGACCTAAACAGGGACTCATATGCTAGGACTGGCATATGAGTCTAGTTAGGGATTTCTAGAAGTTCAAAGTTTGAATCTGGTCTTTAATTTATGTTGTCCTTCCCAATTGATTTCTAGATTTGAAACCCTAATTTCAAGGATGTAGGTGACTTTTTAGTGAACATTACAACCTTGCAAATGAGGGGACAACTCCAACAAATATATCTAATAATGTAACCTAATATTCAATGATCCTTGAAGCTGCAAGACACCTAGATCTGCAATCACACATGTAAAGAGGAGAAAAACTTGTTGATAGTTAGTGAATAGGGATTTTCCTTGGTAAAACCCCTTTTAGGTAATTAAAACAAATGATGAGATAATGAAATGATGGTATGAAACATGAAGCATGGGACATGAAACATGAAAAATGATACCTTGAATAATTCCTTGTAAATTATTCTTTGTAAATCTTACAAATGAGGGGACAACTCCAACAAATTTATCTAATATTGTAACCTAATCTTCAATGATCCTTCAAGTTGCAAGATACCTAGATTTGCAATCACACATGTATTTAGAGGAGAAAAACTTGTTGGTAGTTAGTGAATAGGGATTTTCCTTGGTCAAACCCCTTTTAGGTAATTAAAACAAATGATGAGATAATGAAATGATGGTAAAACATGAATCATGGGACATGAAACATGAACAATGATGCCTTGAATGATGCCTTGTAAATGATGCTTTGTAAATATGTAATCTAACATGAAATGGCCATGAAGGATGTAGATCTAGATCTTGAGATAAGGGTAGAACAATGCTTGACCTTGGATCTTGAATGCAACATCACAACACTAGCGAGCAATAACATGCTTGATGTTTGATAATCTTGACATGAGAATGGATCTTGAATTGCTGCAACAATTGATGAAGAATTCTACACTTGAATGTCTTAGAAATGATCTTGAATGCTCTCTTGATGATCTTGTAAAGTCTTGGAATGCCTAACTCTTGAGTGCTTGACTTGATATCATGAATGCTTATTGAAGTAATGATTTGAGGCCTCATTTATAAAGGAAATCCATCTAATATCTTATTAATTGGATCCCACATGCTAACATTCATGAAATTTGAACTTAAAACCCAATTTTCCCACTAAAAACCTTAAAAATAGGCCAAATGGGACTCATACACCATGTTTGGCATACGGGTCCCACTTGGGTGGGACTCATACACCCAAGGTGTCGTATGGGTCCCACAAGGGCTTTTTGGAGAGAGAAAATGTTGAGTGAAGAAATTAGTTTTATTTGTTGATATTGTTAGGATTTTGGTTAAAATATGCCTTGGGATGCACAATATAGGCTCTTAGGGACCTATTAATGATGATATTTAGGTCATAAATGCAAGTAGGTTCAAAATTCAATGTGAAAGTGTAAATAAATATACTCTAGAACATCAAATTAAGGAAAAAATAGGTCCTTTAGCTTAAAAATGGTCCTAAACTAAATGTGAAAGTGTACAACACATTATAACACTAGATTAGATCCAGTTAATTTACAACCCTCTTAAATTTAATATGAAGGTGTGAATAAACACACTTTACAACATTAAATTAGGGAATAGTTAGGTTTATTTAGCTTGAAAAGGGCCCAAGACCTATTGTGGATGTATAAAATGCATCACAATCACTATATCAAAGCAACCTTAAGTCCATTTTATCATTAATCATTCCTAGATTAAGTGTGAAAATGTACACAATGACTGCGTAGGTTGTAAGAGGTGTGAATCGGCTTGTCCAACGGATTTCTTAAGTGTACGTGTTTATTTATGGCATGAAACAACTCGCAGTATGGGTCTAGCTTACTGATCCATAAAAAAAGAAAAATAGTTAGATCCATCCCATACATATTTTTCATTCTCCTTTTCTTCTTTCACTGATCAAAACCCATACTCGACCCAAAATTGAAAGCATGGGTTTTGATATCGAAAGTCTCTTTTCTCTTCATTATGATTAATTTACCTTGGTTAACAATAATTGTTATTTTTCCCATATCTACGGGGTTATTAATCCCATTATTTCCCCATAAAGGAAATAAAATGATTCGATGGTATACTCTAGGTATTTGCTTATTAGATCTACTTTTAATGACCTATATATTCCGTTATCATTATCATTTTGATAATTCATTAATCCAATTGGAAGAGGATTATAACTGGATAAATCTTATCCATTTTCATTGGAAACTGGGAATTGATGGATTTTCCATCGGACTTATTTTATTAACGGGATTTGTAACTACTTTAGCTACTTTAGCTGCTTGGCCAGTTACTCGAAATCCGCGATTATTGCATTTCTTGATGTTGGCAATGTACAGTGGCCAATTGGGATTATTTGCTTCTCGAGATATTCTACTTTTCTTTCTCATGTGGGAGTTGGAACTAATTCCTGTTTACCTACTTTTATCCATGTGGGGGGGAAAAAGACGTCTATATTCGGCCACAAAATTTCTTTTGTATACTGCGGGTGGTTCCATTTTTATCTTAATGGGAGCTTTAAGTATGGGTCTCTATGGATCTCATGGGCCAACATTCGATTTCGAATTATTAGCTAAAAAAGATTATCCCATCACACTTGAAATACTATTATATTTAGGGTTTTTGATTGCTTATGCAATAAAATTGCCAATCTTTCCTTTACATACCTGGTTACCAGATACTCACGGGGAAGCACATTATAGTACATGTATGCTTTTGGCCGGAGTTCTATTGAAAATGGGAGGATATGGGTTGATTCGGATCAATATGGAATTGCTACCTCATGCTCATTCTTTGTTTTCGCCGTGGTTGATAATAATAGGAGCACTACAAATTATCTATGCAGCTCTCACTTCTATGGGTCAACGCAATTTGAAAAGAAGGATAGCCTATTCATCAATATCTCATATGGGCTTTGTAATTATAGGAATTGGTTCCACGGCATCTATAGGGCTCAATGGAGCCATTTTGCAAATGATTTCTCATGGATTAATTGGTGCTGCACTTTTTTTCTTGGTAGGAACAAGTTATGATAGGATATGTACTCTTTTCCTTGATGAAATGGGAGGAATCGCTATACCAATGCCTAAAATCTTTACTATGTTCAGTAGCTTTTCAATGGCTTCTCTTGCATTGCCAGGAATGAGTGGTTTTGTAGCAGAATTTATGATATTTTTGGGAATAATTACTAATCATAAATATTCTTCGACCTTTCGGATCATTATTACTGCAATAGCGGCAATTGGAATGATATTAACTCCCATTTATTTGTTATCTATGTTACGTCGAATGTTCTATGGATATAATTCGAATGTCCCGAAACCTTATTTTAAGGATTCGGGACCACGCGAACTTTTTATTTTGATCTGTCTCTTTCTACCAATCATAGGTATTGGTCTTTATCCCGATCTAGTTCTATTTTTACATAATGCTAAGGTAGAAGCTACTTTATCTCAATCTTTCTATTAATCGTAATCATTTTTTTTTGAGCTTTCAGATGAATTGGAAACTATCTAATAGGCCTAGTTATACCCTTTTCTTTACGAGATATAAATAGAATGAAATAGAGAAAATTGCTCTCTAGTTCGAGTTATTTCAAGTAGTTATTAACTCTACGACACCCTTTGAAATAACTTGGACGAACTCTCTATTAATTCAATACCATAGAATCACTGATGATTATTCTAAACAACTCATAATAGATACAGTAGAATAAGGCTTTTTCATACTTATAAAAGTATACATGCTAGGAACCAGATTTGAACTGGTGACACAAGGATTTTCAGTCCTCTGCTCTACCAACTGAGCTATCCCGGCTGTTCCCAGGTGGTAGTATTAGGTCCCTTAGCTAGTGTCTTTGAGAAATGACCGGGTTTAGCCCATTTTTCAAAAGAGGTTTTAATAGGATCCCTCTCCACTATGATCTTTACTTCTGGTTCCGGTGAACAAATGATCATTGAGTTCTCCTCTTTCCAGACGAGACATGAGAAAAAACCCGCCGAAATTTTGAAAAAAGAAAATATATATATATATATAAATATATATTCTCAACTCGTTCCATTTTTTGACACTAAATTTAGCCCCCACTTTAGTGAGAGGATGAATTTGCTTCAAACTCACACTAAAGTAGACATTCAAGAGGGGTCCAATTATACCAATATGGGTGGTCTAGGATAACAAAGATCAAGGAGGTGGTCAAGCCACCAGGATCCAAGATCCTACATCAAACCAACATAAGCACAAAGGGATGCACACAAGGTGCATGATATGTAGTAAAACAAGATACAAAAACATGCAATGTCAATAACTAAAACAAAAAAAAAAGCAAAAATAAAAAGAGGTGGATCAAGCCTCGATTATTTTTCCAACAAGATGTCGATCAGATCTAAGTTGTTTGTCTGAAAAATGCATTCTCACTCTAAGGAAACAAAACTCTTGGCTTTCCACTGGGTAAGTAATCTAAGAAGGTGGGACACATATGACTGATATTCACTCACACACGCCAGTGGCTAAGGGAAAGTGATGCCTCAAATCAACTTCTCATACAACCAAACCAAAGCTATAACTCTTGATAACTTTGATAAGGAACCATGCAATAATGATCTTCGAGCTTCATGGGACAAGAAAAACTTTGTATGCTTAGAGCTCATGAACAAACAATGAACTTTGAGCTTCATGAGGCAAGAAAAACTTTGTATGCTTGGAACTCATGAACAAACAAGATGGCACCATAGAAAAAAAAAATTATTATGAAAGGTGGCCATATAACGATTACTGTAAATGCAAAATAGTGTAAGGAATGTTCAAAGGGATTTTTCTTAGTTCATGTAAGGTCTCTTCTTAGGGAACATTGTGCCTAATGTCTCCAAGAGAGGACAAGTCAAAGAAATATCATTTTCTCAGAGGAAATCAAGCCCAACAATACCAGCAAGAAAAGGATGCATCGCAAGAAGAAAGAAATCACACAATGAAACATGAGTGTTAATGTATGTCCCCACTTTAAAGCAATTTCTAACACCATTATTGTGAGAAATTGCTTTAAAGTAGAAGAAGACATGAGAGCTTATTCAGAAAGTCCTATGTAAAGTCATATTTTTCCAAAAAAAACTACATCCTAAATGAGTACGTCACATGTGAGCCACCTTAAGGCATGTCATCCACATATGAAGATTGCTCTTATATGTACATGAAAGGTGATCAACTAGCCAAAAGAGACAATGACAAGTGACATATGAGACAAGGCTATCTAACCCCTTTCCCCCACTTAGTGCAAGCCAAGGATGAGTCAAATAGGATAAAAATATGTATCAATTAAAGGAACTAGGTGCTTCAACACAAGGAAGAGCACCAGAGTCCCTAAGATGTTGAATTTTGTTACTCAAAGCTTTACATTCATTAGTAGAATGATGATGAACTCTATGATATGCACAAAATGAAGTCTTGTAGTAGAATTTATTTCATGTTCTTTGAGGGAGAGGTATCAAATGATCTTGTAGGAGTCTTCTCAAGATACTCTCTTAATAAAAAGTAGAGGATGTTTCATTATTTTGTGACAAAGATATCTCTCACTTAGTACAAGGAGTCATACTTACGCAAGAATCTTTAGATTGTGAGATTTTGTTCTCTACTTTATAGGAGGGCGTAAAATGTAATGAATTCAAATACTTATTATTTTGTGTGATGGAAGTGACATTAAGCGAACATTTATTTTTTTGTTTCATTTCTTGCAAAGGATAACAATCAAGGCCACTAGTGTCTATCAGTTCAAGATGCACTACTGTTAAAGTCAGCTTAGAAGAATCTTTTGTTAGAGTGTTGATATTGAGTGAAGGCTTGCTTGATGGTTTGATTTCTATCAAAGGACAATAACCAAGACCATGGGTTTCTTCTTGTGTGTTAGGCTCTATAGCGACATGGATACCTTGTTCTTAAGCATTGCATCCTTTTCCACTATATCCTAGTTGTTTCATAAGTTCATAACCTCTTCCATAAATCTTTTTCATTTATTTAGGATTTAGAGGTTTTTGATTGTCGGGTATGTGCAGGATCATCATGGAAAAAATAGGCCCTTAAGTGGCAAAAAAATTAGAAAAATCAGAGCTAGGAAACTTAACGTAAAAATTTGAAAAAGCTATATATATTATTTCAGAAATATGTAAGAATAGAATCTGTAGCAAATTGAATGTAGTTTTTAAACTACTAGGTTTGTTTAAAAAAACAAATCTATATGGTGAAAATTTGAAATTTCAATGCAATGGAACTTAAATTTCAGGGAAAAAAAAACAAGTAGGTATTTATCTGACCACCCTAACCACAATAACATGATAATATTTTTTTATGATATTTTAGATATAAGTAGAGGACTCATGCCATGATGTGATGCATATTTTTTTGTAATTTTTTTCCATGTAAATAATTAAATATGAATTTTTTATTACAACTTTTTAAAAAATATAAAAACTTGTGTCTGACCACCTTAACTTAGTCAAAACTTCATGAAATTCATTTTTTTTTTAATCCTATAGTATGTGAAGAATAGAATGTGATGCATGTTTTGGATTCAAAAAATGTGATATTGTTTGAAAGCTATAGATGTTTTTCAATTAGCCTATCAATCAGGACTTTAATCATAATTTGAATAGAAAATGAATAATAATTACTTATTAAATTCAAAGTAAAACATAATTTATATGGGTGGAAAGCTAAGAATCTCCTTTAAAAACCCTTTTCATTTCATCAATTTTGGGTAAAAAAATAGTTGTCAGCCACATACCCATCATATTGCCACTTTTTGGCCCATCATGATCTTGCACATACCCTGTCAGTTTCATCAAATTTTGTTGTGTATGTTGTCTTTCCTTCTAATGTGGTTGAGGTGGATGCTTTCGAAGGGTCTTCCAAATTTTGTGTTGAAATTACCACTTTTTATTTTCCCTTTTCAGACTCTTTGTTTATGATCCTGTATTCTCCCATGAATGTTGGTTTGAAGTCTAAGGAACCCCAATCATCTTCTAATAGCATCATTATTTTCTCAATATTTTTTTCTTTGTATTTTTCTTACAAGGGTTCCACTTGTGTAGTTGGTGTTAATGTTTTCAAAGGATTTTTTTTTCTTTTCTCAGTGTTCAAACAACTATTTGGGTCAAGGTCAGCTTCAAGTGTGTATACTTTGTTGTTGTAAATATGCTTCATTTTATGATGAAGAGTAGAAGGCACTCCATTCATTGCATGAATTCATGGTTTTCCTAAAAGGAGGTTATATAAAATATCATGAGGCATAACATTGATCATTGTTTCTAATGTGGCCTTTCCAGCTGTAATAGGAAATGTGATCACACCGAGCAGTTGTTTTCCTACATTATCAAATCCCTTGATAAATAAAGAGTCAAGTTAAATTTTTGATATATCCACACCAAGTTTATCCAAAAGCGACACACTACACACATTAATGGTGGAGCCATTTTCAATGAGGGTTATTTTTATTCCCAACCTATTATGGATAGCTATTATCATGAAAGCATCATTTTGTTTTTCCAAAGGGGCAAGTTCAATTTGGTGGAAAACAATGCCAACATTTATTCCTTGAATCATGGCTACTATGTCATTCGGTTGTAGATTAGAAGGGATAGGAACTTGTTGTAAAGCACTTTGAATCATGTTATGATAATGAGGGGATGCTTGAATAAGGTCCCATAATGATATCTTAGCATGATTATTCTTTAGTTGTTCAACAAGATTGTAATATTTTCCTCTTTTTGCAGGTAAATGAGGTGGATCAAGCAAGATAGGATTAGGAAATGGGAGGGATGTTGAAGGTGTTTGTCTTGGTTGATGATTGTTTATAGTGATATATGTATGGGCAATGGTATTAGAACTTGGCTGCTGCAAAACATTATTCTTAGTTGGGTAAAGGATAAGTTTGGGTTTGTTTTGAGTTTGCGATTTGTGTGAAGGTGGGTAAAGAATTAGAGGATTCTTAAGATGTCCCATGGGGTATGTAGGAGGTCCATTAATTGAGAGGGATTTAATAGACACTTGCACATTCATAACCTCAACTGTCTTCATTTGATGTATTTCTAATAATGGGCAATCTAGTATCATCTTTTTCCATAATCCAAGGAAGTCACATCACTATTATTTTCATTTTCTTGCACCATGATATTCTCCCTAGGAGGAGTTTTTTAGGAGAACTAAAAACTAGATGTTCTTGACATTATACGATTGGTTCTGGGTATGTGCAAGATCATCATGGAAAAACCAGGCCCTTAAGTGGCAAAAAATTCAGAAAAATCAGAGTTAGGCAACTTCACATAAAAATTTGAATAAGTTATCTATATTATTTCAAAAATATGTAAGAATAGAATATGTATAAAAATTAATGTAGTTTCTCAGCTAGGTTTATTTAAAAAAAAGAAAAATCTATTTCATAAAAAATTAAAATTTCAATGTAGTAGTACTTAAATTTCAGAGAAAAAATAACAAGTAGGTGTCTGTCTGACCACCCAAACCATAATAAAATGATAATATTTTTTTATAATATTTTAGACATGAGTAGAGGACTCATGTCCAGATGTGATGCATAATTTTTTGAAATTTTTTTCCAAGTAAATAATTAATTATGAATTTTTTATTACAACTTTTAAAAAACATAAAAAACTCATATGTCTAACCACCTTAACTTGGTCAAAACTTCATGAAATTCTTTTTTTATTTTTTTAATCCTATAGTATGCGAAGCATAGAATGTGATGCATGCTTTGGATTCAAAAAATGTGATACTATTTGAAAGCTATAGATGTTTTTGAATCATCCTATCAATCAGCACTTCAGTTGTAATTCAAATAGAAAATGAATAATAATTATTTATTAAATTCAAAGTAAAGCATAATTTATATTGATGGAAAGTTGAGAATCTCCTTTAAAAACCCTTTTAATTTCATCAATTTTGGGTAAAAAAAAATACGTCGGCCACATACCCTACAAATACCCATCATATTGCCACTTTTTGGCCCATCATGATCCTGCACATACCCTTCTTCCAAAATGACTTCATCACAAAAAGGGGAATGATCAATGGTCTAATTTTCTTGCTCAATGACGGTTTCCCTAGGTGAAGAGGGACAACTCAGATTCTCATGACTTTCCTTGATCAAATTATCTTCTTCACAACTAGGAGAGATATGAGGAGAAGAACAAGTATGATTTCATTCCTTTATCCCATAATGTCTTCTAAAATAGGACAGGTAGGGGAAGAAACATAAAGAGGGTTGTCATAGATCTTAAGTATTTGATCATCTAACACCAGTATATCTTCCTCACTTACAATTTCATCTTCTAAAACATTATCACAAGAGGGGAAGGTGTTGGGAGATGAATGTAGACTAGTTGAAGTTTCAATGTTATCTTGTTGTGTTATTTTATCATCATGACTATCTATGCTTGTTTCTTCTTGTTCATCAATGTATTTCCTAATAAGAGAGGTAAAAGGAGAGAAATAACTAGGATTATCAAAACTCTCATTGATTGGTTCTTCTAGGATAAAAATATCGGGTATGTGCAGGATCGTCATGGAAAAAGTAAGCCCTTAAGTGGCAAAAAATTTAGAAAAATCAGAGTTAGGCAACTTGATGTAAAAATTTGAATAAGTTATCTATATTATTTCAAAAATATGTAAGAATAGAATCTGTAGAAAATTGAATGTAGTTTCTAAACTACTAGGTTTTTTAAAAAAAAAATCTATTTGGTGAAAATTTGAAATTTCAATGTAGTAGTACTTAAATTTTAGGGAAAAAATAAAAGTAGGTGTCTATCTAACCACTCTAACCACAATAAAATAATAATATTTTGTTATAAGATTTTAGATATAAGTAGAGGACTCATGTCCCGATGTGATACATATTTTTTTGTAATTTTTTTCCAAGTAAATAATTAATTATGAATTCTTTATTACAACTTTTAAAAAATATTAAAACTTACATGTCTGACCACCTCAACTTGGTCAAAACTTCATGAAATTCAATTTTTCTTTTTTTAATCCTATAGTTTGCAAAGCATAGAATGTGATGCATGTTTTGGATTCCAAAAATGTGATGTTGTTTGAAAGCTATAGATTTTTTTCAATCAACCTATCAATCAGGACTTTAGTCATAATTCAAATAGAAAATGAATGATAATTATTTATTAAATTAAAATTAAAGCATAATTTATATTGGTGGAAAGCTAAGAATCTCCTTTAAAAACCCTTTTCATTTCATCAATTTTGAGTAAAAAAAAATTCATCAGCCACATACCCTACAAATGCCCATGATATCACCACTTTTTGGCCCATCATGATCCTGCACATACCCTATCTTATTTTCCAATAGGAGAGATATTAGGAGAAGAACGAACATGATCATTAAGATTGTCCAAGGTTGTATTCTCTTTCACTAAAATACCCTCATAGGGAGGGGATATGAAATTTTTCCTAACATACCTAGATAGGTAAGAAACTAAAATTGTTTGACCTAGGATTAAAATTACATCTAACCATTTCATGCAATGCTTCAACAATGTAAACAATGTATATCCAAAGATGCAAAAAAAAATTATCCAATGTATGCAAAACTTTAAGAATGCAAACAATGTGTATCTGAAAATGAAAAGAACTTTTATCAAACTTATGCAAAGCTTTATGAATGTAAACATTATGTATGCAAAAGTGAAAAGTACTTTTATCCATATGATGCAAAGTTTCAAAAATGTGAACATTTTCAGATTTGACTGGGACTAAATCGCCCAAAGGGGTGTATGAGTCCCAGTTAGGGTATTTTTACAAATTTCAAAAAAAAAAAAGTGTTTTTTATGCTTTTTGGTTTCTTTGATCTGTAAACTAAATGAAAATGAAAATTTCAATTGACTTTTTATGATTTGAGATACAAAAATGCAAACTATATGCACTTTAATTAATGCAAAAAGTTAGAAACCCTAGAATGCCAATTAACTAATGCAAAACCTAATGCAAAGTCAATGGAAGCTAGATCTAGGATGATGATGCATTCAAAATCAAAAAATAAAATGTTCTAAATATAGGCTCACCAAAATGAAAGAAATAATTTTGTTTGGATTCTATGCTAGGGAGACAGAACAACAAAACTCAACACTCTCATTCAAGAACAAACCCTAGAGATCTCAACCTCAAGTGTGCAAAGAAGAAGGAGATCTTGCAATAAGGTTATTCTACGGACTGATTGTAAACTAATAAGGGGTTCACCACTAAGTTAGGGCTTGGAAAAATGTATGAAATGCAAGATTTAATGATTGAACTCAATAATACAAGAAACTTCACTACATGAACTATAAATGCAAATAAATTAGAACAACAAAGTGGAAAAGTATAGAGGAGCACCTAGAAACCTAAGAGATCTTGAATGTTGAATAACCTAAAATTTAGGCCTATTGGGACTCATATTCTAGTCTGGGTGTATTAGTCCCAGATCTGGGTTTCTGTGCAGGAACTGGTTTTTGAAAAAAGGGTATCTAAAACTGCCAAAATAAAAAAAATGACCTAAACTAGGACTCATACGCCATGACTAGTGTATGAGTCCTATTAGGGTTTTCTAGAACTTCAAAGTCTAAATCTAGTCTTCAATTTCTACTATGTGCTTCCCAATTGATTTATGAATCTGAAACCCTGATTTCGATGTTGTAGGTGACTTTTTAGTGAACATTACAACCTTGCAAATGAGGGGACAACTCCAAAATATTTTTCCAAGCTTGTAACCTAATATTCAATGATTATTCAAGCTCCAAGAAACCTAGATCTACATTCACACATGTAAAGAGGAGAAAACCTTGTTGATAGTTACTGAATAGGGGTTTTCCTTGGTCAAACCCCTTTTAGGTAATTAAACCAAATGATGAGATAATGAATTAAGGATATGAAACATGAAGCATGATACATAAAACATGAACAATAATACCTTGAATGATTCCTTATAAATGATTCTTTGTAAATCTGCAATCTAACATGAAATGGCCATGAAGGATGTACATCTAGATCTTAAGATAAGGGTAGAACAATGCTTGACTTTGGATCTTGAATACAACATCACAACACTAGCTCAATAACATGCTTGATGTTTGATAATCTTGACATGATTATGGATCTTGAATTACTACAACAATTGATGAAAAATTCTATCCTTGAATGTCTTAGAAATGATCTTGAATGCTCTCTTGATGATCTTGTAAAGTCTTGGAATTCCTAAATATTGAGTGCTTGACTTGATATCATGAATGCTTATTGGAATAATCATTTGAGACCTCATTTATATAGGAAATCCATCTAATATCTCATTAGTTGGATCCCACATGCTAAGATTTATGAAATTTGAAATTAAAACCCATTTTTCCCACTCAAAATCTTAAAAATAGGCCAAATGACACTCATACACCATATGTGGCATGTGGGTACCACCTGGGTGGGACTAATATTCCCAAGGAAGCATATGGGTTCCACAGGGGCCTTTTGGAGATAGAAAATATCGGGGAGTGAAGAAATTAAGTGTATTTGTTGGTATTGTCAGGATTTTGGTTAAAATATTCGTTGGGATGCATAATATAGGGTCTTAGGGGCCTATTAATAATGATATTAAGGTCATAAATACATGTAGGCTCAAAATTCAATGTGAAAGTGTAAATAAATATACTTTACGACATCAAATTAAGGAAAAAATAGGTCTTTTTAGCTTAAAAAGGGTCCTAAGCCCAATGTGAAAGTGTACAACACATTACAACACTAGATTAGGTCCATTTAGTTTACAAGCCTCTTAAATTTAATGTGAAGGTGTGAATAAATATACTTTACAACATTAAATTAGGACAAAGCTAGGTTTATTGAGCTTGAAAAGGCCCCAAGACCTAATTTGGATGTATAAATCACATCATAATCACTAGATCAAGGCAACCTTAAGTCCATTTTATCATTAATCATTCCTAGATTAAGTCTAAAAATGTACACAACAAAATTTTTTGACACTACAGTTCTCGATTGGGAGGTGGAGGAAAGAATACCTACTCTAGAAATCAAAATACTAGTGGTGGTGGTGGTGGTGTAGGACAAGGTGGTGGAAGAGACCCATTTACTAGGAGACCAATTCAATAAGATAGCTATAGATAGTTGTGTTTCCTTGGGATAATTGGTTACCCTAACCCTCTCCTCGAAGATATAAGGAAAGTATTGGTAAACTTTTCTGGTAACAATGCAACTAGTTGAGAAGAAAACTTGAGATCATTCAACAATATGATGGATGATTTTGAGGTGGAACATTAAGATGTCATGATGAAACTATTTATGTAGTCATTAAATAAGGATGCTAGAGATTGGTACAAAATTCTACTAGTGGAAAGCATTAGCTCTTGGGAAGAGTTCAAGAGGGTATTCAGGGATCAATATGAGGATAAAACGGATCCAATGTTCATGTTAAGTGAATTTAATAACATCACCAAAGGTCCTAATGAAATGGTTTTTTATTTCAATACTAGATTTCAGAAAGTAATGAATAGACTACCTGTTATCTTGAGGTTAAATGACCAAGTATTCTTGGTTAATTATTGCAATTCTTTTGACTCAAAAAAGAGCTATCATCTAAGAGACAAGAACCCTCGGACCTTGAGAAATTTCTTTAAAATTGCATTACACATTGAGAGCAATAGAAGACCCTCAAGAAAGTTAGGAAGAAGGGACAATGTTAAAATTCTCAAGAACCCTAAGCTAGATAAAGGAGTGACAAAAAAATCCTCTTCATCTGATGACAAACTAGATAATATTATTAATTCAATGAAGGATCTGAATTACAAACATGCAAAGCATGAAAAGGGGTTATCAAATGAAAAACCCAAGTTTCAAAGAAATGAGAAGCCTGCAAGATTAAAAAACTTTCCAAACAATACAAATTAGCACAATGGCAAACCAATGCAAAATAATTAGTAAAATGCACAAAATCAGGTTCCACCTAACCCATTGCAAAAAAAATCTACCAACTTTTCTAATGAGATGCCATAGTATGTGGCCTCTTAGTTTCCACACTCACTCCACCAATGTGCAGTTGTAACACCTCTAGAGGAAGAACAAGTTACAACTACTAATTATGATCCATCTCAAGATCATAGTGAAGATATAAATGTCCTCATTAGTAGATATGACTTTGGTGGTGAGGAGTGTTCTTTTGAGGAGTCTCACGAAAATGGCATTGATGATTAGAGACAAAGGGTGGATGCATATCAATAATAGGTCCTTTCTAATGAAGACACTAAAAATAATTGTAATGTTTATACTTTGGAGACTGATGACCCTGATATATCTCTTAGGAAGCCATCCAATCAAGAGATTGAAATAATGATAGCTAATTTAGTTGTGCAAGAAAGGAACAATTACAACATCAAGAATAGGGCTATTAATGCTAATCAAGGCCAAGAGGTAGCATGTTCATTAAAGAAA
>VDFB02168118.1:179411021-179453635 GCA_007258455.2 Sequoia sempervirens
GTGACATTTACTTTCCCTTGGGGTACATACTGTTGGAATGTCATGCCATTCGGTCTCAAAAATGTAGGTGCCACATATCAGAGGGCTATGACCATAATCTTTCATGACATGATGCATAAGATAATGGAAGATTACGTAGATGACCTATTGGGTAAATCAGTAACAAGAAAGGATCATCTAAAGGTGTTAGACACAATTTTCAAGAGACTAGAAGAATACAAAGTCTGACTGAATCCTAAGAAATGTGTCTTCGGTGTAACATCAGGTAAACTCTTGGGATACATAGTTTCTCGAAGAGGCATTGAGGTCGATCCAAAAAAAGTAAAATCCATCATAGACATGCCTCTACCCAGAGGAATCAGTGAACTCAGAACCCTACAAGGCAGGGTACAATCCATTTGGCGCTTCATAGCCCAATTGGCTGATAAATTCCAACCCTTCCAATATCTGCTGCGCAAGGGTATCCCCTTTGTGTGGACAGATAAATGCCAAGAAGCTTTTAGCAAATAAAAGATTACCTATTGTTGTTGCTAGTCCTCATGCCGCCCATTCATAGAAAACCATTGATCCTATACATCTTGGCAACTAATTCAGCATTGGGGGCATTACTTGCGTAGACTGAACAAGAAGAAAAAGAAAGAGCTATATATTACATCAGTCGGATATTGGTCAGGTATGAACTAAACTATACATCAATTGAATGAGCTTTTCTAGCCGTGGTCTTTGCAACACAGAAACTAAGACATTATATGTTAAGCCATCAGACACAACTAGTATCAAAGATCAACCCCCTCAAATATTTGTTAAGTCAGGCAGCATTAACAAGATGTTTGGAAAAATGGGTCATGATTTTGAGCGAATATGACATTCAATATGTAGAAAGAAAGGCAATAAAATGACAAGTCATAGAAGACCAGCTAGCTAACACACCTTTACAAAGTGATGATCTGTTAGTGGTAGATTTTCTAGATGAGTCGATATTCCATACAGAACCTAAGTGACCTTGGAGACTCTACTTTGATGGATCCCACACTAATCATGGCTCGGGGGCAGGAATCCTATTCATCACCCCTCAAGGAGACTCCATTCCTAAGTCTTTCCGCATTGCTTTCCCATGCACAAACAATGTGGCAGAATACGAGGCACTAGTTACAGGACTTAGAATGGCAATAAAATGGAAAATTAGAGCACTACATGTCTATGGGGATTCTCAGCTCACCATCAACCAGGTTAATGATGACTATGACACAAAAGATGAGAAGCTGATGCCCTACAAATAGATGGTTGATAGTTTCCAAACGTACTTTCATATGGTGACTTTTGAACAAGTTCCGAGAACACAAAACAAAGCGGCAGATGCAATGGCTACAATAGGCTCTCTTCTCGACATTCCAAGCAACATGCCTCAGCTAGAATTCCTAATAGAACAATTGTTGGTCCCTGCCTATGACATTCCTGAGTCAGAAATGGTCTGTGAACTTGTTGGTCTCGACTCTCCCTGGTACCAAGATATTTATGACTACCTTAAGTCTCAAACCATTCCACCTAACCTGTCCAATAACCAGAGGAAGTCCTTCATCTGAAAAGCTGCAAGATATGCCATCGTTAGTGACACCCTTTATTGCCGTAGCTTTGACGACACCTTCCTTAGATGTCTCAACACCAATGAAGCACGTACAACCTTACATGAAGTACATGACGGTATATACGGGTCTCATTCAAGTAGTCCTACTCTAGCCAAGAAAGTAACGAGACTTGGGTACTATTGGCCAACCATTGAAAAGGATGCAATAGAATATGTTAGGACTTGTCGCCAATGCAAGATTCATAGTGATTTGATCCACACTCCAGCACAGGGACTTCATTCAATCACTTCTCCTTGGCCCTTCGCTCAATGGGGACTCAACCTTGTGGGTAAGATCCATCCTACATCGTCCAATGGCCACAATTTCATCATCACCACCACTGATTATTTTACGAAGTGGATCAAAGCCATCCCTCTGACATACATAACTGACAAACAAATACCCAAATTCATTCTCAACTACATCAATTGCCGATATGGCCTTCCGCAATCCATCATCACTGACAATGGGCGTCTGTTTAAAAACAAAGACATTCATGAGTTATGTGAACGATTTCACATCCAACACCATTTTTCATCTTCATATTACCCACAAGGAAATGGTCAAGCTGAGGCATCAAATAAAACCATTGTTAAAATCCTCAAAAGGACTATCAATGACACTGGCCGTGACTGGCATATACAACTCAACCCTGCTCTATGGGCTTACCGCACTAGCACTTGTACGCCTACAGGAGCCACTCCTTTTTCCCTAGTCTTTGGAGTTGAGGCCATCTTTCCCATTGAGGTTGAAATTCCTTCCCTACGAGTCTCCCTGAAGGGTTTAATTGATGATGAGGAGTATAGACAGTCACGCCTACATGAGCTGGAGATGTTAGAGGAAAGAAGGAAGAATTTCCTAAACCATCTACAAGCATATTATAACTATCTTTGCCATAGTTACAATAAGAAAGTCATGGTCAGGAAGTTTGACATTGGCGACTTAGTCCTCATGCAAAACCCTAAGAACTAGGCTGATAGAGAAAAGCCAGGAAAGTTTGAACCAAACCGGTTGGGTCCTTACGTCATCATATCTTCTTTTGGTTCTAGACCTTATCAGCTGGCGACTCTAGATGGAGAACAACTGATAGAGCCTATTAATAGTTTATATCTCTGAAAGTTCTACATATACCATCAGGAGATCGAGCTAAAAAACTGTAAAATACAAAAAAAATGAAAAATAGTAAAAAATCATTGGCTTGATGAAAACTTGGCAAACAGGCATCTTGGTGGCACCAAAAAAATAAGAAAAATGATTTGTCCAAGAGTGAAAACCTAGGAAACAGGCGCTTTGGATAAGTACCATGGTGAAAACCTGGCAAATAGGCACCATGTGTAGTCAATCATTGCTCGGCCATCTACTGTTACTTCATCTGCCTAGGCCTACGATGGAACACATTTCTCGTCACTATAACACCAATCACCATGACATCATACCTTTCATCTCATGGTTGATAAACGGTTGACATCAAGTCCTCTATCATGTTCATCTGGTACTGCAGGCACATCCCTTTCACGTCCTTTAAAATTGGCTGTCTTGGACATGAATGGGGGAAAAATTCTTATCATGTAACTATAGTCGATGTCATGCATGGTTTCAGCAATTGCTAAAAGGTTATGAAAAAAGACAAAAACATCGTAAAAAGTCCTAAAAAAAGACAAAAACATTGTAAAAAGTCCTGAAAAAAGACAAAAACATCAAAAAGAACTTGAAAAAAGACAAAAAAATCATAAAATGTCCTGAAGAAAGACCTAAAAACTAAAAAATGTCCTAAATAAAATCACAACAAAATGTCAAACTGCTCGAAGAGCACGAACACAGAGTCATCTCTTGTCAAGTCCATCATGTCAATCAATCAGTCTTCATCATTCGTCCAAACTATGTTGTCTTTGCACACTCGCTACATAGGCAAGACTCATATTTGAGTCTCCAAGACATTAGGTCAGTCCTTTTAGTTTTGTCAAAATAAAAACATGGCACAATCTTTGGTCATCAAGACAAATTCATTGGTCATGTTGAACTACGAGGTCTCTGAGTGTATGACATAGGCAAGGCCATCTATCGATGAGCCCCTGAGGCTGCACTAGGTCAGTCCATTAGGGTTTGTGGCACTACACTGGCACACACATCAAAAGTCTTCAAGTCAAGACAAATCACTTTTCAGATGGGAAAACTCCTAAAACAAAGTGAAACAATCATCTATTCAACATGACAATCTCATTAGCACGCCAATCATATCATCATGACAATATCGACATATAGTCAATGCAAGTCAAACTCAACCAAACTTTGGTCAAACTTTGTCAAAAGAAGTTACATTATTATAACCTGTCAAACTGTCAACTCTTGGTTATCTTTTAGATGTGTCCTTCTGAAGAATAGCCTTTGTCATTTATGCCTTAGGATGTGTCCTTCCTAGGCATCGTTATTGTCATCCGACATTTTGAGGGATCCTCTTGACATATAAGGATCACTCCTCTTGACATCCATATTCTTTAGATGTGTCCTTCTGAAGAACAAACTCTATCATTTATGCCTTAGGATGTGTCCTTCCTAGGCATCATCATCATTTCAAGGGATCCATTTTGACATTTAGGGATCAATCCTCTCGACATCAACATTATTTAGGATGTGTCCTTCCTGAATTTGGCAATCTTTGACATTCGTCATCTTGGCATCGTCAAAACTTCGGCACCCCGGCATCTCATCGTCATCAAACATGACATCTTGACATTAAAACAATTGGTATCCAGACGCACTTGGCAAACACTTGGCACTTGTCTTTTGGCTTTTTATCATGTTACTAGTTTTTCAACGAGATCCCAAAAATAGGATTTAGAGAAACAACGATGTATCATGTCGTTTGTCTCGACTTTTGACACACATGATTACTAGTTTCTCAGCGAGGTCCTGATTCTGGGATTTAGAAAAATAGCGACATATCATGATAATGGCTCTATTTTTGTATTTTAGAAATCATGAGGCTAGTTTCTCAAGGATGTCTTGGAAATAGGATTTAGAGAAGCAACGACGTTTCATGAGTTCTCCTTGTCTTTTCTGCTTGTGGTTGATTATGACAAAAAGACTGGGGCAATCGCACTCTTCGTATGAGTCATGATCATCCTTGTCTGTGACTTCTTGTCTTATGTGATGGTACGACCTTGTACACCTTGATCTATGTCATATCATAGTGTTTGCTGGCCATTACAACAATCTTCCCAATGATGATTAAGAGCAATAAATATTAAATTCCTATGGTAAAGTTTTAAAGGATTTGGTCTAGGAACTAACATGCATCTCCTTCGGTCTAGTCATCTTCTCTCATCCATCTCACGATGATATCCTAACATACAAAAAATATAAGTGCATACATGATCATATAAACATTGCATTAGGTCCATACATACATCATTCATAGCATTAAATCATATACATTTCATTGCATATTGCATTAACATAATCATAAATAGGGAATCCATTTACATAAATACATTATGCATCACAAAATCAACATAACATATAAATAAGAATTGCATCATCATGGCATCATCTCATAAGTAAACATCATAGGACATACATGACAAGACATATAAATAATACCATCATCGATCATAAATCAACATCATACATAAGGCATCACATCACATATATCATAATGCATAAATCAAATAACATCGCATAACACACATGTAGGCCACATCAAAACTACATCATCATATAATATCATCTCAAAAACATACAATGTCACAGGATAGAGTCAACAGATATCCCAAAAATAGAGCTCGCAGGCTCAATGGTCTATACATAATGTGTCATAACATAAAAAAAAATATGGCAAACATGCCCCTAGGATAGGCTCTCATCATCCCCTCGTGGCAAAGAGTGTGGCGGCTGAGGATCTATGACTAGCATTGAGATATTGGGTGGACCTGTAGCAGTCTCCATCTGTGCAACCAATGGAACTAACACTGATGGCATCATCTCCACGGTAATAGACACCTGTGAGGACACGACGGCCCGACTCTGTGACGATGAAGGATATGTCACTAGTGGCTATCTCTGTACTGAACATGGAAGAGTCCTTAATGTCTTGGCACCTTGCGTCATCCCTAAAAGGAAAGCACAAGATGGAGAAAAAATAAAGGTTTACAACATATAGAAGAATGTAGATACAAATAGAGGAATGTCAGACAGAGAGATATACATCAAAAAGAATGGTACAAAAGATCACATTATGCACATGAAATCACACACATAACTTGAAGAAGAAAATAAAGAAAAGACTAGTAAGGAACATGTGAGTCAACCTATAGTAGGTCATCCACATCCCAATATTGTTCATTCTATGCGAAAGGAAAATAACTAGCCAAAGGGACAACATAAAGTGTGGTACTAGGACAATGCTATCTAATTCTTGCCCCCACTCGGTGCAAGAAAAGGATGAGCCAAGATGGGTGATGATATTCTACTCCTTGCAAAAACAAAATAATTTGCAATGAATGTTAAACATGAAATAGTGAGTGTGCTATGATCCTACAACTATTACATGGAAAGGAGCAACAACTAATATTATGGATTATAATGAGTAAACAATCTATCAACTTGATGCATATCTTATGAGATATTGACATGTGTAGTATCTAATAGTTCAAGATGCACCAAATTTGGAGTTGTCTTGGAGGAATCTTTTGTAAGAGTGTTTATATTAAGTGAAGGTCTTTCTAATGCTTTTGTTTCTTTCGAAGGGAAATAACCAAGACCATTAGTTGTTCCTTGTTTGTTAGGCTCTATAGGGACAAAAATACCATGTTCTCTAGCTAGCTCACCACATCCTTTTCCACTATAACCATGTTGTTTCATAAGTTCATAACCTCTTTCATAAAGCATTTTCATTTCTTTTGGCTTTAGTGGTTTCTCTTAATCAACTTCATCAAAGTTTGTTGTGTAATTTGCTTCTCCTTCTAAAGTGGTTGAGGTGGATGCTTTCGAAGTTTTTTCTGAATTTTTTGTTGACATTATCATTGGTTCTTTTTTTCTTGTTAGACTCTTTTGTTATGCTCTTGTATTCGTCCATGAATGTACGTGTGATGTCTAAGGAACCCCAATCATCTTCCAATAACTTTGTGACTTCTTCAATATACTTTTCTTTGTATTTCTCTTGCACAGTTTCCACTTGTATAGTTGGTGTCAATATTTTCAAAGGACTTTCCTTGTTTTTCTTAATGTTCAAACAATTTTCTGGTTTAGGGCTAGCTTTGATTGTACTTCATTTTACTATGAAGGGTAGAAGGCACCCCATTCATCAGATGAATCCATGGTCTTCCTAAAAGAAGATTATATGAAAGATCATGAGGCATAACATGGATCGAGGTTTGTAATGTGTCAATTTCAACTATAATAGGAAAAGTGATCACACCAAGTGGTTGCTTTCCTACATTATCAAATACTCGAATTGATAAGGAATCAGGTTCAATTCTTGATTTATCCATGCCGAGCTTATCCAAAAGGGTTAAAATACACACATTAAGGGTTGAGCTATTGTCAACAATGGTTCATTTTATCCTTGTCCTATTGAAAATAGCTATTATCATTAAATATTCATTTTTTTTTTGCACTTCTAGTGAAGGTAAATCATCTTGATGGAAAGTAATGTCTAAGTAGACCAAAGCTATAGCTTGAATTTGGGCTGCCACATAATTTGATTGCATATTAGGTGGGTATGAACTTGTTGTAAGGCACTTTGAATCATGTTATGATAATGAGGGGAGGCTTGAATAGGGTCCCATAATGATATCTTAGCAGGATTTTTCTTAAGTTGTTCAAAAAGGCCATACTATTATCCAATTTGTAAAGGAAAATGAGGAGCACTAGGAAAGATAGGATGAGGTAACTGGAGGGATGTTGGATTTTTTTTATCTTGGTTGTGGATTTTTTCTAGTGTTATATGTATGAGCAACGGTATTATAACTCAACTATTGTGACATATATTATTCTTAGGTGGTTTGAGGATGAGGATGGGTTTGTTTTTAGTTTTTGGTTGGTTTGAGGGTGGGTAAAGGATGATTTTATCCTCAACAGGTGCAATAATTAAAGGATCTCTACGACATCTAAGAATTAGAGGACTCGAGGGAGTTCTAATGTTCATAACCTCACCAAAGTTATCCTTATTTTCATTATCTCTTAGTGAAGGGGAGTCTAATGTTGCCTCATCATCTTCGTCTAATAAATCCACATTACTATTGTTTGAAATACATGCATCAATTCTATCATTCTCTTGCACCATGATATCTACCCTAGTAGGAGATCTTTTAGGAGAGGAGCAAACAAGATGTTCATCACATTCCATGGTTAGATTTTTTAAATTAACCTCATCACCAATAGGGGAGGCCAAGTAAGAGAGGAACAACTATCATTTTCATTCTTGTACAAATGATTGGATCATTTCATTTAAATAGATCTTTCTAAATGGTAGGAGCATTAGGAAAGGGAGAAACAAGATTTTCATGACTCTCAATAATTGTATCATCTAACACCAAACTATCTTCTTCACAACTAGGAAATATATTAGGAGAAGAGAAAATATGATTATCATGGTTATCTATAATTACATCCCCATGTCCTATAATGTCTTCCCAAGTAGGAGAGGTAGGATTGGCATATCTCTCAATCATTGGATCTTTTAACACCAACATATCTTCTTCCCAAATAGGATGGATTTTGTAACTGTCTCGATTTTCCATGATTGCACCCTCTTTCACTAAAGCATTCTCAGAAGTAAGGAGGTGTTGGGAGATGAATGGAGATTTGGTAGAGTAATGCTAAGGAATGTTTCAATGATCTCATCTTCTTGTGTCATAATATTTTCCTAAGAGGGAGGAGGAGAGAGACAATCAAGACATTCATGATGTTTAATGATTGTATCTTCTTTAACCAAGATACCTTCGTCACTAGTATGAGAGGTATCGGGAGAAGAACAATTATGGTTTTCATGACTATCTATGCTTGTATCTTCGTGGATCATATCATCCTCACAAATGGGAGAGATAGTAGGGTTTGAGTGAGTGATAGGAAAGGTGATATTAAGGATTGTGTCAATGGTTTTTTTCTCTTGCTCTAAGATGTTTTCATAACTAGGAAAGATAGTGGAAGGATGGCTAACATGTTTCTTAATGAACTCATAAGAGCGGATGTTGTAATAATGCAATCCATTCTTAGCCATATCAAAACCACATCTTTGAAAAGGAAACATCTTAACATGAAAAATTAATCTAAAGGCAGCAACCAAAAGCACAAATAATTAGATCTCAATGCTCTAAAATGCAGATTCAGACCTAATCAAGGACTAATATGCCTAGGTGGGAATATGAATCAAAATTAGGGTTTTTGGAAAGTTCAAACAGTGAAAAACAAAGAGAATAGAATACCCAAAATCTACAAAAGAGACTTACATATAAGGACTAATATGCCAAGGTGGGTGAATGAGTCCAAATTAGGGTTTTTAAGCTTGGATCAACAAATTCTGAGTTGATTTTAATGTGTCTAGGATATATGCTCAATTGAATTTTTACAATTACATATTTCCAATGAAATTGAATGATGCAAAATGAAAAAATGGAACCTATATGCACTTTTCAATAATGCAATATTTAGAATCCCTAAATGTAATTCAACTATTGTAAATCTAATGAAAAGTTAATGCAACCTAGATCTAGAGCTATAATGTTCTCCAAATCATAAATTCAAGGGTGAAAAGGTCGAGATCACTAAAATGAACAAAAGGGAAATAAGGGTTCCACCTTTTGGGAAATGGAATTGGACCTATTTCACACTTTAATTCATTAGGAAACTAGATCCATCAACCAAGTGACTTGATTGAGGAAAGGCTAGTGGATTCCTTGGATAATTAGATGGGGGTTTGTCATTAAATGAAGCTTCAAAAGGGAGAAATGTAAACACTTATGCAAACTCACTATGAAACCTAGAAAATTGAAAGCATGAGATCAAACTAATAAACTAAATGGCACAAAAAAGTACCTAGATGAATGGAGATGCCAAGACAAGATCTACAAACTCCGAAATTTGTTGTTAGGGTTTGTACCGAGACTAATATGCCAAGTATGGCATATGAGTCCTACTCTAGGGTTTTCAGGATAGAATCTAGAATTTTTCTATCTACTCTCAGGATTTGTTGAATGATGATAAAAAAAATATCCAAGGACTAATGTATGCCAGGTTGGGTGATTTAGTCCACCTATAGGTTTTTCTGAGTATCTTTCCAGGTCCTCTGAACCTAGATCCAACATTGTTGAATGCTATCAAAAGTCCATATTAGGGACAAAATCACCAGGTCAGGCGAATGAGTCCAGTTCACCTAAATATGAAAAACACACATCACAAGAGAGAAAAAAATGTTTTTTAGAGGATGGGGGTTTTCCTTGGTCGAACCCCATTTTGGTAATTAAACCTTGAAATGAAATGAAATAGCATGAAGGAATGATGAATGAACAAATGCAATGTTGCAACTCACCACACCCTTGAAATGAAGGTTGCAATCTTCTTTCAAATGGCTAGCATGCATGTGGATCTTAACTCTTCATTGAATGCTTGAATATTTGTCTTGAATGATTGCTTGAATCATGAAATCTACATGACAAATGTTAGATCACAAAAACACGTGATGCATGAAGAATTTTACATGATGCTTGAATCTTGAATATTGCTCTAAATGCTTGATAACTTGCTCTTGAATGCTCTTGATCTCATAAAATTTCTAGGATACTTGGATACTTGAAATCTCTAGATCTTAGATAAAAATGATAGGTGAAATAATGATTTGAAGCCTTAGTTTTATAGGCATCCTATCTTATTTACCATTTATTAGATCCCAAATGCTGAAATTTACAAAATTTGAGTTAAAAACCTTGATTTCTCTCTCAAAACCTTATAAAGGCCCCAAATGGGACAAATATACCAAGGGTGGCGTATAGTTTCCACCTAGGGGGACTAATATGCCCAAGGTGGCGTATTAGTCCCACCCTAAGTTTTTAAGGTAAGAGAATGTT
Source organism: Sequoia sempervirens (assembly GCA_007258455.2). Classification (NCBI taxonomy): domain Eukaryota; kingdom Viridiplantae; phylum Streptophyta; class Pinopsida; order Cupressales; family Cupressaceae; genus Sequoia; species Sequoia sempervirens. Next base: position 179,421,709 of record VDFB02168118.1, read on the forward strand.
GGGAAGTTAGAATATTAAATGCATTTATTGAATTTGTCGAGATCTTAGTTGAAATAAACCTTGGTATGTATAATAAAGGGTCTTAGGGGCCTATTAATGATGATTTAAAGGAAATGAATGCAATAGTACCAAAATAGGTCCAAGCAAAGTATGAAATTGTACTATCTCCAAGAAGGGAGTACAATTTTTGAAACTACAGTTGGAACAACTATACTTTATATTTTATGTGATCCTTTAAACCACCTAGAAATAGTTCCTTCAAATTTTATTCTATCAAATTCTACACTATTTGAAAAAGGGTTTAAAATTGTTGAATATAATCCTTAACCATACCTATTTTCCTTAATTTAGCGAGTTGGTAAAAGTAGCTATCAATAAAGTTACCTCCATAATGGGTAGCAAGTTCCTCTTGAAAAATTGACCATGTGACCACACAACCCTTCTTTCTCTTCTCATCACATAATCAACGATACCAAATAAATTTATCTGGAAGTCCAAGTATAAGTAAGACCAAATGAAGTAAACTAAGTGCAATTAAGTGATCTATATATATGACTGACTATGTATGCAAAACCTAAGATTTATGCAATGTTGGAAAACACAATGTGATATGAAAACAAATAGCTATGAATGAATAAGTGCATAACAAAAAGAAATGAACTGAATCAGAGTGCACCTAGAGGTCTGATGAAGATTATGGAATGTTCTAAATGTTATCTAGAATCACAAAAATTCACCAGTGGGACTCATTCACCCAGGGTGGCGAATTACTCCTGCTTCTGATGAAAACTATCAGGAATAGGTTTCTGAGTGTCGGGATCCAAAATTTGACAAAACATAGATTTCCAACCTTATGGTGGGACTCATTCACCACTAGTGGAGAATCAACCCTCTCCCAAAATTTTGAGAAATAAAAAAACAACTCTGCAACACTAGACCTGAGGATGTCTGCTTGTCGGGTAGCCAAAGTCAGTTCTGTAGCAAACAAAAAAAATACCTTCTCCAAGCTTGAAATAAGGTTGATTTGAATTGAAACACCTTGTTGACTTTTTGACCACTCTTCAACACCTAAATGCTTGTTAAATATGCATACAAAGGTCTGCAAACACACACATAAGAGGGGGAAAATGGTTGAGGGTTAGCAAATAGGGGTTTTCCTTGGTCAAACCCCACTTTGGTAATCAAACCCTTAATGAAATAATGAAATGAAAGAGAAAGTTAAAATAATAACATGCAAATTCTATCAACTTACCAAACCCTTGCTGGAGAAAATATGAAGTTATGTCAATGGATGCTTTCAAATGCTTGATGGATGCTTGATTTGATGTTGTAAAGTGCTTGAGTGCTTGAATGAATGAGTGAATAAGTGAAGTTGATGAATGGGGGTTGAAATGGATGTAAAAAAACTTATTTATGCATTCTTGTGCCTTAGTAACCCATTAATACCTCATCAAAGGCCAACATCAAGTGATTTTTAATAAAAACCCAAAAGGAAATTTGATTTTTTTTGAATTTGGAGCCAAGGGGGACTCATTCGCCACCCATGGCGAATGGTTCCCAACTCAAGCTTGAAAGTGGGTGTCGGGAATTATCTTGTATTTAATGTTATTTTCCAGGTTTACATTGAAAAATACATTTAATTAAAGCTTATAAGGGCATAAAGGGGTCAAATAAAGCATAAGAAAGGTGTAAATAGTGAAATTGTTCCTAGAAAAGTATGAAATCTTGTTACAAGACTTTACAACACTTCAAAATAGGACTTTATAATTGATGGAAAGGTGATTTTTAGGTGAATTGTAATGAATAGAGTCTAGAAGAGTGTAGAATTTTTTTACAACACTTCACAACACCTTCACAAGATGTTATTTGAATTTTAGTACCTAAATATGCATGTTCAAGCCATATTACAACATTAAATCATAGCAAAATAGACCAAACATCATGAATAAAGGCCTAAAAGACCATGAAAATGATAAGGGGCCATTTTTCTATGGTGCATTTAGCCCCCACTTTAGTGAGAGGATGAACTTGCTTCAAACTCACACTAAAGTAAGCCATGAACATCAAGAGAAGGGTTCAAATGTACTTATGTTAGAAAGATGGAATGAAAATGATCAAGAGGGATGATCAATCCCCCAATATGAAGATCCCATGGAAAAGTAAACATAAGAACAAATGAACACACATGTTGAAATGGACATTGAATTGAGCTTTGATCATCTGTCTAACTAGTTGTGGATTAGATCTAGGTTGTTTGTTTGAAAGAGAGAATGCATACTCACTTTGGGGTGACAAAACTCATGGTGGTCCTCTGGGTGAGGAGGCCCAAAAGGTAAGATACATACACTAGTTGGTATGCACTCACAAACACAAAGGTGGCTATGGGGAAAGTCGTGCCACTGAATGGGCTTCCTGCTCAACCATATCAAAGTTATACCTAATGATAACTTTAAGAAGGTACCACAAAGGAAAATTTTAGTTTGTGCTTCATGAGACAAGAAAAGCTTTGTATTCTTAGAACTCATGAACAAAAAGGAAGGTACCATAGGAATGCAAGTTGCATTATGCAAGGTGGAAAAAATTCAAAGTGTAAAATAAAAATGCAAAAATGTAAAAGTATAAAATGGAAAAGATGTTCGAAAGAGTCTTATTAAGTTCATGCAAGGTTTGTCACTTAGGGAACATTGTGTCTAATGTCTCCAAGAGAGGACCGATCAAAGAATCGTATATTCACAACTTAGGGGATGTAGTGCATCACATCAGACCACCAGGAGGAATGTAATATGCTAAGATAGATCACACTTATGAAGGACATCACACCCAATGTCATCCACAAAGTGACAAACGCATCATATTAAATGACAAGGCTGCACTAAGAACCAAGAATCCAAAATGAAATAATGGTAATGTATGCCCCCCACTTTAAAGGAATTTCTACACACCGTTCTATGAGAAATTACTTTAAAGTAGCCAAAAAAAAAGAAAATGCAAAAAGAAAACAAGACATGAGAGCCAACTCAGAAAGCCCTATGCCAAGTCATATGTTTCGAAGTTGGGTTGTGTCATGTTAACGAAAAGGAAAACAAAAGAGAGGGAGTTGTCCCCCCAAAAAGGAACACACTAAAAACATAAGGGATCTATGGATTTGGGGTCAGTATGTTTTTTGTTGCAATGTTTTTATGAAAGAGCTTGGAACTGCCATCATTCCCCAAAGCATATAGAACTAGAAGAATGACACAAAGAGAGTGAAAACAAAAGAAAAATAAAGTTCATTTTAGGTCAACATGGAAGAGACATTGCGGTCTCAATTCTTTGCATCATTCCCAAAAGGAAAAACACAAATGAAAGAGAAAAAGATTTTGGGTCAACATGAAGGAGACATTTAAGTCTCAATGCCTTGTGTCATCCCCAAAAGGAAAACACAAGAAAAAAGACAAAGTAAAAAGGGAAAGGGACCGATTGGGTCAACATGGAAGAGACAAAGGGTGTCTCAATGAATTGCATCATCCCCAAAATGAAAACAAAAAACTAAATCGAAAAAGATAATGCATGACATATAGAAGAATAGAGGAAACAATAGAAGTGTAGAACAAGAGAGTACATAGTGAAGCAAAAAAGGAATAACATAGTTAAGAGAAAAAGACAATTCCATTACAAGGGTAAGGCTTAACAACTTCGTACCTCTGCACAAAGTGTAAAGGAAAGAATGAGCCGAGGTGGGTGAAGTAAAAGGATCGTGCAATAGTGAGAATAGTAAATTCTACAACTATGGCATGATAAAGGGATTTAGTTGTTATGGGATAATAGGAAAGCAATCGGTATCAATGAAATGATACTTATCCAGTATGTCTTTCAATGTCCGACATTATTTTTTTTGATGTCCAAGAATATGATGTTATTTGCAAAATGTTATGTTAGAATCTTTAGGACGAATGACCAACCTATTCATAGGTGGTAAAAGCATAAGACCTTTGTTTAAAAGAAGTTGAAGTCTCCTTTCACATTCAGGTGGATGTTGTGTACGAAACTTGAGTTTCTTTAATTTATAAGGTTGTTTTCATTTTCTAGACTCTCCTTTTTTGTGAATGGAAGGAGGAGAAGGACCTATGGGAATCCTAGCATCATTGTTATTAGAATTAGGTAATGGTTGTTCACGTGGAAGGAGAATGTCTAAGTTAGGAGGAGAATCAAAGATCACTATACCATCATCTCGAAGTTTCCAATATTCAAAAGGAGGTTTATCAAGAAGAGAAGGATCTTGATATCCTAGTCCTATTGTGTTTTCTTTGTTGGTTTTTGTTTAAGAAGTTGGTGAATGTCATGTTCATGTTTTATGTGACAACCTTGTTTACTTAGGATAGTAAAGCTTTTTCCATATGTTTCTTCAAGGTTTATGGGAGTTTTTGTGACTTTGCAATCATAAAATTGGTGAGGGTGTGTTGGTTGAGAGGGACTAGGTCCACTTGATGAACTTTAGGTCCTTCATTGATTTTGAGATGTAAGTATGCAAAGTGATCAGGAGGTGCAATAGTAGGAAGATCTTGTGACCTCATGGAAGGATAAAAGGTTGCATTGGCTTCTAGGTTATCAAGGCATTCATTGTAGAACTTTTTCATGCTATCATCATCTTCTCCAATGATGTCTACATCAGGAGGAGGACAATCATGAGGAGTTGAAGGAGCATGAGGCAACTCAAGGTCATTAGGGTCACAACCAAAGGCACAATTGGACATGTCTACCAAGGATTTTAATGAATTCCAAAACTTATTAAAAGAAAATGCCATGATGGAAGTAAACTAAAATGCAAGAAATGACTGAAAACAAATATTCTAGAAATTAAAATAGAAAGCAACTACAGAATTCTATAATGCAAGAAATACCTAGAAGATGTCTGAAAATGTTGTGCAAAATGTGCAGGTGGACTGATTCACCCAGGATGGCAAATGAGTCCCAGTATGAGATTTTTTTTTGTGTTTTGCAGAAAATTTAATGTGATTCTAATGCTTTTTAGATGCCAATGAAGGATGCAGATGCAAATTTTCAGTTCTTTCAATGATATGCAATGCAAAAATGAACTCTAAATGAGTCTTTCACTAATGCAAGTTAATAAACCCTAGGATGCAAAAACAAATCAATAGCCTAATTGAATGTTGATTCAAATGATGTTAAAGATGCCATATGCAATTGAAATCAGAAATGTAAAGTGTTCAAAATACAAGTTCACCAAAATGAACCATAGATTTTTGCCACCACAAGGCTCTCTAACTCTTCTAGGGTTTTTCACCTAAAAGGAGAGAGGTAGGCCAAAAATGCTAGCTAGTTTCACTCAAATTATTTAATGTAGGATGTTATTAAGACTAAATGAAGTAAAATAAGTGCAATTAAGTGATCTATATGACTAACTATGTCTGCAAAACCTAAGATTTATGCAATTTTGGAAAAAAACAATGCGATATGCAAACAAAGAGCTATGAATGAATAAGTGCAGAACATAAAGAAATGCCTAAATCAGAGTGCACCTAGAGGTCTGATGAAGATTCTGGAATGTTCTAAATGTTGTTTGGAATCATAGAAATTCACCAGTGGGACTCATTTTCCCAAGGTGGCGAATTAGTCATGCTTCTGATGAAAACTATCAGGAATAGGTTTCTAAGTGTCAGGATCTAGGATCTGACAAAACTTAGATTTCCAAACTTAAGGTGGGACTCATTCACCACTGGTGGTGAATCTGTCCTCTCCCAAAATTCTGAGAAATCAGGAGACAACTTTGCAACACCATATTCGAGGATGTCTGCTTGTTAGGTTGTCGAAGTCAGTTTTGTAGCAAACAAACATAATACCTTCTCCAAGCTTTAAATAAGGTTGATTTGACTTGAAACACCTTTTTGACTTGTTGACCACTCTTCAACACCTAAATTCTTTTTAAATCTGCATACAAAGGTCTACAAACACACACACAAGAGGGGAAAAATGGTTGAGGGTTAGCAAATAGGGATTTTCCTTGGTCAAACCCCACTTTGGTAATCAAACCCTTAATGAAATAGGGTATGTGCAGGATCATGATGGGCCAAAAAGTGGCAATATTATGGGTATTTGTAGGGTATGTGGCTAACGACTTTTACCCAAAATTGATGAAACAAAAAGGTTTAGAGATTCTTAGCTTTCCACCAATATAAATTATGCTTTAATTTGAGATTTAATAAATAATTATTAATTTTCTATTAAATTACGACTAAAGTCCTAATCGGTGGGTTGATTGAAAAACATCTATAACTTTCAAATGGTATCACATTTTTTGAATCGGAAACATGCGTCACATTCTATGATTCACATAATATAGGATTAAAAAGAAAAATTAAATTTCATGAAGTTTTGACCAAGAGTTAAGGTGAGATTGGAGACATATGAGTTTTATATTTTTTTAAAATTTGTAATAAAAAAATCATAATTAATTATTTACTTAGAAAAAAATTACAAAAAAATATGCATCACATCGGACATGGAGTCCTCTACTTATATATAAAATATTATAAAAAAATATTATCATTTTAATTATGGTTATTGGTCGGTCAGAGACACCTACTTATTTTTTCCCTAAAATTTAAGTACTACTGCATTGAAATTTCAAATTTCACCAAATAGATTTTATTTTTTAAATAAACCTAGTATTTTAGAAACTACATTCAATTTTCTATAAATTTTATTCTTACATATTTTTGAAATAATATAGATAACTTATTCAAATTTTTACGTCAAGTTTCCTAACACTAATTTTTCTGAATTTTTTGCCACTTAAGGGCCTATTTTTTCCATGATGATCCTGCACATACCCAATAATGAAATGAAAGAGAAAGATAAACTAATAAAATGCAAATGCTATCAACTTACCAAACCGTTGTTGAAGAAAATCTAAAGTTATGTCAATCGATGCTTCAAAATGCTTGATGGATGCTTGATTTGATGTTATAAAGTTCTTGAATGCTTGAATGAATGAGTGAATAAGTGAAGTTGATGAATGGGGGTTGAAATGGATGTAAAAACACTTATTTATACATTCTTGTGCCTTAGTAACCCATTGATACCTCATCACAGGCTGACAGCAAGTGATTTTGAATAAAAGCCCAAAAGGAAATTTCATTTTTTTTTAATTTGGAGCCAAGTGGGACTCATTGGCCACCCATGGCGAATGGGTCCCACCTCAAGCTTGAAATTGGATGTCAAGAATTATCTTGTATTTAATGCTATTTGTCAGGTTTACATTAAAAAATACACTTAATTAAAGCTTATAAGGGCATAAAGGGGTCAAATAAAGCATAAGAAAGGTGTAAATAGTGAAATTGTGCCTAGAAACATGTGAAATCTTGTTACAAGACTTTACAACACTTCAAAATAGGACTTGATAACTGATGAAAAGGTGATTTTCAAGTGAATTGTAATGAATAGAGTCTAGAAGAGTGTAGAAATGTTTTACAACAGGTCACAACACCTTCACAAGATGTCGTTATTTGAATTTGAGTACCTAAATATGCATGTTCAAGCCATATTACAACATTAAATCAGAGAAAAATAGACCAAACATCATGAAGAAAGGCCTAAAAGACCATGAAAATGATAAAGGGCCATTTTTCTACGGTGGAGATCCTTGCCATCAAAATTTCTCATATCCATTTTTGGTATGAATTTCCTTGGCATAGGATTATTACAAGAAGGATCCTTCTTGAAACCTAAGTGAAGCCCAAGGAAATCATGTCCAACAAAAGCATTTTTTTCCACCTTACTAGGTGAATCTTTGCCCTTACACTTCATCCCCTATATAATTTTCACTAAATCTTCACATTCGGGCACCTATAGCTGCTAAACCATGAGGAATTTGAAGATGATGTAAACTAGAGTCTCGTCACATTTTGTCTGTAGATTCTAAAAATATTTTTTTCAATTTTTTTGGAATAATATTACACTTCTTTTTCCATCTCCCACGAAAACTAGTGTTTTTTAGAAAAGAACATTTTAAAAAAGTGGCGCACACCGTATAATGCATAATTTTTTTTTGCATGAAGGATAAAATTCTAATTCTTTTAAATTTAGATTTGTAACTCCAATATCTAGTGCTTCCACTTGGTTAGATAGTTTTTTATTGAATATTTTTTCTTTAATCAAGTTTGAAGTCAAAGCAATTACAAATTTACACTTATTTATAGCAATAACTTTTTTGTATATATTGAAATTAAATTTATTTTTTGTTGGATCAAGGACTTCAATATCTAATGCACTCATATTTTTCAATTTTTTTTTTTATAATATGCTATTTTTCCACATGTGCAGAACAAAGACCTTCATTTTCGATGAAAAACCTATGTCTAATTTTTAACTAAAAAAACAAAAATATAACAAAACAAACACATATTAAAATTATATTCATTGGATAACTCATTGAGGACTACCATTCCAGTTGGGTTTTGTGAAGACTCCTCCATTTCATCCTCAATCGAGCCTCGGCTTAAAATTTAGGTTTTTTATGTTTGAGGGGGAATATGAGGAATAAAGGGGTTGATGCGAACCATTAGGGGTTTGTTGAAGCCCCTTCATCATTTTTCTTTTGTTTTGGGTGGGAAATGTGGGCCCGGTAATTGTGGGTTCCACTCGAGACCCTAGTTTGAGTGAACCCCTTTTTGGTTGGTTGAACTTGTAGGTTCATTCGAACCCCTAAAACCATTTTTTTTTCCATGGGGTCATTTTTTCTCAGTTTTCCTTCCTCCATCAAATTGTAAACCACTATTGTGGCTTCACCCTTATGTCATTCCTAATTGATGAAATTTTACCCTTGACATTTCTCATTTCATCATTAGGGTTAATATCCTCATGTCCAGTTCAACCTTATCTGAATATTTTCTTGATGTGGTAGCATTCTTTTGGTCTCTTGTTGTAGGACTCATCATGATGGTAGAAAATAATTTTACAATAAATTACACAAATAAATTCAAAGTATTTCAAAAAATTTATTGTTACTTACCAATGCTTAGGTCGCACTCTCCCAAATAAATGATGATTTGTAACCTTAAGAGTGAATTTGTTAGAAATCCTAATTTTACAAGAAATCATTTATTGATACTTCAAATTATCTATAATTTGTATTGTAGGATCCTCTATAACTTCTTCAAAAACCAACTAAATATCAAGAACAAATAATGCAAGATTTTGGAGACATGCACTTTCCAAATAAATTAGTCAAAAACCTAAGTAACAAATCACTCAATTATTCCCTAATTCCTCTAAACTTTGGATTGTAGCTTCTTTAATGTGTTATTCAAAAACCCTTTAAAAATTATAAGAAAAATTCATGAAATTTTGAGAGATATACTCTTCCCAAAATGACCTCTAATATTAAGAAAATGCCTTGCCTCTATGATGCCAAAATCATGCTCAAATACCACTTGTAACAAAATAACCTGCACAATAGAAGAATATGATAGAAAATACACTACAAATAATTGAGAATAATTGAGAATAACAAGCCACGTCAAGGGGAAAACCTCCAAATATCTCCAATGAGAATAAAATTCATAATATGATGATGAAATAAGACTCACTACTTCCTATATATACCTTATTTATGCATAAGATATTACCTAGGTTGACTTTGATAACACTATATAAGTCCTGAGATGACCTAATTAACTAAATAATAATATAATAATGATAATATGACCTAGGTAAGAGTTAAGATAGCCACAAGTGAACTATTCATAACCTGATGTAATCTAATACTAAGGGTGTAGCACAAATATTGTGAATGGTTTTTCTTTTGATAGATTGTTTAAAACATTTTGAAACTTGAAATGAAATAATGAGAAATATTCAATAACATAATTAACAACTAATTGATATAGCTAGGAAAAATTTAAAAACTTAAATAAAATAATAAGTTTGATAAATCAATGATGATTTTTTCTCTTAGAGTTTAAAAATAAACAATTTAACATTTAATTTTTAATGTCATTCATAAAAGAAACTTGACCAAGAAAATACTAAGATTGATAAATTAATGATTATTTTTTCTCTAATTTGAAAATAATCAATTTAATGATTAATTTTGAATGTCATTCACAAAACAAACACGACACTTTCTTTCATGGGAAAAAACATATGAAATAATTTTCAATAGAAAGGATCATTAATATTGAACTCAATAATTAACTAAGATTAATCCATATATTTAACAAACCAATAAATAAATGTGTAGAGATCCTACTAAGAGTTTAATCAATATTATGTTTTTTTTAATACTTACTAAATTAATGCTAATGAATCATTTGAAAATTATTAATGGTTGAGAACCTTTATGTAGTTTGGAAAAGAACACAAATATAGAATATTTTGGGGTTACAAAAGATCAAGACGATCATCACATATTAAGAAAAAATAATATCTAATGATATTAAATATTTTTCTATGTAAATAATAACTCATTAAGGATCAATACATGCTAAAAATTCAAACATGTATCCATGTTCCCTCTCTGTTGTACTTTCTATTTTTGTTTGTTTTGTAGTTTGAGTAGGATCGAAAATCCAAGTAGACAACTTTCAACGACCCCACCTTATATATAAGAAAAAATATATTATTGTTGACCAAATTTTAATTAAATAGATGTATCCAACAAAGATTACAATAACCAAATGTCTATGTATGAATAATTAAAGTTAAATGTCAATATTGAAAGCATGAAAATATGGTCACCACATATTATAAACATCATGTAGGTTATTAGTTACATCATGTAAGTTATTAGTTATTGCAGCATGGCCATCTACATAATGCAACATTTGGATCTAAATATAGAAAGAGATTTCTAATCATATTGATAAAAATAATCCAATTCTAATTTTCTATATATTTTTTGATTGCATTCCCCATAACAATAACAACTTAAAAATGAATGGATACATGGTAGATTTAACTTAAGGAAAGTTCAATAAACATTAGCAATCCATAAGTCCCTTCAAATATTGAATTATTTCATGTTATGCTTTTGAGATATTTATTTAGTCTCCAATACTTACACTCAAATTTATAATATAGGATATTTTCAAAGTGACAAATTAAGATAGTTGAGTAGGTTGTCATTTCTACAATATAAATAAAATTTCATAAGTTATTTTCAGATTGAAACTAGTGAGACATCCCCAAAGACATTATTTCCTATTATTAAAGTATGTGCTTAGAGATATTTAAAAAGAATAATACTGGCTCATGAATTGAGAATAGGTATTAATGTTTACATAAGCATCTTAAAAAATAACAAGGATTTTATTGATTAGAGTTTCAATCATGTGAAACTTCAGAAGAATGTAATGAGTGCAAGAATGTAAAACAAGTAAAAATTGAGGATTAAGAAATCATTCCCTAAATACTCCTCTCACCATAATGCATTTATGAGATAGTTATATATATTCTATATCAATCCAATAACGACTATTTTTCTATTAATCTTAAATATAATTGTAATAAAATTTATGTTAGTTCAAATTGCTAATTTTTTTCTAGTCAAGGTGAAATACCTACTAAACGTTTAATATCATCACAACTCTTAGGTTTCTTAATTAAAATATAGAATTTAAAATGTCTCAAAAATCTAAGAGTAAATATAGCACAATTTAAAAAATAGCTAGACTAATTAAATCAAAGAGGTTACTAGAGTTACAGAGGAGATGGTTTTTAATTCTGAGGGTTTGAATAAGGAGAAAGCCATAGAAGAGGAAATTTGGTTAACCCCAAAGAAAGAGGGAGAAAGAAGAAGGCAGATGTGGGAGGAGACTCCAAACCAAGAAGACCCACCCATAGACAAACTAGGTTGAGAGAGACAACAAATGAGATAGTTGTTGGTAAACAGAGGACATTGGAAGTGTCCTCCAAGAAGGGTAAAAAATGAAGGTCATGTCCTGGAATGTGTGAGGGCTGAACAACTCTCATAAACAACTTGCTTTGAGGAACTATGTGTTAGAACACAAGATTGATTTTTACTTTTACAAGAAACCAAAATGAAGAAATCAAATTTTGATAATATTGCTAAGTATTTATGGTCGGGTGTCATTTACTCCTATAGTGATGCTGAAGGGATGTCGGGTGGTCTTGCAATGTTATGGAACCCCTCTAGGATTAATGACTCTAAACTATTCCACTATCAGAGTAGTGTGGGAGTCTCTTTTTCTTACTCAGGCAGCTCTTGGTCACTTATCATTATCTATGCTCCCAACCAAAGAAATGTTAGAAATTTCTTATGGTAGATTCTTTCTGATTGGGTTAAAAATAATATGGGGTCTTCCTAGCTAGTGGCTGGGGACTTCAACTCCCCCTTATATCCTTCGGAGAAAAGTGGTGGTCTAATGGATTATTCTGATAGCATGGCAGATTTGGTGAACTTTCTAAATTCTACTGGCCTGATTGACATTGACTTAGTGGGCCAAGGTTTTACTTAGACCAACAGGCATCCTGGGGAGGGCTTAATTCAATTCAGATTATATAGATTCCTATGCTCCAACAACTAGATAGCCCTACTCAGTGCCAATCTTTAGGCTTTGCCTAGGATGGTCTCTGATCACAATCCTTTGCTACTGGTCTCGAATGACCATTCTGCTATTGGACTGTTCCCCTTCTGATTTGAGATAATGTGGAGTTTCCACCTTGAATTCAAGAACAAAGTTGTTGAATGATGGAATATTCCTGTTCGTGGCTCCCCCATGTTCAAAATCTTTTTTAAACTTAAACATATCAAATGTATGGTGAAAGGCTGGAACAAAAGTGTTTTTGGAGATGTTTTTAAAAAAAAAAGAGATGTAGGGGATAAATTGTAAACTATCCAAAAGAAAATGGAGGATGGGGATGTCAACTTGCCTACCTGGAACCAAGAAAGAGAGTGTTGAAGGGAGTGGGAGCAAATTCTAAGGAAAGAGGAAATTTTCTGGAAACAAAAATCTAGAGTTTAATGGCTGGAAGGAGACAGGAATACCTCATTTTTTCACGTGTTTTCCGTAAAACATAAGAAAAGGAATCAAATAACTAAACTGCATAATGAGTAGGGGGATGTGATCAATATGCACACCTAGATCAGTCTTTTGGCTGTGAACTATTTTTAGAAGGCTTATTTGGCCCCTGCTAAGGCTCCTAATCCAGTTTTGGACAATATGTTGTTGGACTCTCTCCCGACCATCATTTCCCAGAATGATAACCTTTTCCTTCTCAGTGTTGTCACTCCTGAGGAGGTCAGGTTGGCTACTTTCAGTATTGGGGCTTACAAAGCACTTGGCCCAGATGGTTTTCCACCGGCTTTTTTTTAGATCTTTTGGGTGATTATTGATGGGGACCTTGTCTTAGCTGCTCATGATTTTTTTAAATCTGGTAAGATTCTCAAACAACTGAACCACACCTTTATAACCTTAATTCCCAAAATTGATGATCCCCAATCTATGACTAATTTTAGACCCATCAGCTTAAACCATGAGATTGCACACCTTAAACTTAAAGGGTCGTTTAAGCTTAAATAATATGACGATGAAATAATTAAAAGGGTCGTTTAAGTGAGGTTGCATACCTTTACAATGTAGGTTAAACCACGAGCTTTTCGACACCTTCATTTTCTTTATAAGTCTGAGGTCGGTTGCATTATTATAACAAGTCTAATTGAAGCGTCTTTTTTGATAAGGAAATCGAAGGCAGTATAAGAAGCCATCATAGAATATCATAGAAACAATGTAGGTTAAACTATGAGCTTTTCGACACCTTTATTTTCTTTAGAAAACTGAGGTTGGCTGCTTTATTATAACAAGTCTAATTGAAGCGTCTTTTTTGATAGATAGCCTATTTAAAGCTTCATACATTTTAAGCCGGCATTCATTTAATAAGGAAATCGACGGCGGTATAAGAAACCGAGCTGTACCAGCGAGTTTATAAAGTTTCATATCAGAATCGGTTTTACTAGCTACAGGTCAGACAACGAATACAGCTGTTATATCTGGTTCGGGAGTCCAATTCGAAGTAAGTATTCTTTATTTTAAAATAAACGTTTTTCTTTTTCTAATTTACGGTGTAAGCAATTGAAAAGATCCTACCACAGAATTTTTTCAGGTGTTTTGGCGTGCACAATATGGCAGGCGAGAGACAGAGGAACTTTAAACCACCTCAACATGTAGAAGAACATACAAAAGATGATAAGATATCCCATCTGCAATCACTCAGTCAACATCTTCTTCAAGAAATCAAGAACTTGAGACAAGAAAAAGATGTTAAGATATCCGACCTGCAATCATTCAATCAACATCTTCTTCAAGAAATCAAGAACTTGAGACAAGAAAGAGATGTTTTGTTGAAAAAAGATAAAGAACGGGAACAGGCAATTTATCATGCCCACATACAATTGGAAGCGTTCGAGGGAATTGCAAAGTTGAATATGGGAAAGAAAGAACTGGAATGGATTTCAGAAAAGCAGAGTCTAGTGAGTAGTATTGTACAGTTGAAGAAACAGATGATAGATTCGAAGGCAGCTTGGACTCTTGAAAAAGAGGGGATGCTTTCAAAAATGCAGGAAATAGAAGAAGAATTAAATGAACTCCATTCTGATAAAGAATGCATGCGGCTACAGTCGAAAGAAACAGACTTTGAAATGGAGGCCCTTTCTGCTGAGAAAGATGAGTTTTTCTCACAGTTGAAAGAAGTTGAACGAAACAGGGGCGAAATTGATTTCATTCAGCGAAAACGAAGCAAAAGATACAAGAACCAGTTCGCCAGTTATTGAAACCTGTGAAGAAATTGCAAAAAAAATTCTAAAGAAAGAAGGTGAATTCAAAGCTGCAGTTCTTGAAGTAGAGACAAAGTGGAATGAATCAAACAAAAGGTTAGATGAAACAGTTGCGAAGAACGAAGAAGAACTCCAAGATATGATCTCAGTGAAAAATAAACTGGAAGATGATCTTTTCATCCTGGAAGAATCAAAGGCTAAAGAGGCCAGAAATGAGATAGAGTCATTGCATGCGGAGAAGGCTTTCCTTGCTAGTGAGAAAATGTTTCTTGCATGGAGTATTGCTGCAAATAAAAGACTACAAACTTAAGAGTTTGAACCAGTGTAGGTAGAGCATGAAATGAATCGTGAAGTTCAAGAAACAATGGTTTATGTTATTTGAAAGAGAATGAAAAGCAATCATTTCAATGACATTTACATTTCTATTTATTTTTGTTTTGGTAATGCTAAGCCATAACTATACGCTTGGGACATCTTGAGGTGTTTGTACTAGTGAATTTGATTTTTCTTTTGTATTCGAAAAATTTATGTCATGTTGGTGTAAAGGATTGGCATGTGGCGATGCATTATGACAATGTTCTATCCATTCCACTACATTTTTATTTTTAAATATACATTGGAATATTTAAAATACTTTAAGGATATGCGATCAAAATCAATTATGTTTATTATATAAATTTTGTTAAGTAATATTAAAGAAATCACATGAAATAGTATACAAATTACATGTGCACATGAGATATAGATTTATGTAAGAAATCTTTAAAAAAAAGATATCCATTAGCTAAATGATAGTAGTAATTGTATATGTAAGATAGTAGTAGTTGTATACATAGGAAATTCTTTTGAAAAAATATCTACGACCAAAAGATATCTCAATTTGTAGGAAATAGCATACAACCTCTAAACATGTTTAGACCATACTTTTAGACAACAATGCACACACCAATATCCACTACTAGCATATTCCATTTGTAGAAAAAACTAGACATAATCACTTACATGGAACTTTGACCATCTAATAATTTATCTACCACATTGAATGATAATATTCAAAAAAACAAAATATGATCATGCCAATGACATTAACACACTACACTAAAGAAAGCAAAGTGCAACACTTCCTTCATCATTCTCTTATATATCTAGCTCGCTTAAATATCATATTTCACTTTGTTCTTTATTTTATATCACGAGTTTTTGCACTTTCTTTGTATAGAAAGGTATCCCTTCCTACACTTTGCTTGTTCATTTTAGTTTTGTTGCTACTATATTCATATTGACTTAGTTCTCTATTAGAAATTTTTCTCTTTACCTTGAATGAATCAAATAGTAAAAAGGGATATTTTATTCTACATTAAGATGAACAATATACTCATATACCTCAACATTTTCTTATATTGTTTTTAAAATGAGATTTTTTTTTTTTAAATACTATGCATATTCCTTAATTAACATCTCTTTGATATAAGTTTAAAATATTTTCATACATATCCAACACATAATGAGTTGGTATAAACATCCCCTTTAGTTTAGTCATCATAAAATCTCATTACAAGATCTCTCTCTTCTCCTCCTATACACAACTCTTATAGATGAAATTCAACCATAAGCTAACATTTCATTCCAACCTCATGTAATGTTATTAACTTATTTTGAGTATTTTTTAAAGCTTATTATATTTACCTATCTCATTCTTAGTAGTCAATCATATCTTCTATATTTAACCTTCTCAGGAGATTGGGAGATCAATATTATGGTTGCTTCTAGATTTTGAAAAAAGAAAATTATAAATTTTTCTTTTTCTATCATTTTCTCACCATCATCTACATAAATGGACCTTCAATTACATCATTGATATCCACTATCATTTTTTAACCTTTTTATTGTGTATTTTTATGAGCTCAAGCTAGGATTGAATGGGTCTTAAAACACATCATATTGATCTACAATACAATTGACACTTGTTGGTATTTTGTACCTCCTCTCCCTTGTCTAGGATCTATATTACATGGTTTTCCTACTATACAAAAACACTTAACATGATACTTTATCTAAGGGAACTCTCATTATCTCACCTCTGGGACAATTTTTTGGCCTTCCTAGTAGTTAGTGTAGTGGCATACATAAAGAACATAATAGAAGCTAGAAAGAAAGAAAAACTCAATCAAAGAATAAAATTATAAATCAATTTTCTTTATGCAAAGCCTATCATAATACACCATTCATACCCCAAGACAGATATGCCTAAATTATTTTTAATTACAATCATTGCTCAGATTTATCAAAAGAATAACATACAACTCCAACTTGTCAAACTAATTTACCACCAAATTAACATGTTTAACTCCATCAACAAGTTATAACTTCTCATTCAATGACACAAGCCACCTGCACCATCATATAGAATAGAAATATGATGCTAACATGAATATGTGAACAAATGATAATAAAATAGAAAAGTCTCACCTTACACAAGTAAAATTAATCAATCCTAAATAAATTTGAACCTTACATATTCCAACTTTTTAAAATTGGCATACATCAACAACTTTTTAAAATTGGCATACATCAAAGGGTCTAATCATTATCATTTGAAAAAATATTATGGGAGAATCACTAGTTCTACATATCTAACATTAGCCAGTTCTTAGAGTCGCATACATGATAACATGTGCCAAGACTAAGTGGCAAACAATAGCTAGTTTAATGCAAAAGAAAAATGTCACCCAATA
Source organism: Sequoia sempervirens (assembly GCA_007258455.2). NCBI lineage: Eukaryota > Viridiplantae > Streptophyta > Pinopsida > Cupressales > Cupressaceae > Sequoia > Sequoia sempervirens. The sequence continues at coordinate 179,439,235 of VDFB02168118.1, forward strand.
GACATGTACAATGAATTACAATAGATGTGCAAGAAAAAGGAGCATGGTGCCAAGAGCCTAAGGTATGTTGGTCATCATAAATTTTGAACACATGAACTTGATAGACACACAAGATAAATGTAATTTCAAAGAAACTTCCTCATCACGCAAGAAAATAAGCATAGGTAAGGCACATGAGAAACTAAATATATTTTTTTAGTGTAAAATTATTTTGACCGTCCCATCTATCACTTGTTCATTACTAGTCAAACAAGAAATATTTAGCATGTGTTTGAATTTATTTAGAGTCTACCAAATGTGAATTATATCTAAAATTAAATATCCATGCACTATAGCAAAAAACTAGCCCAAAAATTTCACATTTTTGTCTTTGCTTATTTATTATTTATAAATTTTAGTAAATTTATTATGTGCTCATTCATATGTATACTAGGGGAGAGGGCCCTATAGTGGAGTGCCCTAACTTCGTGTTTTTCAAAATCCTACTCGGAAATTTCAAATCACTCCTAATTTTGTACAATAGTTTATTTGGAAACTCACATGCGTCTATATTTTGTTTTAAGGCCACAACATCAAATATGATGTCGCATTAACATGTTTTATGTTGAGGTATCCAAAAAGGCCCCCCAAAAAAGTGAGACTGATAGTGGTGCACTAAGTCATGTTTTATTGGTACCCTAATGTGGCATCACATGATTTATAGTTTGTGTACTTTATGGACAAAAAGTGTTTTGCAATTGGATATTAAGGTGCTCCATTATGGATCACACTAAGGACTACTTCTATCCCCACTATTGAACCCTATCCCACTATGGACCCTCTCCCCTAACTAACTCCAGGAAATAAATTTTTCCATACAAGATATAAATCCACTCATAGCTTTAGATACGAAAGAACACCTATCATAGAACATCATCGAAACATCAACTCATATCTTTATTCACTTGAAATAACTGAAATGGTCGTTTAAGCGAGGATGCACACCTTTAAAATGTATGTTAAACCATGAGCTTTTCGACACCTTCATTTTCTATTTGAAGAGACCGACCATAAGACTGAGGTCGGCTGCATTATTAGAACAAGTCTAATTGAACCGTCTTTTTTGATAGATAGCCTATTAAAAGCTTCAGACATTTTAAGCCGTCATTCCGTAAATAAGGAAATCGAAGGCGGTATAAGAAGCCGAGCTGTACCAACGAATTTATAAAATTTCATATCAGAATCGGTTTTACCCATTACAGGTCAGACAACGAAATACAGCTGTTATATCTGGTTCGGGAGTCCAATTCGAAGTAAGTATTCTTTATTTAAAAATAAACGTTTTCTTTTTTCTAATTTATGTTGTAAGCAATTAAAAAGATCCTACCGCAGCTTTTTTTCAGGTGTTTCGGTCTGCACAATATGGCAGGCAAGAGACAGAGGAGCTTTAAACTACCTGAACACGTAGAAGAACATACAAAAGATGATAAGATATCCCATCTGCAATCACTCAATCAACTTCTTGTTCAAGAAATCCAGAACTTGAGAAAAGAAAGAGATGTTTTCATGAAAAAAGATAAGAAACAGGCAATTTCTGATGCCCACAAACAATTTGAAATGTTTGAGGACATGGCAAAGTTAAGTATGGGAAAGAAAGAACTGGAATGGATTTCAGAAAAGCGGAATCTAGTAGGTAGTATTTTACAGTTGAAGGAAAAAGAAGAAGAATGGATTCTTGAAAAAGAGGGGATGCTTTCAAAAATGCAGAAAAAAGAAGAAGAATTAAATGAACTCCATTCTGATAAAGAATGCATGCGGCTACAGTCGAAAGAAACAGACGTTGAAATGGAGGCCCTTTGTGCTGAGAAAGATGAGTTTTTCTCACAGTTGAAAGAAGCTGGGGAAGAGATCATTTTACTTCATTCTGAGAGGGAAAAGCTTATATTCAAGTTGAACGAAACAGGGGCGAAATTGATTTCATTCACCGAAAACGAAGCAAAAGATATCCAAGAATCAAATAACCAGTTATTGAAAGCTATAAAGGAATTACAAAAAAAGATTCTAAAGAAAGAAGGTGAATTCAATGCTGCAATTCTTGAAGTAGAGACAAAGTGGAAGGAATCAAATAAAAGGTTAGATGAAACAGTTGCGAAGAAAGAAGATGAACTCCAAGCTATGATCTCAGTGAAAAATGTTTCTTGCATGGAGTATTGATGCAAATAAAGGAGTTTATCGAGTTTGAACCAGTGTACGTAGAGAATGAAATGGATCATGAAGTTCAAGAAACAATGGTTTATGTTATTTGAAAGAGAATGAAAAGCAATCATTTCAATGACATTTAGATTTCTATTTCTTTTTATTTTGGTAATGCTAAGCCATAACTATACTCTTGCGACATTTTCAAGTGTTTGTTACTAGTGAATTTGATTTTTCTTCTGTATTCAAAAAATTTATATCATGTTGGTGTAAAGGATTGGCAATTTGGTAAGTTGCAATGCATTATGACAATGTTCTATCCATTCCACTACATTTTCTTTTTTAAATTTACATTTGAATATTTAAAATATTTTGAAGGCTATGCGATCAAAATCAATTATCTTTCTTATATAAACTTTGTTAAGTAATATTAAAGAAATCACATGAAATAGCATACAAATTACATGTACATATGAGATATAGACTTATATAGGAAATCTTTTCAAAAAAGATATCCATTAGCAAAATGATAGTAGTAGTTGTATATGTATGATAGTAGTAGTTGTATACATAAGAAATCCTTTTGAAAAAGATATCCACTACCAAAAGATATCTCAATTTGTAGGCAATAACATACAACCTCTAAACATGTTTCTAGACTACACTTTCAGACAACAATGTACAAACCAATATCCACTACTAACATATTCCATTTGTATAAGAAACTAGACATGGTCACTTACAATGAACTCTGACCATCTAAATATTAATCTAGCACATTGAATGATAATATTCAAACTACCAAAATATGATCATGCCATGACATTAACACAGTACACATTATATCAAACATGACTTCTAAATATGCAATCACCACATATAATATACTATTATTGCTCACACTTGGGCTAAGATCATCAAAGATTTTCATCTAAACCGCATATCTCTCCTAGGTACAATATAGTAAAGCATGATAGCTCTAAGCATCTCCTAGAATGTCACCATGTTCCTAGTCATCATCACATGAATGTAATAGTGTTTCATGTATACCTACATTTTAATATGTATTTTAATAACTTCTCAAATTAATATTCCATTGTGATTTTTTGTTGAAATAAATTGTACTTGAGACTATAGCAACACTACACTTGAAATGACCCCATGATGAACTAGGACATCTCAAAATTGTTGCAACTTATAATAGCTTATCACATAACTAACACTATAGTTGTTTACTAGTTTAAATTCAAACAATATCAAGATGAGCTAGAATAATTTTATCATTCCCCCTCTTTAGAATTTTCTATATTGAATAATACACTAATGTTCTAATATTATCTCATTTGATATTTAGCATTGGAGAGATTGTGGTATCTAGTAACAAGAAGATAACCTCATAGATGGAAAGAGACAAAATTGTTAGATCTCCAAGTTCAACAAAAGATTTGTTGTACTTATAAGCTTTATCAAATACCCAATCACATTTATCCAAGTTTCAATTTTCTCCATTTGTCATATTTTAGCTCAACCATTTCCCTCACAAAATGACAGTGCATATCCACATGTTTAGATATAGTATGGTAAAAAAGATTCCAATTGAAATAAATTACTCTCTATCATGATTCAATACTACATGATTCTTAAAACAAAAATTGTTGTCTAGTTTTTGTAACTAAATAGCCTACTCTCAAGCATGTATTATAGTCATGTAATTTACTTTAGTTGTGGATAGTAGACACTTAAAAATATCTAATACATTTTGTCATATGTCGTTCGTGTGTGAACATAACAAGTAAATAATTATTTTATAATGATTGGTCATTTCATAGTCAATAACGGATGAAAGAAAATTGCACATTGAAGGGGATTTATGGAGTAGGAAGAAAGTGTCAAACACCACTAATGGGTGGACTTTGTCTTTTACTGGGGTCTTGTCTAACTTTGGGGCTCTCATTGAGAGAATTATTGGCATTTTGTCTTTGTAAAAATAAAAAGAGCGAGAAACCTGAACAAGAGGTCTAATTGGCCTCCCCGCAAGAAAATCATGGTGCCACTCATACCTTGTTTTATATGGAGAATTGGAAATACCTCATGGATGGGCCGAGCAAGATGGGTAGTGTGGAAATGGGCTCAAGTGCACTCTTTTTCATCCTCATGAATGTGGTAATTAAAATATTTATGCTCTCTATCATTCTAATGATGGATCACTAAGTGTTATTTGAAACATTGATGAAAAAAACTCAAACACAATCAAAATCCAAAAATAACAAATCTTAAGAATGTGATAATGTTAACTCATTCCTTCTAATCAATGGCTAGTAAATGGTCGGGTATAAACCAACGTGTATTAATATTTTGTACTAGGTCTAGTGAATTTATGCATGCTTACTCTAGGTAATAATGGTTGTCGATGATATTTGGACATATCCTTTTCTTGTTAAGAAACATAAGTTCTCCTCAATGGTCGCCTTTTAAGACTTAAACCCTCAATCCATCCCAGTGTTAGTAGGGAATCTTTATTAGAATCTCCTCAAACCTCTAATGGCTTCATATCTGTGTTTTGCTTAAGAAAAAGGATATTGATCTAACCTTGTGATCATAGCTAAAGGCTACGAGATGATGAAAGCATCTAGTGTGGCAGACCATAAACTAGAGGCATGATTCTTTGAGTGCACCTCGCAAGAATTAGCTAGGCATTTAACTCCTCAACTAAATATTCTGTTTAGATAGATACAAAGGATTATAAAATCAAGAAAATATCGAACTTCTTTAAGAGTGAAGGCATGATCCTATTGAACAATAGTGATACCTCTATTATGACCAACTCAGGGACACTGTTAATGTCTTTGTTTCCAGAATTGGCAAGAGCTAATCCTATTCTAGAAGTGTTTTAGTTTGAAGGATTCATTAGATCTTGTGCTGCAACTCGACATTTCTTGAGGTTGCTTCATGTTGAGAATGTGTGTCTCAAACTCACTGGTGAAACCCTAGTTTTGTTGCTTAGACCTATGAAAGTGATGGATCCTGCTTGTATTGTTGTATTGTTGGAAATTGTGCCTCAACTTGCTGGCTTGTATCTCTATTCAAGTCTACATTGTCAGTCGATCACTAAAGTTCCTAAGTTTGTAACCTTGTCATGGAGTTTGGAATTTTTGTAACTTCTTGTCACGGAGTTTGGAAGTTGTGTAACTTCTTGTCGTAGATTTTGGAGGTTTCACAACCTAGTCATGGAGTTTAGAAGTTTCATAACCTCCCAATTGACTGATCTCCTTTGTTGTTGCGACATTAGTGTTTTCGGTCACTTCGTAACTTGTTTGTGGTGGTTATGAAGTTTGAGTTTTCTTCGACTGGGCGACAGTGGTTGCGGGGATTGGTAAATTCGTAACTTGTATGCGATGGTTATGAAGTTAACATTTTGAGTGACGCACCGATGGGTGTTCACTTTGGTGGGGCCATGTTGATGATTGGTTTGACCGCAGGTGTACGAGTGAGTTGGTAATCAAAAGGGCTAACTTGTGGATACCTAAAATCTTTGAACTTTTTGTTTATAAACTAATGACTGTTAATATTCCACACTAATGTGGGATAATGTCTATGGTTGAGATTCTTGGCGGTTGAGCAAACCGAATTGGTTTGGACACTGGATTCCTAGAAATTGAAGGGTCAAAGTGAATATAGCAAGTAGACCGATTGGGATTGTGTGAACCTGAGAAGCCATGAGGTAGTGCTAGCCGAAAGGTTGGCTGTGCGAGCGGGCTAGTGAAATGAAATGAATCTACACTGTGTGTTGTGTGAGGACATTGTAACAGTGCAAGGATTCTGAACGATGTTGTTTCTTGTATTCTCTAGATGAACAAGATGTAAACTCCTGAAGAGCATAGCTCTGAGATTGAATTGTAACTATTGTTGTTATTGGTTAATACAATTGAGCTGAGTGTTTTGGAGGGTGGGGTTTTTTTACCCGAAAGGGTTTTCCCCATGAAAAATCTATGTGTTCATTTGTTTGTCTTTCATGTTGGTTGGTTCTGTAATTTGAATCTGTACATAAATGTTGAATCTGGTTAAGTTTGGATGTGCTTTTCTCAGAAGAGTTAATGAGAGAAATCAACTATGCCAGTTTCCACTTTAAGGCATAGTAGTATGTGTCTTTGAGGCAATTTAATAGAATTAAAATCACCGAAGGCACTGCAGTTCTTAGATGTTCCGTTATAAGATGACCCGATTTTCCCTACACTTCACTATGAGGCATTTTGTCTAACCGACCGCACACCCTGTCTATGCTTCTACAGTTTGCATGCTTGTTTATCAGGGCACTTGTATTTGATGAATACGCATAACCTGTCCAAAGCTCCCATCATGGTGGGCACGCAAGCGCTGATAATGATTTAAGAATTCACTTTCCAAGGTGTCTAGAGTATTTGCATCATTCCGATTTGTGCTCATTATTCTATGATCACTTACCTTATTTCCTTCGATAGTCTCTGTTTCAAAACCTCAAGATGGAATAACTGGAAATTTGTGGAAGATGGCTGCCTGCCTGTTGCTCTAAATCTCTCGCATTCATGTTACTAGGGCAGGGTTGGACGCAAAAATAGGATAGGGAATTGCATTTTACTGTACCATATGCAGTTGCTGAAGAACCCTTAGTCTGATCAACAAACGACCTGCTCAAAGTCGTTCTTCTATTATCCATCCACGTCGAACCCACTCCGTCAAAATAAGGGATAACATGGCTTCTAATCTATTCTCACCCCTGGGCTGGGCGTTGACATTCTAAGACTTTCAGGTGCATGCCTCATTCGAGCCTTTAGTAGGCCTAATGTAAACACTACATAAATAAAAATATTTAATGGAACTGATGTTGAGCTGTGTATGCCATAAGGTATTCCTTCGGGCATGAAAACCTTGTAGAACGAGGGCATCTAGACTCGAGAGAGAACCAGGTGTTAAGCAGGTATAAGATTGAAGGGAAACATATATTTGTGAAAGTACTAAATCGTGACATCATGCTAACGAAGAGCACAAAACCAAGCGCTTAAACAGAATTGTATGTTATACCATCGATTCTTGCATGCATTGAACAAGCCATAGAACTTAAATCTAACCCTCTGAAGACCAGTACATGAAATCTTTGGATGATGCACATGATACTATATCAAGGTTACACGGCAACCCGCCAGAATCCATTAATTACATGGATTAGATAATATATGTTGTGGTTGATCTTGAAGAATGAATTATAATTGGTGTTGTGTCTACGTTAGGGTTTGATTCTTAGACTCTGAATCTATAAGAACTAAAGGCCAAATTAGATCATGTCTTATACTAAAGAAAAAGAATTTGAGAACATTATTATGGAGATCTTATCCTATATAAGAATCTTTAATTAGATGGGAACCTAGTTTCCTTTGTTGATTTATGAGTAAAACAATTTATGAAAGCCAAACTCTAGAATAAAGGATAACACTAATGGATACCATTTTCACATATATTATGGTATCGCTATATGATCAAGAGGTATCTGCCAAATAAGTTATTATCCACTCAATCATGCTAGGAAAAATTGGATTGGCTCAAGATGGAGATTGACAAGATGGAAAAGATATAACCTTGGTGAAGGTCCAAAGGTTAAATAATCCTCAACTCTTACCATAATTAGTTGAATATCTAAGGTCAGATTAGGAGAGTGCCTATGATTGTGCATTATGAACCTTCAAGCATATAAATAATGGTAGTTGATTTATGTTTCTCCCAAATAAGAAAGGTAAGGCTTGTTCATTAATTCAAGCATAGTTGGAAAGAGAAAATGTGGTAATGAAATCTCTTAGCTTAAGAATGTATACTCATATATATACCCATATATATGTATATGCATACATACACAGCCTATACCTTCTTTATTTATGATTGCATTTTAATTGCTTCCATGCTATTACTTGGATTTTCTTATATTGGATCTATTACATTTCCTAATATGCACTTAAGATAAGATTATTGGAAGGGTTGCATGCATATAGACATGATATCATATTTGAATTTTGCAAACATTTTATGAAGTGATGGACCAATCAATGTTTAAGATGAATTGGAATGTAACCTACATGTTTGACTATGTACGTGCACAAGTGTCAAGCATGACGACATTTTTTGTGTAGTCCTTGTGTTGACTAATCATGATTTGATTAGATCTTGATATAATTTATTTCACGTATTCCATTACTCCTATTTAGTATTGCATTGCTACTTTTCCTTGTGTTGGGTCGAGTATTCTTCAATGGACCAAAGAATTTTGGGAAAGTGTCTCACTTCATGGTAGGGTAGAAATGCGCTCCCACAATGTTCTTGGCCTCGGGATGGTCAAAGAAGTTTCAAAGGTTGAAAGATCCTATTAGGAAGGCTCAAGTTTCAGTTTATTGTATAGTCTTGCTTTCAACCACAAGGTCTTTGTAAGGGAAATATTCCCATATGTTTTTCCTTGTAAACGACAAATGTACTTCAATTATTAATCTAATATAATTTCTCTACCTTTTTCTTGTGCATTCTAACATGTGTCTTTCTTCTCACATGATGATGTGTCATATGCGAATTTAATTATGTTAAATCTATGAAGGTTATTACACATTCTTCAAAATTCATCATTTCCCATAATCATCACTCATCACCCCTTTCATCATTGTTATTTAAATAATTTTTGATATATATTTTGATTGCATTCACCATGATAATAAAAAATTAAAAATAAATGGATACAAGATAGATTTACCTTAAGAAAAGTTCAACAAACATTAGCAATTCATAAGTCCCTTCAAATATTGAATTATTTCATGTTATTTTTGAGATATTTATTTAGTCTTCAATACTTACACCCAACTTTATACTATAGAATATTCTCAAAGCAAAAATTTTTGGCTAAGATAGTTGAGCAAGTTGTCATTTCTACAATGAAAATAAAATTTCATAAGTTATTTTCAAATTGAAACAAATGAGACATCCCCAAAGGAATTATTTCCTATTACTAAAGTATGTGCTTAGAGGTATTTAAAAAATACTAGCTCTTGACTTGAGCATAGGTTTGAATTTTGACATAAGCATAAAAAAAAATGAGGATTTTATTGATTATAGTTTCAATCATGTGAAACTCCATAAGAATATAATGAGTACAAGAATGTAAAACAAGTAAAAACATAGGATTAAGAAATCATGTCCCTGAAGACTCATCTCACCATAATGCATAAATGAGATAATTATATCTATTATATATCAATCCAATAACAACTATGTTTCTCTTAGTCTAAATATAATTGTAATAAAATTTATGTTAGTCCTGGAAATTGCTCATTTTTTTCTAGCCAAGGTGAAATACCTACTAAACTTAATATCATCATAACTCTTAGGTTTCTTAATTAAAATCTAGAATTTAAAATGTCTCAGAAATCTAATAGCACAATTTAAAAAGTAATTAGACTAATTATGTAACATAAATAAGTTTTTTTTGTATTAGTCTGAAAAGCCAAACAATAGTTAAATACTTTTAATTGAAGCTTTTAAACATAGTGTTTGATCATGGTTCTATTAATTCATTAACGATTTATAGAATTTTCTATTATTGAGGGCATCCACTAGATTCTTGACAATGCGTAAAATTACCATCAATCAATGGTGAGATATTTTTTATCCTTTTTATATTTAATTAATTTAGAGTATGTGGCCACATGGCTAGTAGGTGTGTTTGGTGTGGTGTAATAACTACCACTGGGATAGTTTCATTGTAGTTTTGTGCTACATAGTCAAAATACACTTGATTATGATTGTATATAATCACTAAACATTAGCAAGTATGAATATTTACAAAAACAATTAGCAATATTTGTATCATTATAAATTGTCATTTAAAAATGAAATCCATATATTTCTATTGATATCAATAAGTGACACATTGATCTTGTATTGACCTAATAACTCTTGATTTTTCCAAAGAATGTCTCAGATATTCTTTCTTGTGCTACAATAGCAAACAAGCTAGATAACCTTTTCATATGTGTTTGAACAAGGTTTAAAATATTGCTATTTGAAAGATTTGATTAAATATTAATAAAATAAAAAAATTACAACAATTTTAACCATTTTATTCATATACTAACTATAGACGCTCAAATTATCAATCTATTCTTCTATTAATCAAATAAAGCAATTTGTTAGATTAATTCACTAATGTTCATCAAGTTTAATTAATTAAATCAAATTATTTAATTAAGTCCCCTAAAGTCCTCTCATCTAATTTAATAAATCAAATTATTTAAATCAAATGTCAAATCCCTCAATTCCTTCAAGTTAATTAATTCTGGATTAATTAACTCCTAATCGTAATTACCCATTCTCTAGATTTTCACTCAACCTTGGTAAAACCCAACCCCTGATTAACTAACTCACTTGCACATGAAAATAATTTCTAATTACCCCATTTTTCCTCACAAAAGCATATTCTTTGGGAATATTCCTCCAATAACTCCATTTCTTTTACTTTCTCAACCACATACATTAAATTCTCTTGCATCTCAACCAAATGCATTAATCTCTCTTACATCCTCACCCACATCCACTTACATTCTCAACCATATGCATTTATTCCTCTTACATCCTCTTTGCTCACACATTTCCAAAAAATGTGCTCCAACTTCATCCATTAGCCTTGTGACAAGTGTCACATTCTCATTGGCTCTCCTTTAGTCCCACATTCCTCCAATCTATTCATTCTTCAACTCTTCAACCCTATTTATAGAGGGATTCTCTATGAAGAAATCATCCAAAATCTCAAGCATTCTCACTATAGGCACACTCATCACTTGCATTTTCATACCATCTTAGCTTGTTATTATTATCATTTTACATCAAAGTCATCTTTGCATCTTCATCGCACTTGAAGCTTATCAAGGGGGTGGAAAGGGAATCCTTTCCACATCAAAGGAGCACCACTCCCACTATGGGATAGATTTTGATCTCACTTTCATATGCTTTCATTTAACTACTTTGGTTTCTTATTTTTTTGTTTGCATATGTAGCATGTTTAAATATCTCATAGGGATGCTCTATTTGCTTTGTTTAATTTGACTTCCATGCTAATATTTTTCAAGTTTGAGAAAGTGCAAAAAAAAGAATCTACAATTTGGTGCCCACCGTGGGGCTCAAACCCACGACCATACACTAAGCATTGATCACTAAAGATATTAGGTGAGTGCATACACTAAGAATCAATTTTGTTGCTTCTCCTTTTGTTCGTTGTCAAAACCTTCATTGTTTTATTTGAGTAGATGAGAATGAGAATGATCTCTTTTATTTAAATGTTGATGCTTCTCTTTTTTGTTGTCTATATTAATGTTTGAATTCGTTTGATACTCTGGGTATCACATATCATATTAGCATTCACATTGGGGAGTATTGCAAATACTGATGAAACCAAAATTCAATGTTAGACGTGTGCTACTAGCTGGGACTATGGCTTTATTAATATATTAGATAGGAATCAAAAAATATTTGTCTCTATTCAATAACTTCAAGTTGGGTGCATCGGTAAAGTCTTTTCTTCCACTTTATCGATTAAACATTGAATAGGAAAGTAAAGTATAATCAAATAGAATTCAAGCTTTGGCACTCAACTATTGTTACTAACCATGCATGTTCATTATACTTCAAATGTAATATTGACTAATGCATTGAATAAGGACAAAATCTATTGTTTCTGTTCAAAATAACCTTCAAGTCTTTGGGAACTGCCTTTGTCCTCATTTCCTCAGCATTAAGTTAAGTCTTGAATCTGGAAAATGCCCTGCTTCCTTCATTTGCCAAGTTGATAAATGACTCTTTTTTTGATTCATTTTCCCTCATTTTCTAGACCATTCACTATGGTGGAAAATAAATGATTCTTTTCCTCAGCATCATGTTAAGTCTTGAATCTATAAATAACTATTTGGTGCATTAGTATGGCTTTGTGAATGCTAGAATGTTTGGAGTCATGTCTAGATGGGTGATATTGTAGGGAAAGACAAAGGGGACAACCATCAACCACCATTATGTAAGTAACTAGAAATTAAAGGTGAGGTGACAAAGACTAGTATGTTTTTCTTTAAAAACCACGTGACAACATTTATTGTTTATTTTAAGTAGCATGTGGTGCTAGGTACCATTTTATTTTTTTAGTGAAAGTTTTACAAAACTTTAATATACTTATCAATATGAAAGCAGTATTGTTAATGAAATGATGAACCAATTAATCAACCTGACAAGAATCTTTAAATTTTGTTTCGATTAGTCTCTTCTTAGTGTGTACCAACTACAGGAGTTTGAAAAAAAAATCTTATGATCATCAGCTTATTGTAGTAAAATCTACCCAAGGCCCAAGTGGAACTTTATGGAGACAATCCTTTTAGCAATGCAAGGTAGATATTTACATTGTTTTCAGATTGATGGTTATACACAAGAGTTTGAAAGCTTCATTTTCCTTGGATCCTCTATTTAATACTGATAGGAGGGAGGCGTGGGTTTCCAGATCTCAATTGGATTTGACTGGTAGTTTTCTAATCCTCTAATAATTCATTCATTCAATTAAGCTTTTAAAGTTGTTGCATTATATTAAATGCTCTATTTTGCACAAGCTCAAACCACAATCTAAAGTCTTTTGACAAATCCATTTTGTGGATATCTTGCAATTATGAGACCACATCTTTTGGAGGCATACTATCATTAGTAAATCCTGAAGTCCCAGATGCTTTCTCCTAGGAATTTTCTCATGAATAGAAAGCTTGTTTGTTTTTAATCTTTCTGTGTTGTGTAGGTCATCTCTGGAAACGACAGTAAATGCCCTTATTTATTTTGAGTGCTAGATAGGTTCATAGAATAGAGGAAAACATAAAACCTTTGACAATGTCTATCAGTGGAAGGGACTCTTTGATCTGAAATCACTTTTCATCTTGTATCATGATGAGGGTGTAGCCTGAGACTTAGAAAATAACCCAAAAACAAGAGAATAATTTTATTATTCAGAAAATGGAGCTTCTTACATGCAGAGAATCTCAAATCCCCAAGTTCTACAACACATGCAAGTTACAGAAAGCTACAAAATAACCCTTTCGCAATATGCCAGCTTGTCCCCAAAAAGTTACCCAAAAATAAGAAACCCACCTATAAATAGAGCTCATCATTAGTTTGGAGCCAAAACAACATTCAAATTTGAGTTTAGGTAGTTTTGCGCCGAAAATTTACAACATGAAGTTCAAATTTCAAAAAAGCATTTGCAACTATATCTTCTAGAAAGTGTGCCAACTTCCCAGGGCCATAACTTTTGATCTGGGACTTTGATTCGCAAACCGTTTGAACCGTTGGAAAGGTCTCGAAGTCAATAACGTGCTCAAAATTTGCTACGCCAATTTTGGAAAGTTTTGGGGCCGTTCCAGGAACTCTAAGTGCCTCAAATCTCACTTGGAAGATTTTTAGGTGCAAATCTGGGAAACTAAAATTGCCATATCTTTCAACCAAGGAACCAAAAATAAAAACCATAAATTGGGAATTTCATTATGACGAAAAGGGTATCCAAAAATGTAAAAACATATAAAAATCAAGAAACTTAAAATTTAACTATTTTTGGGTGATGCAAGATTGCCCTTACACCACTGGATGCTCCTGTATCATACACCTAGGGTAATTTGAGAAGTGACCCCGTCACGTCTCAGATGGTTGAGGAAAACCCAACTAGTCAACCGCTACCTTAGATAGCCAGTATGAATCTTCCACAGGCCTTCCTCTCCATTTCACCAGGTATTCTTCATACTGCCTGTTTCTGGTACTCCTTCCCACATGACTATCCAAGATTGCTTCAATCTCCTCCCTTTCTGAAGTAGGTGCTAGAATGTCATACTGCCCTATTGCTAGTGCTTCCTCCATTCCACCTTCATGATACTCTGTCAAATCTGAAATGTTGAACACAGGGGAAATGTTGAATCCATCTGGCAACTCTACCTCATATGCATTCCCTGAATCATGCCTCTTCAAAATTTTACAGGGACTGAACTTCTTCATCTTCAATTTATTATATGTTCCCACTAGAAACCTTTCTTTCCTCAAGTGGAACATCACTTCATCACCAATCTGAAACTCCTTATACCTTCTCTTCTGATCTGCCTTAGCCTTATCCTGTATATTCATCTTGTTAATATGGTCTCTTACCTTCTCATGT
>VDFB02168118.1:179453735-179467972 GCA_007258455.2 Sequoia sempervirens
TCTCTTTGAGGACAACAAACCCTAAATTACACTAACTCCCTCTTCACAAAACTGCACTTCTTTAGATTAATCAACGATTTCTCTTCTCTTAACTTCTCAAAGGCTCTCCGAATATGCATCAGATGCTCATCCAACATCTTACTGAAAATCAAAATATCATCTAAATACACAATAACAAAACTTCCTAGAAATTCTTTAAATACCTCGTTCATGAGCCGCATGAATGTGCTCGGTGCATTGGTTAGCCCAAAAGGCATGACTAACCACTTGTATAGGCCCTCTTTGGTCTTGAAGGTAGTCTTCCATTCATCTCCCTCTCGAATCTTGATCTAGTGATATCCACTCTTCAGATCAATCTTTGTGAAGTACTGAGCTCCACTCAAGCAGTCCATCAGGTCATCCATCCTTGGCAAGGGAAATCTATACTTGATTGTTATCATATTTATGGCTCGAGAGTCTGTACACATCCTCCACTCCCCATCCTTCTTTGAGTGCTGAGTACTCACAGTGCATGGACTCAAACTCTCCCGTATCAAGCCCTTCATCAACAACTCTTGAACTTGTCTGTTCAACTCCTCATTTTCTGCTAGAGTCATTCTATGAGCTGTCTTATTTGGCAAACTGGCTCCTGTCATCAAGTCAATCTGATGACTGATCTTCCTTATTGGTGGTAAACCCTCGGGTACATTATCAGAAACAATATCCTGAAACTCATCCAACATCCAATAAACTTCTTCTGGAACCTTCTCACTATCCTCCTTACTCACTCCAGGAATCAATGCATAACACACATGCTCATGCTTCATACCTTCTAAAAATTTCTTCCATCACATAACAAATTCTAGCACTATTGCATACCTTTCTTTAGCCTCAGCCGGGGGTTTCAACTTGTGAACCCCATCCTTTGTCGAATAAGTGTTTGCATGGCCATCATGTATAGCTCGCCTATCGAACTGCCACGACCTCCCCAACAACATGTGACATGCATCCATGGGGATGATATCACAAAGTACCTCATCATGGTAGCTCCTGATCTTGAACTTTACTAGGCACTGCTCATTGACCAAAAATTTGTGGTCTTTCTGCAACCAAGCAATCCAATATGGATGCAAGTGCCTTTCCCTCTTTAGCTTCAACTTTGTGACCATCTCCTCTGACACCAGATTATTGGTGCTACCACCGTCAATAATGACATCACAACATTTTCCTTCACTTACACCTTATGCAAAATAGATTCTTCCTCTATTCTGGTTCCTTTTCCTCAGTCACAAGGGATCTCCTAATCACTAGGGCTTGTCCCCTTTCAACATCATTTGAATGTTCAGATTGGGCCTCCTTAGCTGCATGCACAACCCTTCCATGACCTTCTAGCCTTTTGTCTGCCCTCCCTTGGTGTTGTGGACATTCATAGGCTCGATGCCCTTCTTCACCACACTGGAAACACGTTCATATGAAACCACCTCTTCCAGATCCTTGTCCATATCTCCCCCGTCCTCTACCTCTTTGATCACCACTGTTTTGATCATGAGGGCGGTAGAAGTTGTCATTCCTTTGGCTTTGGCTGGTACCCACAACGTCACTTTTCTTTTCATCATCATTTCGACTTCTTGAAGGTCTTCCATTGCCCCTTCCGCTTTGACCTTCTCGTCCTTTTTGCTTTCCATCAAATCTTTTGTTCAGCTTCTCTTCTACCTTTAGAGAAAACTGATACACATCCTTGATGGTGGTCATTTTGACCAGGCTTAGCTCCTCCTGAATGCTTGGTCTTAACCCATTAAGATATCGGGCTACCTTCTCCTTATTGGCCTCTGTGTGACCCATTCTGATGATTATCTTGTGAAAATCTTCAATATATTCTTTCACAGATCTGCTTCCTTGCATCAACCCTTGCAATTTCTTCAACAGATCTAACTCATAGTCCACTGGTATGAACTACTTCTTTAGTTTCTCTACCATGCGATCCCATCTAGTGATATTGCCTTTTCCTCTTCGATTTCTTTCCAACTGGACCTCTTTCCACCAAATACTAGCATGGCCCTTCAAACTGTTTTGAAACTTAACTTGATCTGGGTCTGATAACATGTATAAGTATTCTTCCTGGCACAAGTTGATCCAGTCGATCAACTCTTGATTCAGGACTTCAGAATAAGCAGAGTTACTGCAGGTCTTTCCAATCTTCAAACAAGCCCTTATTAGCACATTTGGTCTTGATCATTGCTTATTATTCCTCTTCTACATCTGAACCTTCTTCCTCTCCCTTCATCCTCACTTTCCTCCCTCGGGTTTAGCCTATAAATTTATAAACCTTAACACATCAATCACGTCTCACGGAGAACATGATCATCTCTTCCATAACATTCTACCACCTGACCACCTCGACTTCCACCATACCGGGCACCACTCTTCAGGTATCTTTCTTGACCTCGACCCCACAACCGGTCTAGTGTGGCTGCCTCTCCGCGATCGTGTCACACTCAGCCCACTCTGATACCATGACAGAGCAGCCGAGACTTAGAAAATAACCCACAAACAAGAGAATAATTTTATTATTCAGAAAATGGAGCTTCTTACATGCAGAGGATCTCAAATCCCCAAGTTCTACAACACATGCAAGTTACAGAAAGCTACAGAATAACCCTTTCACAATATGAGAGCTTGTCCCCAAAAAGTTACCCAAAAATTAGAAACCCGCCCATAAATAGAGCTCCTCATTAGTTTGGAGCCAAAACAACATTCAAATTTGAGTTTAGGCAGTTTGGCGCCAAAAATTTACAACATGAAGTTCAAATTTCAAAAGAGCATTTGCAATTGTATCTTCTAGAAA
This sequence comes from Sequoia sempervirens, assembly GCA_007258455.2. NCBI lineage: Eukaryota > Viridiplantae > Streptophyta > Pinopsida > Cupressales > Cupressaceae > Sequoia > Sequoia sempervirens. The sequence continues at coordinate 179,456,560 of VDFB02168118.1, forward strand.
GTGTGCCAACTTCCCAGGGCCATAACTTTTGATCCGAGACTTCGATTCGCAAACCGTTTGAACCATTGGAAAGGTATCGAAGTCAATAACGTGCTCAAAATTGCTATGCCAATTTTGGCAAGTTTTGGGGCCGTTACGGGAACTCTAAGTGCCTCAAATCTCACTCAGAAGATTTTCAGGTGCAAATCTAGGAAACTAAAACTGCAATATCTTTCAACCCAGGAACCAAAAATAAAAACCATAAATTGGGAATTTCATTATGACAAAAAGGGTGTCCAAAAATGTAAAAACATCTGAAAACTGAGAAACTTGAAATTTAACTATTTTTGGGTGATGCAAGATTGCCCTTACACCACTGGATGCTCCTGCATCATATCATCTCTTCAAATGTTCTTTAATTCTCTAGATGATGATGTTTTAAATTGAAATTTCCCTTGTTTAGTGGAGTACATTTGACCGACAACCAAATTGAATGCTAATGTATTTTATGATGTGTGTTGTCATGTTTTGTATGTGGAATACTAATGCACCACTCTTGGGGACTTCACCTTTGGACTGACCCCATTAGTTTTGTGAATTAGTATTTCATATGGTGTATTTTGATCTTAACTTGACAGTAGTGATTTTGAAGAAAATTTATTTTTTGTTTCTTTTTTTATAGATACTTTGCATGATAGGTTTGCATCAAGAAACAATGGTGGTATCTCTTGCATGAGAAACAATAGCAAGATTTGAGTTGGAAAATTGTGAAAAAGAATTTTTTTAAATGCTTATTGTAATAGTCTAGAGCATCCATTTGCTACTTTAATTTTTTGTTTTAGGCCAACTAGAACAATTTGGGTTTAAAATTAATCATTGATTTGATTCAAGTTGGACTAAAATTGAACATTATAAACTCACTAGACATTGCTTTATGGGCTAAAATTGAACAAGACAAATTCACACTTATCTTTTGGTGCTTACAATGATGTAACTTCTATGTTTGGGATTAAAAAGAATTTGTGCCTTCTTTGTTTTGTGGTTTTATGCAATTTGTGTCATTTGAACATGCGTATGCACTTCTCTCATGCTACTTGGCGATATTGAGAATCAAAAGAATTCTTTTGGTATTGGTTGTCTAAAATCACCCACATATTTCAATTTGGATTTAAAATTGAACCCCTATGATAGTGTGAGGAAAAGACATTGTATGTGTTCCCTCCTTGCGCTTTACGTGAATTAGGCGGTCAAACTACAAGTGTACTCCCTTGCTTTTGTTTACCTTTAGAGGGGTCTACCTAAGAAAAAATCAAAGGAAAATCCAACTAGTTTTTGATTCAAGCTAGTATATAAATGGATAAGACTAAACTGTCAAGTCCTCATGGTATGTAGGCCTTAGTCATATAGTGTCTTTCAGAATGGGGTACTACCATATAAAAAGTATAAGAGCCCCTAGTAGGGTTGATTAAAGCCTTTAGTGGTGCCATATCCCCGACTTCCCAAACTAAGAACAAATTTGTTTAATGACCAAAATCCTTAATGCTTGTTGGTGCAAGAAAGGTCATTCTGAAGCCACCCTACATTTGTACTATTTAAATTAGAAACAAAAAAATTCCTTAAGGTCTCAAGATCTTTAGGATTTTAAGAATTGGTGGTCCTAAGAAATGTGTGTCGTGGAGGGGAGCTAGTGTCGCCAAATCTCTAATTGTTCTCTTTTTCTTAGTGTTTGGAAAAATCCGAATGGGGACTCAATAAGTATGGCCATTTCTTACCTAATATAGTGCAATTTGTGAGTCAGTCAAATACATTGCTTGGATCTCAAAGCTTGGAAACAAACATTAAACAAATCATCAAAATTTCAAACCCTTTGGAAAGAGTGAATATCTTTGGAGTGTCCAATTATTAGCACTTGTCCCTAGGGATTTTATAATTAGAGGCTTCTAAATATTTGGGCTCACATCTCAATTTATTCTCTCCAAAGTCAATCTAGGGAAACTATGGCCTTGGCTCTTTGATTTTCACATAATGGACCTTGTGGAATGAAAAAAAGTTAAGACATAGACATTTCATTTGAAATTTAAACAATATGTGTGTATGTGGTAAAAAGAATACATATAATCAAGATAAAATACAATTGAACCCCACATATGTGTTTGTTCTCATGATTTCCTGAAAAGTCAAGATTCCAAAGGAAAAGTCTTTATGCAAAAACTTCAAGTTTTCGAATGTCATACTCAAAAATCCATCAAAATATACATTAGGAAGTGCAACCTAAAGCAATACACCAAGATAAGAAATAAGGTAACAAGGTTTTATAGGCTTATTTTGCTCAACAATCTAGACATGTATGCTCAATATGAACCACTTCTTGGATCATATGGACCAAATGATTTTTGAAACGCTTTAGAGGTCTAGCATGTTCTTCAACACCTTGGTCTTGTAAAAAAAGTCTTTCTAGGTTCATCTAGGATCAAAATAAACACTTCCATTTGTCACATCATCCATCAAATCCCATCTCACAAACAACTTTTAGAACTTTGAAAAAATCATCTACACTAGACTTTTGGTAAATCCTTCAATCAAAATCAAAATCACTTTGTTTGGCTAGGTGTGTGAGGATGAATCCTTTCTCACGCATTTAGTTAAATTATCACCCCCTTCGGACAATTTTACCCCAAGATAACATCTAACATCTTGGGATCTACAAGTCCATTATCTAAATCAAACCAAATCCAAATCAAAATCCAAGATCCTAAGGTCAAGTATTCCTCCAAAATTCTTAAACGTTGAAACACCCATATCACTCACCCTTCCAACTTTCATCTCATCACTAGTCCTAAATTCCTTAGAGGTCAACAAGGTCAAAACACAAGAAGAACATGGAATACCAACTTGATTCATATCTCATGAGTGATCTAAATCAACTAAACTATCAAAGCCTTACAATACCAATTGATTATCAAAACTCACATTTATACAATCCATACATGGCATCATTATCTCCTAAAAACCTCAATAATACAACAAATGTGAGTATGCCCAATCTAAATTTTGGAACACATTTCCCCATGGTAGATTTAAATCAAAGTCAAAACCTACAAATCTATCAACCAAACAATCAATGCACGAGTCTTCAACAAAACAAAATTATCCCACCAAATCAATACATGCCAAATATGAATACACCAAGTACAAGCTTACCAAACATTATCATAGTTACAAATATAAATTCAAAAAAATTAGAATTTTTTCCTTCATAGAAAAAAAGTTGTGTTATACGGTGAGGGTCACTCCTTAAAAATGGTGTTTACTGAAAAAAATAGTTTTCGAAGGAGATGGAAAAATAAGTACAATATGAATCAATTTTTTTTGAAAAATATATATTTAGAATCTACAAAAACTATTTCACAAATCACTAGTTTGCATCATCTTCAAATTCCTCATGGTTTAGCCAGTGTTGCTCAAAGTCCCAACAATATGTTAACAACTCAATGTATTGATCCAAGTCAAGATAACACCATGAAAAATCAAGGTTACCTAAATCAAAGCAATGTGATTCCTAACCACAACAATGTTCAATATCAACCTATAATGCAAAATCTAAACATCATACCAAATTAGAACATTGTCTAAAATTAGTTTGTGCATGATCGCATACAAATACCACAAGTATATATTCCAAATATGCTTGACCAATAACCAAAAAAATTATATCAAGTGTGTCAAAATCAAAATCAAGATCAAATTTTGCAACATCAAATTGCTTCACTTACCAAGAATATCCCCAATATCAAGAGGTTGGATATCAAGATCAACAACATCAACCATGAGCCCAATCACCAAATCTCCAAAATCAATCACCACAAGGTCAATTTCAACAAGTACAAATCTCACAAGGTAACAAACGCGAATACACTCCTTTGGGAAAGCCAATTGAATCAACATTAACAAAGCTAGTTAATGCAAAACTCATCACTCTTCCAAAAGTAAGTGCTTTCAACTCTATCATTAACTTCCTTTGGAATAAGGGTAGATCTTATTGTGAGTATCATAGAGAAAATCTTCATAAAACATCAAATTGTATTCGATTCAAATATCTCATCCAAGACCTTCTTGATCAAGGAAGAATAACTATTAAGGACAATGATCAAGATTCAACCACTAGTGATAGCAGTGGCAATCTCTCCACCACAATTGTTGAAAACAATGATCGATATCTATCCATCAATGAGCACCTTGAAGATTTTTTTTCCTCATCCAACAATCAAATCAACATACATCAAGAGTCAATTTTTAGTCATGATCGAAACCCATCAACAATATCCAACAATGATCTATTTCAAGGAGTTTTAACATTATTTGATCCTATTGACATAATCTAATATTCGCCCACTAATGATCATGTTGGCAGTGCCTCTATATCATCCAATGAGTTAGATGACATATCTCAAGAATTTATTCCAAAGAATGATCATCATCTTTCACCAAAGTCTAGCAATGGTCCTTTCCAGGACATATTGATATCCTTTAATGTCATGGTTGTATATATTGAAGGAAACCTCAACTCAACACTTGATCCAAATCCACTCAAATGTCAAGTGGATATTGAACCATGTCCCATGCCTAATGAAGACATCCAAAAACCCTTTATAAGAAATCCATCCTTTAAAATTGGCCGATGTCAAGAACTTGATCCAAAGTACATTAAAAGCAATTCCAAAATTAATCAAGATCAATAATTTGTATCTTCAAGATGCTACAATGATCTAGAATGGACACTCTCCAATCTATACAAGATGTCACAAATGATGATCATATCTATATAACACATACTCCTCCATCTACCCATGAGATGCTTTCTTTGGATTGATACATAGATGATCTTCATTTAGAACAAGAAGCTATTGATTCATATAGTCAAGCTAATTTTTTAACATCAGGATCAGATATATCCCAAATTTAGATTGAGGACATCATGTATGAAGATATCTAGCATTATCCATTGAAGGAAATAGGTCAGACCAAATAGGATATTCTGGAGTCAGCTGAACAACAAGTCAAAATAACATCATTTGCAGTGGTCATTTATTAGAGAATGCTTGCTAAACAAGACATCTCAAAATAGGAAAAATCAAAGCATGAAGGTACTACTTCCACAATATTGGGGGCAACTTCATCTCAAGCAAACGTCAACATAGGGAGCATGAAGAATCCTTATGATGAAACTAGTGCCAATACTACAACCTGCCATGTCATGAAGCTTCATCCACCCATCACCCCATCCATAAATTAGGACCAACATCAAAAGAAAGATTTGAATCAAAGCACAAAGAACGTTATCAAAGAAAAAGAAGCTGAGAAGTATAATGGCCAAATCAAATACACATGGATAACAAAAAATACACAGATCATCCCTATCAAACTCCATTAGTCAAAGAAGTTATGGGGAAAAATAAAAGAGGGAAATCTATCCACCAAAGACATCCACGAATACAAAAGCAAGATTCTCAAGAAACATACAAAGTATATCAAGCTATTGGTCCTAATTCCAAGCACACTTTTGTATCCACCCATCATTGCTCATCTTCCCAAGTTTGGAGAGTCAAAGGTTCCAAACTATCAACCAATCCATCTTCTATTCAAAAGCACACTCCATCATATGTTTTACCATGCATGATATCCAATTCTCACATTGACCATGTATTGGCAGCCACCCTTCATCATAAAGATTCAGAAGGCATTCTATCGCAATGTGCACACAAAGAAAAAGTTAACTCCAGTATTAAAAAAGTAGATCAAGAATCTCAAAAGTTGTATTCAAGTTCACGTGTCTTGGCCAACAAGATTCTTCAAGCAGGATATCGATGGCACATTATGATAGACACATCTACATCGACACCACTAGGTAGTTCAACATGAACTTAAATATTTCACAAAAAAAAATAAAAAATCATAAAAATAGTAAAGAAAAAATTGTTCTCCAATGAAAACCACTATGGTGGCACTTTGGACAAGTACCATGATGAAAACCTAGCAAATAGGCATCATTTGTAGAATCGAGCATCTGCATGCACTAGTTCCGATGAAAGCATCTTATCTCATCCATAATAAATACAACATTCCATCCATCTTATCCATAATAAATCCATTCATCCATGAACCATTTATCGAATCCATTTTCATCCATCTACATCCATCTTCCAAATTATCTTGATCTTGACAAAGTTTGGTGCACACTTTACACTTGCTTATGGTAAACATCTTGACATGGGTCATTATCATTGATCCTATCCTACCCAATATTATCTGAGCCATACAACACTATCCAAATGAGCATCCTTTATTTGAACACCTTATCTTATCACAAGATAATCCTTGGAATCCTTTGCATGCTTACCATATCCATCCATGATCCATACATCTATCCAAGAATCCACCCATGGCATTCCATACAGTGCTGGTCAATGGGGAAAATATTTACATCATGCTTTGGGACTAAATCATGATCTATATCTTCCAACTTATGTGGTGATCTGAACATTGGAAAATGTGAAATTAAATTGGTCAAAGCATTTGTGAGCCAAAATCCAAATCACAAACCCATGACATATTTTGACAAGAAAATGTTTCATATCAAGCTTTATTTTTTATTGAACATCAATCCAAACAATCAATATCAGTTGCATCAAATTTACACTTCAGCATCACATCAAATCATTCAAAAAAAACTTGTTCCAAACTAAGCTTCAAAATCTTGATCAATAAAATCCAATCAACCCATTATCATCTTGGGATATCCTTTCCAATCCTCATGTTGCTTAAACACTATCCTTGCATTGTTGTGTATCCTCAATAATGTTATCATCATTAATCCATCAATCTGATCAATCAACCCTTGCTTGGTTTTCAACAAGATCCCAAATAGATCACTGATATCATCACACATATCCATATCCAAATTGTCAAAATCATGCAAAAATCCAAAAACATTCAAATCATATGAAAATCCCAAAATCGGTCAAAAAGTAAAAGAAACGTCAAAAACATGGTATCCGAACTACATTGTCTTTGAGCTTAAATGCAGGCAAGGCCATCATTGATGAGCCCCCAAGACACAAAAAACACAAAAAAAATTAAATAACCTAAAAATCTAAAAAATAAGCCTCACAACATTTCAAAAACATCAAAAACATCTAAATATTTGAAAAAAATCCATCAGTCTCATTTTGTTTCACCCATGATAATCAATCATCCATGATAAATCAATCATCACCTTCATCATTTGGCAAAACAAATAGAAACAAACACAACAATCAACGAAAGCAAACTTCAAAAGAAAATCAAAATGGAAACAACAAACTTTTAAATGCAAAATCAAACTCTTGATCTTTTTAGCAAACATGTCAATCAACATTATATAAACGACCTTTCAAACACCCTATCAACTTGCCACCATCCACTAACATGTCCTAGGATACATCCTTCCTACAATGGGAATCATCTTTGGCAATCACTTTCGATACTAAACCTAAGCAAAACACATCCCTTTGGCTAGAGGTATGAAAAACATTAGCTTGTTTGTGTACTTGATCTTTTCTTTTGATTTATCTTATTGTGCTCATTCCAATGACCTCTCAATGATGTCTAATCAAAATGATTTAGAGAGAAAGGAATGGGGCATTGATCATTATCTATTTTCTATAGTGCTTGTTGGATATACTTGTAATATAACTTTGGTTATGCTAACTTTGTTCAGTTTGTAGGGAGGATGTTTTGGATGTCTTGTTGACTATTACATTGTTAGGTTTTTCCTTTCTATGTTTTGGTCTGAGATGTTTGAAATGTATGAAGTACATCCTAACAATTTTTTGTATTCTAGGTGTGAACAAGGATACTCCTATATGTTTGTTGAGTCAAAGTCTATCACACTAGATACCACACCATCTTAGTTGTCTATACCTTGATGCATCGTATCTATGTGTGTTATCAAAAATAAAGAAATTTGTGCCTTTTACGTCCCAATCCCTAGATAAGCAAAAAATCATCATCATTCCTCATCATATCTAATAAATTCTCAACGACTCATAGACTTGTTGTACTTCTGCATCTTCTAAGAATCAAGGGTTGATCTCTCTCATTCTTCTATCCTTTTTCATGCTAACATATAATCATGACATTCACCATCCTGCATCCTGCATAATCATGTCATATCATCACAATAGGAAACAACATCCATCTCATCATCTCACTTGCATTATTGGTTAAGTTGTTTAGGATAATATAGATTTGTTATTCTAAGCATCTTAAAAAAAATTCATTTGCATTATCATCATAATATAGATTTTTTAGTCTAACCTTCTCATTTCACCATTTTGAACCTCTTTGTCATGACCTTGACCTAAAATCAAAATTTTTTCCCGATCTCTCGAGGAGGCAGTGTACCATTGTACTTATTTCCATTGGGGTAATAGTGGGGCATCTGGAAAAATTAGGAAATTTTTGAATTTCGATTTTAGCAACATCAGTCTTTGAACCAACGCAACTGGTACATTGCTTCAGAGAGGGGCAAAATGTAGATGCTCAAATTATCAATCAATTCTTCTATAAATCAAATAAAGCAATTTATTAGATTAATTCACTAATGTTCATCAAATTTAATTAAATAAATCAAATTACTTAATTAAGTCCCCTAAATTCATCTCATTTGATTTAATAAATCAAATTATTTAAATCAAATGTCAAATCCCCTAATTCCTTCAAGTTAATTAATTCTAAATTAATTCTAGATTAATTAACTCCTAATCGTAATTAACCATTGTCTAGTTTTTGACTCAACCTTGGTCAAACCCAACCCCTGATTAACTAACCCACTTGCACATGAAAATAATTTCTTTTAATTAACTAATTACCCCATTTTCTCTCACAAAAACATATGCTTTGGGAATATTCTTCTAATAGCTTCATTTATTTGACTTTCTCAACCACATGCATTAACTTCTCTTACATCTCAACCACATGTATTAATCTCTCTTACATCCTCACCCACATCCTCTTACACTCTCAACCATATGCATTTATTCCTCTTACATCTTCTTTACTCACATTTCTCAAAATGTGTTCAAATTTCATTCGTTAGCCTTGTGACAAGTGTCACATTCTCATTGGCTCTCCTTTAGTCCCACATTCCTCCAATCTCTTCATTCTTCAACCCTTCAACCTTATTTATAGAGGGCTTCTCTATGAAAAAATCATTGTCAATCTCAAGCATTCTCATTATAGGCACACTCATAACTTGCATTTTCATACCATCTTAGCTTGTTATTAGCATTTTGCATCAAATACATCTTTGCATCTCCATCACATTAGAAGCTTATCAAAGAGATGGGAAAGGGCATCCTTTCCACATCAAAGGAGCACCACTCCCACTATGGGATAGAGTTTGATCTTGCTTTCATATGCTTTCATTTAACTACTTTGGTTTCTTATTTTCTTGTTTGCATATGTAGCATGTTTAAATTTCTCACAAGGACGCTCTATTTGTTTTGTTTAATTTGACTTCCATGCTAATATTTGTCAAGTTTGAGAAAGTGCGAAAAAAGCATCTACACTAACATTTCAACAAATTTACATATTACTTTGGTATTTAAATAACTAATTTTAAAATAAAATAAAGAAATATCAATAACATAAATAGAAGAACACCATCATAGAATATCAGAGAAACATCAACTCGTATCTTTATTCACTTAAAATAATTGAAAGGGTCGACACCTTTACAATGTATGTTAAACAATGAGCTTTTCGACACCTTCATTTCTAGTTGTAGAGACCGACAATAAGACTGAGGTCCGCTGCATTGTTATAACAAGTTCATACATTTTAAGCCGACATTCCGTAAATAAGGAAATCGAAGGCGGTATGAGAAGCCGAGCTGTACCAGCGAATTTATAAAATCTCATATCAGAATCGGTTTTACCAACTACAGGTCAGACAACGAATACAGCTGTTATATCTGGTTCGGGAGTCAAATTCGAAGTAAGTATTCTCTATTTAAAAATTAACGTTTTCTTTTTTCTAATTTACGGTGTAAGCAAATTACAAAACTCTTACCGCAGATTGGTTTTTAGGTATTTAGGACTGCACGATATGGCAGACGGGAGAAAGTCTGGTTTCGGCACGAAACAGAGGAGCTCTAAACCACCTGAACATGTAGAAGAACATACAAAAGATGATAAGATATCCCATCTCCAATCACTCAATCAACTTCTTCATCAAGAAATCAAGAACTTGAGAGAAGAAAGATATGCTTTCTTGAAAAAAGATAAGGAACGGGAAAAGGCAATTTCTGATGCCCACGAACAATTGGAAGTATTTAAGGAAATTGCAAAGTTAAAGATGGGAAAGAAAGAACTGGAATGGATTTCAGAAAGGCAGAATTTAGTGAGTAGTATTTTACAGTTGAAGGAAAAGATGATAGATTCGAAGGAAGCTTGGACTCTTGACAAAAGCGGGATGCTTTCAAAAATGCAGGAAATAGAAGAAGAATCAAATGAAATCCGTTGTGATAAAGAAGTGATGTCGCTACTGTTGAAAGAAACAGAGGATAAAATGGAGGCCCTTTCTGCTGAGAAAGATGAGGTTTTCTCACAGTTGAAAGAAGCTGGGGAAGAGATTATTTTACTTCATTCTGAGAAGGAAAAGCTTATATTCAAGTTGAACGACACAGGGGCGAAATTGATTTCATTCAGCGAAAACGAAGCAAAAGATATACAAGAATCAATTCACCAGTTATTGAAAGCTGTGAAGAAATTGCAAAAAAAGATTCTAAAGAAAGAAGGTGAATTCAAAGCTGCACTTCTTGAAGTCGAGACAAAGTGGAAGGAATCAAATAAAAGGTTAGAGGAAACAGTTGCGAAGAAAGAAGAAGAACTCCAAGCTATGATCTCAGTGAAAAATAAACTGGAAGATGATCTTTTCATCTTGAAAGAATCAGAAGTTAAAAAGGCCACAAATGAGACAGAGACATTGGATGCGGAGAAGGCTTTCCTTGCCAGTGAGAAAATGTTTCTTGAATGGAGTGTTGATGCAAATAAAGGAATTTAGTATCGAGTTTGAACCAGTGTAGGTAGAGCATGAAATGAATCAGGAAGTTCAAGAAATAATGGTTTATCTTATTTGAAAGAGAATGAAAAGCAATCATTTCAATGACATTTAGATTTCTGTTTCATTTTATTTTGGTAATGCTAAGTCATTACTTAACTATACTCTTGCGACATCTTCAGTAGTGAATTTAATTTTTCTTCTGTATTCAAAAAATTTATATCATATTGGTGTAAAGGATTGGCATGTGGCAATGCATTACAACAATGTTCTATCCATTGCACTACCTTTTTTAAAAAAAATTACATTGGAATATTTAAAATGCTTTAAGATT
>VDFB02168118.1:179468072-179624243 GCA_007258455.2 Sequoia sempervirens
AAGTGGTAATATGATGGGTATGTGGCTGATGACCTTTTTACACCCAAAATTGATGAAATGAAAAAGGTTTTTAAAGGACATTCTTAGCTTTCCACCAATATAAATTATTCTTTACTTTGAATTTAATAAGTAATTATTATTCATTTTCTATTTGAATTACAACTAAAGTTCTGATAGATAGGTTGATTGAAAAATATCTATAACTTTCAAACAGTATCATAATTTTTGAATCCAAAACATGTGTCACATTCTATGCTTCGCATACTATAGGATTAAAAAAATAAAAATTGAATTTCATGAAGTTTTGACCAAGTTAAGGTGGTTAGACATACGAGTTTTTATATTTTTTAAAAGTTGTAAAAGAAATTCATAATTAATTATTTACTTGGAAAAAAATTACAAAAAAATATGCATCACATCGAGACATGAGTTCTCTACTTATATCTAAAATATTATAAAAAAATATTATCATTTTATTGTGGTTAGGGTGGTCAAACATACACCTACTTCTTATTTTTTCCCTGAAATTTAAGTACTACTGCATTGAAATTTCAAATTTTCACCAAATAGATTTTTTTTTAAAACAAACCTAGTAGTTTAGAAACTAAATTCAATTTGCTATAGATTCTATTCTTACATATTTTTGAAATAGTATAGATAACTTATTCAAATTTTTACGTCAAGTTGCCTGACTCTGATTTTTCTGAATTTTTTGCCACTTAAGGGCCTATTTTTTCCATGATGATCCTGCACATACCCTTTTCTTAAATTTGAAAATCTTTAAATTTTAATTTCATATCTGATTTATTTTTTTAAGGCATTATATTTTAGTATCTTATTTCCATTTACAATTATTGTATGTTTACTTTAGAAAAGAAAAGCATTTAAATTCTTTATTCTTTAATGAAACACAAACTAAAGCACTTTTGATATTTCATCAAGATATCTATCTTGTAACTACTTTCTTATATCTACTACTACCTAGGAACCTTCATGTGTGGAGTGGATTTGACCTTTTAGCTCCTTTGAAGGCTTCATAATTGCTAATTCATGCTTTCATGCACTCCTCATCAACAAATTAGGGAATCTTGATTACTTGAGCTTGGTTGCACTTTGAATATACATTTTTTTTCTATCAAAGGTGCTCACACATTGCTACACCTATGTTGTTATAAATCTAAAATAGGTTGAATATCCCAATGAACTTTTTAAGATAAATTCAAAGTTACATAAAATGAAAAAAAAATACAATACAAAGCATAACTTCAAGAGATATGCAATGTCATGATGACAAAATCACATTAAGAGCTTTGAAGGTGAAAAATAAAAGTTAGGTAGTGAGTTTATATAGAACTAAGGAGAGCATTGAGGTGGAAAATCAACAAATGATAATTGACCATCAATAACCCTGAACATTAAATAAAGTGATGAAAAAGTGAATACTCCACCCTTAAAAGGTGGAGGACAACTCATCACTTTATCTCCTAGTTATTAAATTATTAACTCACTTTACTATTCTAAGTAAGTTGAATAAATGTGTAGGAAAAACCTATAACTAAGGGAATATACATATTTCACTGGGAAAATAAAAACCTACACTAATATCCCCATTAATGATAGCTTAGGAGGATGTAAAAGATGATGGGTCCCAAAAAGTGAGGCCATGTTAGGTACCCATGTACATATCAAATTCCTCCCAAAAGAAGAATCCCCTTATCATAAATAGAGAGAGAGCACCCCCCAAAATAAACAAAATAAGGTGAGAAGGACTAAGTAGAACCCTCAAAGAGGACACCAACCTCGCCCTAAGAAAAGCTCATAAATGGAGGAAATTTCTCTCAGTGAAGGGTTTGGTAAAGATGTTTTCAAAATAGATCGGATGTCAAATAGTACTTGAGATCAGTGATCTATAAATGAATCAAACCCTGAATGTAGTGCATGTACATCTTGATGTGCTTGGTCCACTGATGATGAGCCAGATTGTGAGAGATTTGAATAACAATCTATTTATCACAAAATATTACTTTTAGCTTCCGAAAGGGAATTCCAAAATCATTGAGAATATTTTGAAGCTAGATGGCCTCACTAGTAGCATTATTTTCTCCTTAATACTTAGCCTCTATAGATGAAAGAGAAATAAAAAGTTTCTTCTTGATTGACCAACAAACTAGACTAGAAGCAAGGGAGAAGTAATACCTTTAAGTACACTTGTAATCCTAAGAATCACCCACCCAATTTGAATATGTGTCCCACTAAGTCAAAATCCATGCTCACTACATAATGAATCTCATAATTGTTGGTACCCTTGATTTAATGAAGAATTTTCTTAGCTACTTTCTACTGCAGCTCATATGACTCCAGCATAAATCAAGAGACCATGCCTACAACATATGAAATTTTATGCCTTATTTGAGTTAGATAGATGAGATAATGAGCAAGTTGTCAATATAGTGTCATCCACCAAGGGTGAAGAACACTTAGCCTCATGTTTGACCCCTAATAGGAATGTGGTCAGTGTAGGCATACAATCATCCATGTAAAACCTTTGGAGCATATCAAGTGCATACTTAGGTTGTGCAAGAGAGATACCTGTAGAAAACTAATTGATCTCAATTCCTAAAAAGTAGTGTAATAAGCCCAATTCTAATGTGAAAAATTAATCATGATTGGGTGTTTTTCATTTCCCAAACAGTGGACAAGAAACTTTCAATGATAAAAACTTCATTGATGTAGAGAACCAATAAGGTGTGAGAATCATCATTCTACAAAATGTAGACATTAGGATAAAAATGACATAGAGTGCACCCCACTTTTAGAAGGAAGGAGTCCATCTTGGAATACCAAGCATGAGGGACTATTTGAGGCCATAAAGAGAATTTTGAAGATGACACATAAGTGAAGGTTCCTAAATGAACCCTTGTGGCTACTTCATGTGTATTTATTCCAAAAGATCAACATTAAGAAAGGAAGTCTTGACACCCATCTTATGAACTTCACATATATGTGCTATGTTGATAGCAAGGACAAGTTACATGGAATTCATTCTAGTGACATGTGCAAAATTATTGGAGTAGTCGATCCTTGGAACTTGGGAGAATACTTTGGAAACCAAGTGAGTCTAATTCTTTTTAACCAACCCATATGTTGCAATTTTTGTTCAATAGACCCACTTGTATCGAATAAGTTTTCTTCCCTTAGGAAGTGGGACAAGATACCAAGTGCAGTTCCTCTCTAGGGCGCTGAACTCTTCTTGCATGGTTGCATCCCACTTAAGGAAACTAGAAGCTCCCTAAAAGGTTAGTAAATTGGAAATGTAGACACTTAAAAATGACCTAGGCCTACAAGCTTCATTTTTACCACTTTCGTCCTAGCATAATTAATACATTTAATTATGTCCTTAGTCCACATTCGACTATTGATTAAATAATTCATAATTATTTAATTAATTCATGTCTTTGTATTCTTCATGATTATTAAATAAATAAATTTTATTTATTTATTAAATCGTCATTAATTGTCTAAGTCTTCCCTTAATTAAATAAATTTCTTAATTTATTTAATTACCCTTTGTCATATATTTCTTCCTGATTATTAAATAAATAAATTTTATTTATTTATTTAATATGTCACTAACTGTCATAATTAAATGAATTGATTAATTTATTTAATTAATTAATCTTATCTGCTAAATTAAATAATTATCTTTAATTATTTAATTGTCAGAATTAATATTCCTCTCATTTTAAATAAATGAAATTATTTAAAATGTCATCACTTTCTTAACTGTCAGTCCATTTTTATAAATAATCTAAAAAAGATTATTTATTGTCTCACAAAATCATTATTTTGAATTAATTTAATTCAAAATGGTAACTAATCTTCCAAAAATCAAGTAATCGGGCAGATTCTTGATTTTCCAAATCTGATCTTTAGTCCAACTCTTATCTTCTTGATTTTTTGAATCTCACAAATCAGGCAGTCTTTATCTTCTTGATTTTTGAAAATCCTTATTTTCTAATTAGTTTATCTCATTTATTCTCCACCACCAATTTGATTCTCTTAGGTGACATCTTGACCGCTCACTTAATGATTTTTCCCTAACCTTAATTAGGGATTATCAAATTTAATCTGGACCTCTCATTTTAGGTCTTAGTCAGAAATCAATCTCACCCGTCCATTCAAAATGGAATTTTCTATAAAATGTCATTTTCCTCACATTTCTACATTAAGCACATAGATTACAATATTCTGGCATATTAATACTTAGATTAATTTGGCATTTTAGAGTCATTTTTGTCATAGACATAGGCATAGGCATTTAGATTCAAATCCTTCAAAGCTTGTGTAGGTCTTCATCAAGGATTGCCCGCATGTCAAATTTGAGGGCAACACAAATCAGCAAGTTAGAAGGTACTATCAAGGTGAATCATGGAAACTCCTACGAATGAAAGGTTTGGCATCATTTTGGATAAATCCCTAGTTCCCAAAGATTCAACCATAAATTTCAAATAGCTATGTATTTTTTCACAAATTTTTTTCTGCAACTTGGGGACAACATCATGCACTTTCAATCAAAAAATCATAATTTTTGGATCTATTTTTAATTTTTTATAATTTATTTTCTGTTTTCCATAAAAAATTAATTTTGAGAGAAAATTATCGAATTTTTCAGATATGTTTATATTTTTGGAAATATTTCTAAATTTTAATAGGGGTCTGTTCTTTATCTTTTAAATTTGGATGCAAAATTATTAGTCAAAAAATAGATCTTTTAAAATTGGGGTTTAAAAAATATTTGCATATATCTCACTCACGGTTGTAGATCTACTCACAAATTGTTTTCAACAAATTTGGGATGACATCAAACGACTCCAATCCAAATATCAGAACTTTCAGAGCTGTTGTGTATTTTTTATAATTTTTTTATGATTTTTCATAAAAAATTAATTTCAGGTGCAAAACAAAATATTTTTTGATTTACTTACATTTTTGGAAACCTCTTGATATTTTAGATAGGCTTTATTCTCTGTATTTTTAATTTTACTATCAAATTTTTTTCTAAAAATCAGATTTGTTGTGACTAGCTAACCCTCTAATAGTAGTGATCAAGTATCGTGTTAGGGTTTGACGTTGGTTTTGTGCATGTGCAAAAAATAAACACTTCAAAGGACACATTGGATCGAGTGAAAAAAAATGATGCATCTAACTATTTTTGTAGATCGATAGTCGAAGATCATTATCAAACTACTAATGTGTGGTCTTGCAGGTTCAAACGTCAAAGACTAAACATCAAAACAATGTGCTTGTCTTTTTCTTAGTATAATACACATTTCCTTTTGGTGCAATTAAAACGAACTTTTTTTTCTTCTATGTCTGAGTGTGTTTGCAAAATGGTAGGTGGGTATGCTCTCACCTTGTGAAAACTCAGTGATTAGAAAACCAGACCCATTTTTAAATGTTATTAACCCCACAACTTAGTATATCGGAGTATCCTCTCCCCTTGCGCTTTCAGACGATCTTGAGTGTAAGAGAAATGGTTACTAACTCTAGAAATTGGGCCTACCTGGGGTTTTCATCACCCCAACGCGACTCAAACCGACAATGGAGCTAAGGCCAAGCTACCCCTGACCGGTATATAAATGTGAATCTTAAGGGAAAACCTAAGATTACGAGTGCGGATGTGTCATACGGACATAGTAGTACTCCCTTAAACCCTATTGAGCTTAACCTCTTTAGGATGGAGTGCCACCTAATTGGTGATTAATGTCTTGCCCCATGTATGACCACTCAAACAGGGGTCCCAAATTAAACACCTTTGTGTAGTAAGCCAAAAACCACCTATTTGCTAGCGCAACACCGGTCAGTGTGAAGGCATCCACACTTTCGCAGTCTTTAGTAGAGGTGATCAATCTGCCATGGGAGTTTCATGGGGGTTGGAAGCTTGGTTGGCCTGAGAAGAGAGTGCATTGTAAGGGGGAGCCCGTGCAACCAAGCTTCTGAATTCACATGCTACAAATATGCGGTTGGGGAAACCCACGTGGAATCTAGCAAATATTATCCTGGCCTAGCCATAGGATTGTAATTGTCTCATGTGTGCTTGCTTATAGTCAAAATATCATGCTTGCAAGTGTTTTATGGATAGTGAAACAAACCAAACAACGGTCAAACATCTAGAAACAACCAAGTCAAACATTGGACCTTTTCTGACCCATTTCACAACATGAACATGCAATCTTCCATGAACATTCCATCTTCATCAAAAAACATTTTTGAGTCATTAATAAGAAGAGACCAGAATGGACAAGTATATGTAGAAGACTTAGAAGCTGCAGTGCAAAACCCTGATATAGCCTCCTTTGTAGAAAACTCAGTCTTACAAGACCCTCAAAGATATTTAGCTATACTTTTGGACCAAGGGGCTAAGTTACCACATGGATTTGACATAAATACTGTGAGACCTCCATCCATCTATCCTCACCATCAACAGTCACTTAACACAAATCCTACCATTAATTCACAACACACATCCAATTATCACCCTTATCCTAACTTTGACAAGGGAAACCAACTGTCCACTAGTCCATTCCAAGTCTCCACATCATATCCTAGTCCTTCATCTATCAATCATATCAACGTCTACATGCCCTATCAACCATCTATCAACTCATGTCAAGTGCCCACATCATACCATATCGATCCAATCCAAGTCTCCACGTCCTATTTTAGTCAACCTTACACTAATCTAGTCCAAGACTCCATGGCATATCCGGTCAAAGTCCCCATTCCACATCCTATTCTGTCACATCCTGATCCAGTCCAAGACTCCATGTCATATCCAGTCCAAGTCTCCATGTCATACCCTTGTCCTTCACATACTAGTCCAATGCAAGTACCCATGTCATATCCTAGTCCTTCACATACTAGTCCAGTCCAAGTCCCCATGTCCTATCCTAGTCCGTCATTCATTAATCCTTTTCAAATCACCCCCTCACAAGCCACATCTAGTCATGAAAATTCTATCATTACTCAAAGTCAAATCCCATTTAATAAACTTGAGGATACATGTCAAGACGAAACCCAAAGCATGACCTTATAATGTCACCCTCATGTCAAGAACAAGGTAGTCCATCCCATGACCCTATCTCAAAGTCCATTCAAGATGTCATTCAAAATAATCATGACATCCAAAACACACCTATCCTTAACAAAAATTCAATTTTTGATTATATCATCTACAACAACCCCATCTTTGACCAAGACCCTATTGTTGACCAAGAAATCCAAGACGATCCACTCCTTGACCTTTACGCCATTCATGATCAAACACTTGTTGACCTTGTAAAGGCCTCGACTATTGACACTTCCCACGATGAGACACTTGCCTCCATGGGACACATAGACAATATTCCTCCAGAACAAGAATCTTCCACTAGGGACATGCTTGCATATGATCAAGTTATAGCTAAAATCATTGGACTCTATGACACTAAACATAATGATATCTTCGGCATTGCCTTGGAAGCACCAATAGAATCTACTGAACTTGACATGCCACATGATCAAACCAAAGATATCAGTTAGGAATATGTCCAGCATGACAATGAAGCTAAGACACTTTATCAACTAGGGTCATCTATCTTTGTCAGAGCAGGCTTTCTTGCAGACGAAAATATTACAAGTGACAGTATCCATAGACATCATGATGGGTTAGCATCTTTCTTTCAAAACAATAAATACCCCATCACAAACAAAATCTTTCAAAGCATGCAATATCAAGGCAAAGGACTAGGCATACACGAGCAAGGCATTCTAGAACCAATACAGCTTCAGGAAAATTACAGACATCAAGGTCTTGGTTATTCCTCAGATAGCAAATCAAATGATGTTAGTGGTACCTCCTTGATACTGGGGCCAACCTTGTCAGATACAAACATCAAAATGGAATCCATGAGAAATCCTTGTCATAAGATTGTTGCCAACACCTCGTCCACCCACACCATAAACCATCATTCTATCATGAATCAACCTCCCCTTTGGGACCAACAAAAACAAAAGCCTTACAAGTCAAAAGATCAAAAGAAAATTTCAAAGGCCATTGAATCAAACAAAAGTACAAGTGGACAAATGAAATTAAAATGGATCCCAAAGAAAGATGGATCAAAAAAAGACACCAATTCAAATACAAAAGTCAATCACAATGTGGAGCCACAAGACAAGAGGACTCCCACATATAACACATGTCCACCTCCTTCAAAATGGTCATCAATCAAAGCATATAAAAGTGTTGGTTCCAAACACCATCCCTCCAAAATCCGTCATCCACCATACCAAGTTTGGAAAATAAAAATTGATTCATCCAAATGTCCAAACAACCTTTCCACATCTACCATCATTCATCATAACCCTACATCTCATCTAAAGTCCAATTATCCCACGTCACAAATTCGTCACATCTTGCTAGCAACTCTTTACCACAAGGACTCTCATGGCACTCTATCATGATGTGTGTATTCTGATAAGGCCAACTCTAGTATCAAAAAGGACCACAATGACATCAATCAGTTGTATACAAGCGCTACAATCCTGACAAGACAACTACTTCAGACAAGACATTATTGGCATATCATGGAACCAGTCTCTACATCAGCACCATCAATAGATTCAGAACAATCAATGGTCATCTAAAGCATCCAGGCTATCCACAAAATCAAAAAAATAAAAATTTGAAAAATGATAAAAATCGTCACCCTAATGAAAACCTAGCAAACAGGTGTCTTGGTGACACCAAAAAAATCAAAAAGTCAAGAAAATAGTAAAGAGAAAAATTTCATCCAATGGTGAAAACTTGGCAAACAGGCACCCTGGATAAGTACCATGATGAAAACCTGACAAACAAGTGTCATGTGTAGAATAAATCATCTATGTGGACTCTTACACTGGGGGGCAAGTCGTCTCATTTCCCATGCCTTCCTCATGACATTTACATCCATCTAAGCCCTATCATTTCCACGCATTTTTTCCACTTACCTCGGTCTTGACATAAAATTGACACACATAAATCATGCTTTGGAAAAACTCTTGACATGTCTATCCTTCGGTCATACACGATTCACGAAACATCAAGTCATTAACCGTCATAGTCGTATTGTCCTTATATGACATAGTCCTTGAAAATCATATGACAATTCCATTAGTCTCATGTCTCCCATCTTTTACCAAGGCCACACTCTCATCCTTTCATGTTTGTCACCTATCTTGGCTTTCCCTTGTCAAACGGTCTAAGGATAATCATCATCCCATCTAGTCCTAACCAAGTCGTTCTAAATGCAACGAGTCTAATCCATACAAGCACATTATCCAAAATTTTACTTGACTGCGTTCCTGGCCTGGCTGTAGACCTCCATACTTTCATCACATTATCGTCATCATCATCATGTTGTTTCAGGATGTGTCCTTCCCACGTCAAACAACATTGTCATCACCTGTCAATTGGTATTCGGCTTAACTAGGGGCACAATCATGTTTTTCCTTCGATTCTCATGTGTAGAAATCAGTCACATGCATTTGTCATAAGCCTCTTAAACCATTCAAAAAGACCAAAAACATGGTAAAATGTCCTAAAAAAAGAACAAAAACATCAAAAAGTCATGAAAAAAAGACAAAAACATCAATAAGTCCTAAAAAAGTCCTACAAATTTGAAAAAGTCATGAAAAAGTCCTAAAAATATATAAAGTCCTGAAAAAAGACCTAAAAATCATAAAAGTCGTGAAACAACACAAAAACATCCAAATCAATGTCAAAATCCTAAAAATGGAGTCAAAGTCAGTCATGTCAGTCAGTCCATGTCATTGTTGAACTACGTTGTCTCTGCGCATTTGCTACGTAGGCAAGGCCATCAGTCGATGAGTCCCCAAGACATTAGGTCAATCCTTTTAGGTTGGTCCAAATAAAATCATGGTGTTTGTCACAATTGTCACATCGGTCAAATAAGTCATACATAATCAAACTTAGACACAAGATAGTAATTTGAAATGTCAATGTCAAAATTGGTCAAAACTAGACAACACAGTCCAATTAATCATACAGTCAACATCAGTCAACTTGCCAAAACATATTAGTCAAAACAATGTCAGTCTCGTCACTCTTTGGTCCTCTTCAAGATGTGTCCTTCTTGGAGTTAGACCTCATCAAAATGTCCTTTGCCTTTTCAAGATGTGTCCTTCCTGACAACAGGGCCTGTCAAACTGTCAATACCGTCAAATTGGCAAAACTCTTAAACTATCAAAACTGTCAAACTGGCAAGAATTCAATCTTTCGCAAACAAACATTGGCAAACAAAATTAAATGGCTGTTAATTTTTCTGGTCTATCTTGTCTTATATTTTGACTATTTTGGCTATTTTGTCTTATCCTTTTATATTCTTTTCTTTGTGGTCATGTTACTAGCTACCTCAAGGATGTCCCATGAAGGATTTAGAGGTGCAATGACGTATCCTGGCCTATTTTATTTTCTTTGACGACTGTCTGTGGATTGTCTTGACAAAAAGACTGGGGCAACTTCACCCTTAGTATGAGTTAGGACATTCCTTGTCTGTGACTATCTGTTTTTCAAGTGGATGACCTTGCACACCTTGGTCTATGTCATATCATGGTGTTTGTTGTCCATTTGTGTCATTTTTATCGCCCAATGATGATTAAGAGCAATAAATATTAAAGTCTTATGGCCAAACTTTGAAGGATTTGGTCTAGGAACTAACATGCATCTCCTTTTGTCTTGCCATATTCTCTCACTCATCTCATATAGGCATCGCATCCATATCATCATCCATATCTTTTGCACTAACATTTCTTTGTCTCTTCATATTCTAGTCTTCTCATCCATTTTGAGAGCACACCCATGTTCTTGGAACCTGTCTTTCCTCTTGAGGGGGCATAATATAACCCTCCTCATCATTCTTCCTCATCTTATTTTGCACTGGGGCATATTTTTAACTTATTTTCTTTGTCACAATGCGACATACTACATTATGACAAAGAGGGGCAAAATGTAGACACTTAAAAATGACCTAGGCCTGCAAGCTTCATTTTTACCACTTTCATCCTAGCATAATTAATACATTTAATTATGTCCTTGGTCCACATTCGACTATTAATTAAATAATTTATAATTGTTTAATTAATTCATGTCTTTGTATTCTTCATGATTATTAAATAAATAATTTTTATTTATTTATTAAATACGTCATTAATTGTCTAAGTCTTCCCTTAATTAAATTAATCTCTTAATCTATTTAATTACCCTTTGTCATATATTTCTTCCTGATTATTAAATAAATAAGTTTTATTTATTTATTTAATATGTCACTAACTGTCATAATTAAATGAATTGATTAATTTATTTAATTAATTAATCTTATCTGCTAAATTAAATAATTAAATTTAATTATTTAATTGTCAAAAATATTCCTCATTTTAAATAAATAAATTATTTAAAATGTCATCACTTTCTAATAGCGTGGGTCCATTTGGTGGAAATAATCTAAAAGATTATTTATTGTCTCAAAAATCATTATTTTGAATTAATTTAATTCAAAATGGTAACTAATCGTCCAAAAATCAAGTAATCGGGTAGATTCTTGATTTTCCAAATCTAATCTTCAGTCCAACTCTTATCTTCTTGATTTTTTGAATCTCACAAATCAGGCAGTCTTTATCTTCTTGATTTTTGAAAATCCTTATTTTCTAATTAGTTTATCTCATTTATTCTCCACCACTGATTCGATTCTCTTAGGTGACATCTTGACCACTCACTTAATGATTTTTCCCTAACCCTAATTAGGGATTATCAGATTTAATCTAGACCTCTCATTTTAGGTTTTAGTTAGAAATCAATCTCACCTGTCCATTCAAAATGGAATTTTCTATAAAATGCCATTTTCCTCTCATTTATACATTAGGCACATAGATTACAATATTTTGGCATATTAATACTTAGATTAATTTGGCATTTTAGAGTCATTTTTTTATCATAATCATTTAGGCATAGGCATTGGACATTTGTGCAAATCCTTCAAAGCTTGGTGTAGGACATAGGCATATATTTTCAGATTGCTCGTGCAACAAATCTGAGGGAACAATATCATCCAACAAGCAAGGAGGTGTTACAAAGGTGAATCATGGAGGTTGCAACAACTATTTGGTATACTTGTTTCATTTATGTTTGCTTCCTTTGTTCTTTGTAATTACTTTGGGTTTTGTCTTTCGCATTGATTTGATAACTTGAATCTAATATAATCCTAAAAGAAATCCTCAGTTACAGGAATCTTGGCAAGGAATACATTTGGAGCATCTTAAAATTCTGATCTTGTTCTTCTAGCATATGAAGGATCCCCTACGCAATCCCTTGTTGAATGTACTATTTGTTGAGCCCAAAGAGGCACTAGATTGGAGGAGAGTCAAGAGGACAACCATCATCCTCTAAAAGTGGATCATGTGAACCCTCATAAACACTATCATCATCTAAAGTGAATGAGGAAGAATCCTCATCACGATCAAAAGGATTATGATCCTCTAAAGAACTATTGACATGATGCAAGGACTCCAAAAAAATGGTGGCAAGATAAGTATCAAGAGAATAACGAGAAGGAATCTCCTCAAAATAAACACTCCTCCCAATAAATAACTCATGTGTGGTAGTATGGAGAAGACTATAGCCTTTGACATCATTCAGGTATCCACCAAATATGCAATTCTTACTTTGAAAATCTATAGCTTTGCATTTCTCTACTAGATTGTGGGACCATGCACTAGAACCAAACAATCAAAAGTGCTTAGCTAAGGGTTATTGACTAGTCCATTCTTGAAAAGGAGATACCTCGTTAACATCTTTGTGAGGAACGTGGTACTAGATATAACATAGACAGTTAATGGCTTTTTCCTTGAAAGATAGTACCAAAGACAAAGTGAATCATACAATTGATCATCTCTTTCAAGGACCAATTTTCCATTCTTCCACTCCATTCTAATGAGGATTGTAGGGAGTTGTATGCTATAAATCAATGCCTTCTTAAGCACAATATTGCACAAACATGTGGTTGACATATTCCCCCCATTATTTATATGTAAAAATTTGATGGATTTCCCAATTTGTTTCTTGCAAAATCTTTCTAATCTAAGAATGAATTGAAGACTTCAAACTTCTATTTGAGAAAATACATGGGTATGTGTAGGATCATGATGGGCCAAAAAGTGGCAATATGATGGATATGTGGCTGACGACCTTTTTTTTACCCAAAATTGATGAAACGAAAAGGGTTTTTAAAGGAGATTCTTAGCTTTCCACCAATATAAATTATGCTTTACTTTGAATTTAATAAGTAATTATTATTCATTTTTTATTCAAATTATGACAAAAGTCCTGATTGATAGAGTGATTGAAAAACATCTATAGTTTCAAATGGTATCACATTTTTTGAATCCAAAACATGTGTCACATTCTATGCTGCACATACTATAGGATTAAATAAAGAAAAATTGAATTTCATGAAGTTTTGACCAAGTTAAGGTGGTTAGGCATACAAGTTTTTTATATTTTTTAAAAGTTGTAATAAAAAATTAATAATTAATTATTTACTTAGAAAAAAATTACAAAAAAATATGCATCACATCAGAACATGAGTCCTCTACTTATATCTAAAATCTTATAAATAATATTATCATTTTATTGTGGTTAGGATAGTGGTAGACACCTACTTCCTATTTTTCCTAAAATTTAAGTATTATGCATTGAAATTTCAAATTTTCACCAAATAGATTTCTTTTTATTTAAACAAACCTAGTAGTTTAGAAACTACATTCAATTTGCTACAGATTCTATTCTTACATATTTTTGAAATAATATAGATAACTTATTCAAATTTTTAAGTCAAGTTGCCTAACTATGATTTTTTTTATTTTTTTGCCACTTAAGGGCCTATTTTTTTCATGATGATCCTGCACATACCCACACAATGGTGTACCTAGAAAAAGCATCAAGGAAATTCAAAACATATCAGGATCTAATAAAAGATGGTTGTGGAATTGACCTTTCCAAAACACTGTGTACCAACTCAAAATTATGTGAGGCTCTCCAAGATTCTCCCTCATTGAACTTCTCTTTAGGATGCTTTCCTAGAATGCAACAATGACGAACACCATTAGAAAAATGAATGATAGGAAATTTTGTAACCATGTCCCATTGATTGAGTTGCTACAAATAGTGGTAGTTCAAGTGATAAAACCATTGATGCCAAAATTAACTCACATTATTATAATGAGAGTAGAATAGATGAAGGTGGATCAAGAAAAAAGTGAGAAAAAATAAATCCATGAAAGATGATCTTCTCTCCCAACTATAACTATAGAATCATTGTGCAACTCAAGAATCACCACTAAATCATGAGTAAACTCAACTTGCTTGCCTATATCTATGTGAGTTATTTGATAGATCAATGGGAGACTAGTTGAAATTGAGGGCACACATAGAACATCATAAAAAATTTCTTTCCCCATATCAACATACCCTCTCCCACACACTTCGGTAGGAGTGTCATTACCCATGAAAATGGAAAACATATTGTATAAGAGTGAATTTTCACCCCATGTGCAAATCCCCTTTTCCTTTATCCACCTTAGAAAACCAAGTTTGGAGGCTTAATTCCACCTAAGCCCACTACTTGCATCCCACTTGGTGCCTATTTTGAGAGTCAGTGGAGGCGTTTATGTCAGGGATGCCTAAACAGTGTGCAGACATCCACACAGTGTGCTTATGTCCCTAGCAGATTCCTACAGTTGAACCTGCAAAGGCATTACTCTTCTCATTAGAGGTGAAGTTGTAACACCCCCTTTGGTTGACTGACCTAAATATGGCTATTTTTCTCCATTCCTCTTTCAAATTAATCCCTTCAACATGCATTCTAACCTCTTGACTTCATTCATAAGCTTCTTCACTTCACTCTCAAGCTCACTTTCACTCACTCCAAGAATTCAAGCATTCCATTGCAGCCAAAGCAACACTCCATCACTTTAGTAGAGCAAGTTTGGGACCACGCCATTGCATCAGAGGCTTGAGTACTCTCATATTCTCCCCCAAGCATCCTTGAGTGCTCTTGGTGGAGGTGGTAAGCTTCCTTCTCCTCTCCTCTATCACTTGGTTGAGTAGCATAACACTGTTTTGTAGTGCTTCTTTTCTCTTTACTACATTACTTTCCTTTATCTCATTTCCTTGGTTGTCCGTGAAGGTTGAAACACCTAAACAGGGGTCTGACTAAGGAAGACCCCTATACAACCACCCAACATTTTCCTCTCTTGTTGTGTGTAGGATCAAGTGCTTCTTGAAGGATCAACTGGCGAATGAATTCCTTAGTGAGATCCTCCTTACTCTCTTCACTCTTGCATATTTTCTTTATAATATTAGAGAGTATTTCATTTACTTAATCACATCATTCTAGACCTTTAGTGAATCAGTTGGGCTGTTAGCTAGTTTTAATGGCTTGACCTTGTCTTCATTGTTGTCTAATTGTATGGACACCAACACACTTTTGAGATGCCAACACACCATGTTGACATCCAAAGACCATGCTTTCATCCTTGGACAGAGAGATTCCTGAGGCATAGTGTTAGACCTAAAAAACTGGCTCGCTTAGCCCCTTCCTATGTTTTGGATCTACAGAGTAACTGAGATGCCTCACAATCCTCATTACTCTCGCCTTGCATTTCCTTACATTACACATAGTTGAGGTAAGTTAGGGTAGCCTCTCACATCTTGACCCTCCATGACTTGGGGTCTTGCACACATTGGTCCCCCTCTCTTACACATACTACATGGGTCAAGAACACTTATAGATGGTGGAGAAGTAAATTCTACAAGAGCCTTTCCCTTTCCTTTTCCCTTGTTTTCTTTGGCCTTGTGAGGCCCCTCATCACAACATTGTTTGACAAAAATTAGAAACACTAAGATTATTCTACTCAAGAATGTGTGTTAATTGATCTATTTGTTTCTTCAAACATTTGTGCTCATCATGGCCAGGTCATTTACAATAGGAACATTTGACCTTCTCTTTCTTAGGCTTGATTCATTTTGAAGATGGGGTCTCATTAGCTATTTTTGGAGTAGCTAATTTATGATCCTTCTCCTCTTTTCTATTTTTTTGTTTCTGATCCTTATTACTACTTTATCCTCACTATTTATTTGTGTCATGGTTTGTTTCCAAGGCATATGACTTACAAGAATTAAGAGTGCCCATTTGGATTGGCTAATCCTGCTCCTATGTGAGAGAAGTATAAAAATCATCTAATGATGGAATGACAAATTTAGACCCAAATACATCGTTAGTGCTCATAAAAGGTAGAAACAAACACTAAATATTTAGAGCTTAGATTAGAGAGAATACTTAGAATAAGTTTTTCATCTTTCTTATCAATTCCATTTTTTTGTATATATAGCCTTATTGATTTCAATTTGGTGAAGGAAACCTAAATTATGTTGAAGTTGGTTGGACTTAAATTGATTAATTCATTTTCTAACATATAACCCCTCATAGAATCTCAAGTGACAAAAAGAGAATCTAGCTTTTTTCCATATTTCATTTAGATTATTCAAAGATTCAATATGTAAGAGAATCAAGAGATACATACAAACACAATTCTTAATATGCTTCATCACATCTATTAAACCACTTATGATTTTCCTTTATCTTCAATAGGTTTAGTTTGTAATACCATTTTTATTATATACAAACTAAGAATTCTTAAGTGAACTTACATTTTAATCTTCCACTCAAAATAGTTTTATGTAGTTAGACTAGGAATTGTTGATGAAGCCACAATGGAGAAATGCAAAAGAGTGTGAAAATAAAGTGAACACAAGAACACCAAGAACACCCCCACCCTTTTCACTAGTATAGAAAATGATTTGCCTCCCCAAACATTATAAGGATGGAAATTTATAGTTTAGTGCATTTAAAAAGCCTTTTCTGAGATATAATGCTCAATAGGCTCAATATAGCAAAAATTACCAATTCTAGGGTAAAAGTACAAAGTTGTGTCACTTTTATAAAGGAAACAACCAACACTAATCCAACTTTTAAACTTGAATCGTTAAAAAGTGGCATATATATTTTTAATTTTGAAATGATGTAAACTAATAAAATGTGTATTTTTTATTATATTTTATGTTTGTATTTTTTTGAAATACCTTTTGATAAATTGACACTATATTTTAGTTGTTGATAAAATGTTGAAAAATGAAGTTACATGAGACGTCAATCTTATATAATATTTTTTTCCTTTAATTTTTATTTGTTTACTTATAACTTGAAACTCTAGTGCATGGATATATATATTTTTCCAATTTTGATAAATATTTATTTTTAAATAAATATTGCAATGTGTGTGTATTAAAACACTGTTGTTTCTATTCGACATCAATCATATTAAATATTTATCCAAATTAGAAAAATGTTGTACCATCTTGATATAGATTCTTTTATCTAGTGCCTCATATTGTTTTCAAAAGTTTTAATATGTTTTAGTATTTTTCCTTGGCATGGTAATCGTCCTAATATTTTTTGTTGATAGCCTATTCTAATAAAATTTAAATATAAAATATTAATAATAATTAAATATTAAAATATATATATTGAAAACTACACCTATGGATCTACAAAAGGGTATTTTTATATTTAAAAGAAAAATTGGGTAAAAGCACAAAGTTGTGTCACACTTTTAGCCAACTTATCAACACAACTGAATTAAGTATTTATAACTAAAAATTCATTTTGATCAAACATATGATCTAGTAAGATTCATTCTAGCTAAGTTAGATACTTCCACAACTTTTTCAACTAAAATTGTTGGCTAAAAATATATGGAGCACCACTTTGAATCCAATTTACCAAAAAGATAAAATCATTTGAAAAACTTGAAGTTTCAATAACTCCTATTAATGTAAATAACAATTTTTTTAAAATATAAAAATACCCTTTGGTAGGTCCATAAGTGTAGTTTTCAAAAATATATTTATTTTAATAGTTAATTATTAATTATATTTTATTTTTAATTTTACTAAAAGTAGGTTATCAGTACAAAGTATTAGGTTGATTACCACACCAAGGAAAATACTATAACTTATTAAAAAAATAAAACAAATATGATGCACTAGATAAAATAATCTATTTCAAGATGGTATAATTGTTTTTCCATTTTAGATAAATATTTAATATGAAAGTTGATGTCCAATGGAAACAAATTTTTTTTATTCAGACACATTTTAATATTTATTTAAAAATATAGATTTATCAAAATTGGAAAAAATATCCATGCACTAAAGTTTTAAGTTATAAATTAAAAAAAAAAATTGAAAGAAAAAAAAAAAATTCTATAAAAAGTTTGACGTCTCATGCAATTTAATTTTTCAACATTTTATCAACAACTAAATTATAGTGTTAATTTATTAAAAACTAGTTTAAAATAATTTTTTATTTAAAAAAAAAAAATACAAACATAAACTTTTTAGTGATTCAAGTTTAAAATTTGAACTAGTGTTGGTCGTTTCCATTATAAAATGTGACACAACTTTGTGCTTTTACCCAATTATTTACATGAGTAAGACTTATTGAAACATCAAGTTTTTCAAATAATTTTAGTTTTTGGTAAATTGGCCTCAAAGTGGTGCTACATATGCATTTAGCCAACAATTTTAGTTGGAAATTTGTTGAAATATATAACTTATCTAGAATTAATCTTACTAGATCATATGTTTGACTAAAATTGATTTTTAGTTAGAAATACTTACATTCACTTGTACAGATAAATTGGCGAAAGTGTGACACAAATTTGTACTTTTACCCTTTGATACAAAATAAAATTGAGACAACATCTATAAAAATTATCCCTATAGCTATTTAGTTCTCTTCACCACCTTTCCAACACCTATTCATTTTCAAAAAATGGATTACCAAGGTGAAAGTTATGGCTTGTAGAAGAAATTAGCAAAAAATACCTTCAACTTGAAATGTCTGGTAAAAAGAGAAAACAATCTTTGCAATATCTTTGTGAATGGAAAGTACTTATCTCTAGTTTTCCAGTGTTATCTCATGTTTGAAAATTTGATATCATGGAAAAAAGTTATACAAGTTTGAAAGAAGACCTAATTTGGTCTAGTGGAAGGCCTTAGTGGTCATTGGGTGGCATCGTTGGCTACATTGGCTATTGGGTGGTAGTTTAGCTAAGAAATGAGAAATGGTCGGCTTTGTGTACTTGGTGGTTAAGTCAAAATCTCATGGTTTGTAAACTGCAAGGGTTGTGGTTAAAATTCTGGTCATCGTTTATTTGACATCTTATAAGTTGCAAAGGCTACTATGACTCCAAGTTGTAGGACCTTAACCCATACACACAACACACTTACATGCAAGCACTTGAGCACTCAATGCTAGCACTTAGCATCTAATGCTAATTGGGCATAAAAAGTTATTTTTATTTTTTGTGAACATTTTAATCTACCAAATGTGCAAATCTGATGTGGGGGGCATACGACGCTCTTGGCAAAACAAATTTCCCTTAGTGGCTCTTGACATCGAATATGGGCTAATTTTATGTCAAAATTTGTCTCCTCATCCTTTCTGAATGCAATGGCAAGGCCCTTTTTGGCTGAAAATTCTCTTCTAAAAACTTGTTCATCATATCTATGCTTCAAACCCCTATTTGCAACTATGTTGAATTGTAAGATTTGGATATGGAGATAGCCACCCAATATCTAAAGGCCTATGGAAAGCAAAAAATACTCAAATGATCTATATGACAAGAATAAATTTTATTCCTATCAATGAATATAAAAAGAATCAATGTACAGTGTGAGAGAGACCCTTGGTTATATAGCCAGGGTGAGTAATAAGATGTCATAATATTATGACAAGTGTATTAATCTTATGATATGAGAAAACTTATCATAACTACCTAGGAAAAGATAAAATCTAGACATGACAATTAAGGCTTCTAGAAATAATCTTATGACCTAAGTAAACTTAACATGTATGTCCCCTAATTCCCTAGTAAGTGAAGTAACTAGGTACAAGACATTTCACACCAACACCATCCCTTAAGTACAAATTAGGGAGAAGATTATTATGAAAATGAGACAAAGATGGGTCCTAGCTATGAGGTCATGTTACGTTCCCATGAATAAATCCAATGCAATCCCTCACAAATGGGGAAAAGGAGAAAACCCAGTGGGGAAAAACTTCTCCCAAAAAGAGAGAAAAAAACAAGAAACTACTCTCAATAAGATGAGGGCAAAACCTTGTGTGAGGAAAAAGTCTCCCCATAAGAGAGAATGAAGGTCAAGTGACCACCCTGAAGAAAAATCTCACACCCTCAAAAGAGCTAAAAAATGGTGATACTTACTCTCAATGAAGGGTTTGGTGAAGATATCGACAACCTACTTTGTTGTAGGACAATACTACAAATTAATGACCTTCTCCTGTATCATCTCCTTGATGTAGTGCATATGGATCTTGATGTGTTTGGTTCATTGATGTTGAACTAGGTTCTTCAAGATCTAGATGGAACTCTAATTGTCACAATCGAGGGCCATGGGTTGTGGAATAGTGAAGCCCAACTTAATGAGAATATTTTAAAGCCAAATAGCCTTAGCAGCAGTATTAATAGCTCCTCGATACTTAGCCTCAATCGAAGAGAGAGCATTTTCTTGTTGCTTCTTACTCTGCCAAAAAATGGGTCGAGAACCAAGATTAATGGAGTAGACTAAAGTGTACTTGTGATCATCAAGATTGCCAACCCAATCACAATATGTATATCTAACCACTTGTTGAGTCCTATACCTACTCCATAATGAATCCCATAATGTGGAGTACCCTACATGTAATGAAATATGTGTTTGTCATATTTCCAATGAATCTCATGTGGTTCTTGCATGAAGCATGAAACCATGCCAATTGAAATAGAAATATCAGGTTGTGTGAGTCAATTATATGAGGCTCCCAACAAGCTGACGGTACAAAGTGGCATCAACTAGTGGAGTATAACACTTGGCCTCAAGTTTGAATCCTGAAATAAAGGTTGTAGGCGTAGCCTTACAATCAGACATGTGGAACCTAGCTAGAGGGTCAAGAGAACTCTTATGCTAAGCAAGAGTGATCTAGAAAGAGGACTATGAGATCTCAATCCCTAGAAAATAGTATAGGGGGCCCAAGTTAGTCATAGTGAATTTGTCATGCAAAGAAGATTTGACTTTGCCAATGATGGATGATGAACTCCCTATAATGATCCAAGTCATCAACATAGAGAACAAGAAGCAAATGAGAGTTATCTTGTCACAATATATAGACATTCAGATCTAAGTGACACCTAGAGAATCATGTCAAGAGAAGAAAGAAGTCAATATTGGCATACCAAGTTTGAGGGTCCTACTTGAGGCCATAGAGATACTTCTGCAACTTTTAAACCAAAGAAGATTCTTGAAAAAATCCTTATGGCTACTCCATGCAAATATCCTTTGCAAGAACTCTGTGAAGAAACACACTCTTCACATCCATCTGATGGAAAACCCATCCATGAGTTGATGCATTGGCAAGAGTCAAGTAATTAGAGTTCATCTTAGAAACAAGGTAAAAGGTTTCCATGTAATCAATACCATGAACCTATGAGAAACCTTTGGCGAAAATTCATGCTTTGAACTTGTCTACTATTCCATCCACTGCATAGTTGGTAGATCCACTTACATCAAACCATTTTTCCTCCCTTAGGAAGAGGACCTAAGTCCCATAGGTGGTTCCTCATCAAGGAACTATACTCTTCCTCCATTTCTCAATCCTACTTAGGAATTTTTTATATTTCCTTAAAGGATTTTGGATCTGAAGTAATATAAATGTAGACATGTGGAAGATGGTGATGTTATGACCGAGTCCTTCAAGTATCTATAGGATCCCCAACAAGATTTCTTGTTGACTCGAGAGTTTGTCAAGCCCAATGAGGTCATGAAGATAATGGGGATGAAGGATAAGAATGCTCAACCTTAGAATGTGTACCCTACAATGGTGTTACATTATGAGTGGGAGGTGAGGTAGAATCATCTAAGTCCACTATGGAAGGATGAGGAGGATCTGATGAGGGCACAACCTGAGACTTAGAAAATAACCCACAAACAAGAGAATAATTTTATTCTTCAAAAAATGGAGCTTCTTACATGCAAAGGATCT
The DNA here is from genome assembly GCA_007258455.2 of Sequoia sempervirens. NCBI lineage: Eukaryota > Viridiplantae > Streptophyta > Pinopsida > Cupressales > Cupressaceae > Sequoia > Sequoia sempervirens. The sequence continues at coordinate 179,490,326 of VDFB02168118.1, forward strand.
CAAATCCCCAAGTTCTACAACACATGCAAGTTACAAAAAGCTACAAAATAACCCTTTTGCAATATGCGAGCTTGTCCCCAAAAAGTTACCAAAAAATTAGAAACCTGCCCATAAATAGAGCTCCTCTTTAGTTTGGAGCCAAAACAACATTCAAATTTGAGTTTAGGTGGTTTGGTGCCAAAAATTTACAACATGAAGTTCAAATTTCAAAAGAGCATTTGCAATTGTATCTTCTAGAAAGTGCGCCAACTTCCCGGGGCCATAACTTTTGATCCGGGACTCTGATTCGTGAACCATTTGAACCGTTGGAAAGGTCACAAAGTCAATAACGCGCTTGAAATCAGCCATGCAGATTTTGGCAAGTTTTGGGGCCGATCTGGGAACTCTAAGTGCCTCAAATCTAACTTGGAATATTTTCAGGTGCAAATCTTGGAAACTAAAACTGCAATATCTTTCAACCCATGAATAGAAAATAAAAACCGTAAATTGGAAATTTCATTATGATGAAAAGGGTATCCAAAAATGTAACAACATATAAAAACCAAGAAACTTGAAATTTAACTATTTTTGGGTGATGCAAGATTGCCCTTACACCACTGGATGCTCCTGCATTAGGATCAGAGGCCAATGTAGGAGATCTTTCCTAAAAGTGAACACTTCTCTCAATGAAGAAATCATGTATCCCTAGATCCAAGAGTTGATACCCTTTAACAACATCTAGATATCTAGATGCAAGGCCTACTTTGAGGTTCCAAATCCTTGCTCTTCTCTAGAGGAATGCATGCCCCTACTGGAGAGAAAAAAACTTTAAAATGCCACATAATTGGTTTCCTAACACACCAAGCTTCAAAAGGAGTAATTACTTTCAATGACTTGTGGGGAACCCGATTCTGAATGTATGTAGCACAATTAATGGATTCAACTCAAAATTTTGGACCAAGAAAATGAGTATGAATCATGCAACTATCCATTTCCTTGAGGGTCCTATTTTCTCTTTCATCAACACCATTCTATTGTGGTGTGTATACAATTGAATTCTAAATATCTATCCCTTCAAGAGTACAAGATAGCATAAGATTATGGTTCACATATTCTTAACCATTGTCAATACGAAGAATCTTGATATATACTTTCTAGATTGATTCTCAACATGAGCCTTGAAATTTTGAAACTTGTCAAATAATTCATTCTTTTGGTGAAGAAAGTAGACCCAAGTGAATCAAGAGTATTCATCAATGAAGGTGAGTGTATAGTGACCCTTTCTAAAGGGAAAAAATGGAAATGGGCCCACTAGCTCACTATGAACCAACTGAAGAACTTATAAAGCCCTACAAGACTTCCCTTTATCAAACTTCTCTTTTGGATGCTAACCCATAGCACAAACTATACATACACCATTTGAAAAGCTAATGTTAAGGAGACCTATGACCATATCTTGTGAGCTAAGCTGCTAAAGATATAGATAGTTAAGATATCCAAATTGATCATGCCATAACTTACTAAATCTAAATGAGTGAGCAATACTATAGAAGGAGAACATGGAACAAAGTGCAAAATTTGATATAGTCAAGATGCATGATTTTAATTTCCCACTACAACTAATGTATTATCCTCGAGATATTTGATCACAACTATGTCTGGGGAAAACTCAACTTTCTTACCATTCCTAAGATGAGTGATTTGGTAGTTTGAAAGAAGGTTGGAACACAAGTTAGTAACACAAAGAACATTCTTAAATGATCCATCATCCATGTTAATTGAACCTTTTCCAACAACTTCCACCTGACTATCATCACATGTAAGAATGTGTGGTACTTTAAAAGTCTCTAATGAGGAAAATTGTTCTCTATCAAAACCCATGTGATATGTAGCATCCAAGTCAAGTATCCATTATTGTGATGATCTTGTGGCTACAACAAGTGCCTATCCTTTTCCTTTTTTTAGGAAGATGGAAAATTGATGTGATTTTTCTTGAGGAGATTAGTCAATTCATCAATTTTCTTAGCATGGGAATGATGCCCATTATGAAAAAATTTCTTGCAATAAGCACAAGTTAGTTTCTCCTTATTCTATGAAATCCCCTTCTTAGAAGATGATGAAGATTCCCCTTGTTGATGAGGAGATGATTGTACTCGATATTTGTGTGGCTTATTCTTTGTTTGCTTCTATTTCTTGCTAGATCTTGATCTAGTCCTACCATCAAATCTTGTGACTTAGATGAGTTGAGAATACCCATAGTGATAAAATTTTCTTTATCAAGCATAAACATCTTTGTAAATGAATAAAATGAAGGTGTAGTATAGGAACTTCCCATATTCAATTGATGAGTCTAGAAACTAGAAACAAAAGCTGCATATTCTAAATGAAGCTTTTCTAACAAATTGAAGACCAACTGTGTATCCTTCTTATCAATACTACAATATTTAAGTTGTGCTCTTAGTTCATTAGCCTTAATTACATAGTATTGGATTGTATCAAAATTCTTTAGATCTAGATTATGAGATCATTGTCAATTTTGTATTCCCTAATCTCATCAGTTTTGTTATATAACTGAGCAACTTTATCCCATGCTTCCTTAGCTATTTTACACATATCAATATGAAATATAATATTAGAAGAAACATATTTCCCGAGTTTTCCAAGAGCCATAGAAAATTTAATGAGCCATCCACTTTTTAAATTTGAATCAATTAGTTCTAGAATGAATCCATTAATGTAGTGAATTAATCATTTTTCCATTAATTTACTCCATGCATTTATTTTCCATGTTGCATAGTTATGTGGAGTTAAGAGATGAAAATTAGGATGAATTATGGTTGAAATTTTAAGAGAACAAGAGAGAACTCAAAGTGCAAGCACAAAACACAACCCCCCAAATTCACTCAATCAAATACCTCCCAAGCAAATGATTTGGTACTTTATACTTAGTGTGGTTACAATTTCCACTTGCAAGAAATAGAAAAGTGTTCTTGTGATTTCAATGCTTACAATTGCCACAATAAGGCCAGATCAAGGTGTGATCAACATGCAAAAGATCAAACTATGATCTATGCAATACAATTTCCAAAATGAGGAAAATAAGGCTATATGTTGAAAGCAGATTTTTTGTTCACAATGAATACAAAATAATAACACCACTATGAATTTATCAAAAAAATATGCACTTTTTGAAAAAATTTGCATCTAAAAAGGGGTCTATATGAGCCCAAACGGAGTGCCAGAAGTTCCAAAAATGGGAACTTGTTAGCAACACCTATGACAAATTGAATTTTCTAAAAATCCATGCATCAAAATCATAAATTTCTTGCACTAGTGTGTAGAGCACAAAAAAATATCCCAAATAAAAAAATGCCTCTAAAAAAGGAGGTAGGGAGCCAAAGTTATAAGTGTTTGAAGATGAACTGCAAAATTAGAAGCTTCAATCGTGAGGAGGGAAAAAAATTCAAAATAATTTTGACATCACCACAGATGTGATGATGACATCAACAAACTACCACGTTAATTTTGACAGATTGATGCATGTCATGGTTGGCTTGAGTCAATAGAATCTCTAAGAAATATTCTTAATGTAATGACAACGAGTTCATTAACATACTCAACACAATTTCAGTTCTTACAACCACTTTTGCAATCTTCAAAACCCTCTCTAGGGTTAATTTCTTTGCAACCAACCTACTTGCCTAATAGGTAACCAGACCTTGTTTTTAGGTCTTATCTCTCAATAACTCTATCAAATTCACCAACCATGAACCTTTTTCAGCACCCATTATTCCCAACCAAAACATATATTGAAAACATTATAGGTCTCTTCAGACCAACTCATCTCAAATTGAGTTTCAATGTTGAAAAGGGCCCCAATTAGCCCATTTTTACAAAGGAACACTCCTTCAAATCTGCTACCAACCATAAATTCCACCAAACAGTCTTAAATTAGGACTCCAAACCCCTAATTCCTCAAATCTTTGACAAAGAAACACTCTTTAAGCTATCAAATCAAGAAACCCTCCTTTCTCACCAAATAAGCAAGGGTTTATTGAAAACCCCATAACTAGACCTTCTACAACCTTGAAACCATGTAAAACCTTCTTTATTCTTCCTTCACAAGGTTAAATGACCACCAAATTATGCTTCCCCCTAACTTTACCCACTTGACACTCTAAAATCTCACTTTTCCTTCCAAAAACCCTCTTTTCCCAACTAGGGCTTCATGCCATAGCCTACAATTGACCTCCCTTGACCTTGAAATACTTCAAAATCATCAATCTACCCCTTCTTTCACTAATTTCATCATGTTCTATCTTTTTCTCAAACAATTTCCATAATTCACTAACACTAGCCTTATTCTTAAGGCCTAAATTATGTATTTTCAACTAGGGTGACGTGCAAGATCTCATCCAATTTCTTCACCAATTCCATTTTCCTACTCCTATACCCTATCATAGTCTAATCAGGCCCATTCCACCAAGATACAACAAGTACAATAGGTGGAATGGCCTATTTCAACATGTTACACACTCAAAACCTTGAATGAGCAAATACAAACCAGTTCTCAAAAAACTACCTCTAAGTTGCTTGAAACTTAATGGAATTCCACAAGAATGGATTTAGATCAAAGATAATACAATCCTAAATCTTATCCAACCATTTTTTGAGCAAGTTATTCCTATACGGATTCATGCAGAGTCTGGAATCCACAGAAAACAATGCAAAACTCAAAAATTATTGAGTAAAACTGAATTTTTATTGATATTTTCTTCACATCCAAGCATCCAACTCCTCCCTCAACTTGTGGGAGGCCTATTTAAACTCCTAAAAACAAAAAAAAATGACCCAACCTCTTCAAATACCTCTCCAACCAACTTGATCGTTGGTATTCTACAACCTTACATTTTTTGCACTTTTACATTTTTTGAAATGACAACATTTTTGCAAATTTAGCAACATTTGAACTATGACCCCACCTTGACACAAAAGACCACAAAAACATTACAAAATGGCCTAACATGGCCTTATTTGACCACAACAAGACTAAATCAAAACTAACTTGACTCATTTCACAAAATTGAGAAGCATAGTGCTCAGGACCAATTCTCACACAAAATATTTCAAGGAATCAGAATCTTGAGGAGACAAAATAATTTTAAGGCACTGCAATCTTCAAAATATGCACCAATTTTATGAAAAGGCCAGTTATAATTATTGGCCATTGGTGAGTATAGTGGGGTCATGGCCTAAACATGGTGCTACTTCCATGTGGCGGTTGTGGTGCCTCTGCAAGCATTGAAGGTACATGTAGTTACAAGTACAATCTGCGATTAAAAACTTTATTTTTTATTTTATTTTATTTAAAAAAAACTTTTGCAAATTTAAAAATTGTGAGTTATATATAATATATTTGAAAAATTATTTTAAAAATTCATACCCTTGTGCAGGTTGGGTTGTATGCTCCGACTTGCAAATTTTTTTGCCTCAATGAGCAACTTTGTCCAAATTCAATGATTTGATAGTTGATCTTAGGGCTTTTGGGCCTAATGATCATGATGGCGATGTCCTCTTTGGCTGAAAATGCTCTAAAGCAGCAACTACCTTCTAGATCTAACAACCACCTGCAATCTTCAAACCCTTTCATGTTTGTTCTCTAATGTCCAAGGGTCAATGCAGGATCACGGGGGTCAAAACTAGGCCCTTAAGTGGTAATGAAAATTCAAAAAAATAGAGTTAGTCAACTTGACAAAAAAAATTGAATATCTTATTAACATAATTCGAAAAATATGGAACAACATAATTTATAGCAAATTGAATGTAGTTTCTAAGATATTAGTCCTATTTTAGAAAAAAGTAAATCTATTTGGTAAAATTTTTAAATTTCAATGCAATAGTACTAATTTTTTTTAAATTTTTTTTTAAAATAGGTGTATTTCTGACCAATCTAAGTATAAGAAAAAAATAATATTATTTTTTGAAACTTTCAATATAAGTAGAGGACACATGCCCAGATGTACCACATTATTTTTATATTTTTTTTGCAAGTAAATAATTAGTTATTAAATTTTTATTATAAAATTTTAAAAATATTACAACTTGTTTGTCTGACCTCCATAACTTGGTCAAAAATTTATGAAAATCCACTTTTGTTTTTCTAATCCTATATTATGGGAAGCATAGAATGTGTCACATCTTTCAGATTCAAAAAATGTGAAATCATTTGAGAATTATAGATTTTTTCAATTAGCCTATCAATCAATACTTTACTCAGAATGTATGTAGAAAATTAATAATAATTATCTAATTAATTCTAAGTAAGTCATACCTTATATTGGTTGAAAGATGACAATTTTATTAATAAACCATTTTTGTTTCATCAAATTTCGGTAAAAAAATATCATCAGCCACTTTTGGGTCAATCACCACTTTTTGGACCCCCATGATCTTACACTCACCCCCAACTAGGATGAAACAAAAGGCAGATCTATCTTTCTTGAGAACTTCATACACAATGGTGAGATTAGATCTGATGTAGCAAGCTCCCAAAATGCACATACACTACAAAGGAAAAAAAAAAAACCCATAGAATCTGGTATTTCTATCACACTTTTATGATTCTCCAAATCATCCAAAGATGCAAGAGAAGAGCATACTCAATGCTTCAAGTAAATATAAGATTTGTACTCAATATCTCCTAAAATACTAACCAAAAGCACTCAACTTTCTTTGATACCATGTAAGATTTGTCTATGGAGATAACCACCCAGGATCTAAAGGCCTATAGAAAGCACAAAACACTCAAAAGATCTATATGACAAGAATAAATTGTATTCCTATTAATGAATGAAAAAGGAATCAATGTACAATGTGAGAGAGACCCTTGATTAAATAGCCAATGTGAGGCATAAGATGTTATACGATTTATGACAAGTGTCTTAATATTATGATATGAGACAACTTACCATAACTACCTAGGAAAAGATAAAATCTAGACATGACAACTAAGTCTTCTAGAAAGAATCTTAGGACATAAGTAAACTTAACATGTGAATATGTCCCCTAAGTCCTTAGAAAGTGAAGTAACTAGGTACAAGACATCTATTAACATCAAAACAAATGATCTCCAATTTGGATGAAACAAATGCCAATCTTGACTTTCTCAAGCCTCTTGGACATGCTGAAATAGTAAAAAATACCACCAATATAACCATAAATGTTGCACTCACTCAGATCTCACAAAAAAAAAATGCAATATTAAGAGGTTATTAAATATTTGCAAACATTTTCTGATTCTCAAGATCATCCAAAATGAAAGAGAAGAGGATATGATAATTTACAATATTTTTAATTGAAAATATCAATCTCTCAATTTAGAATCTAAGAACTTAGATTTCTAAAAATAAAATCTCTAATACCATGATAGAAATCTAAAATAGATTGAATAACCCAATGCAATTTTTAAGATAAATTCAAAGTTACATAAAATTGAAAAACATAAACAACATAAACCAAAACTCCAAGAGATATATGTAATGTCAAGATGATAGAATTGTATTAAGAGCTTCCAAGATTAAAAAAAATACAATCTAGGTAGCGAGTTTATATAAAACTAAGGAGAGAATGGAGGTGGAAAATCAACCAATGAGAATTTACCACAAATAACCAAAAAAAAAATAAAGTGATGAAAAATTAAATACTTCACCCTTAAAATGTAGAGGACAACTCATCACTTTCTCTCCTAATATTAGATTATTAACTCTCTTTATTATCCTAAGAAAGCCTTATAAATTTGTAGGAAAAACCTATAACTAAGGGAAAATAAATATACCACTAGGAAAAATTTAAAAACCTACACTAACATGTTGATGTAGGAGGATCAGGGGTGAAGTGCAATCCTGCACAACCAAAAAAAAAAAATTATTTTATTTTTCCTTTTCTCAAATTTTGTGTGTTGTTGGTCTTGTAGGCATGAAATAATCCTTATTTTCCCTTCCATCAACTATTTCACTTTTGTTTGGCATGAGCTTTGGATGCACTATTTATGTATTTGATGTAAATTCAAATTACATCTTGGAAACACATCAAAGAATGATTTTTTTTATTACTTTGTAACTCCCAAGATTAAATTAAAGAATTGGAATAAATGTTTTCCAATGGTGTTTGGTGGCTGGGAGTTGAGGTACGGGAAGGAGCTAGTGGATGTCAATTGGGAAAAGATTTGAATTTTTGCCAAGAAAACAATATCAAGGAGGTGAAATGGATGATACCCACAATCAAGAAGGAGAAAAGAAGATTCTAGAGGTTTTGACTAGCATTTTGGGAAAAGGAAGATTATTTGGGTCGTGACTATGAGACCCAAATTCAGTAAAAAATGGCATAACTTCCCCATATGGTAACGAAATCAAGATTTTCAAAATGATCTGGAAAGGTAAGAACGAGGTGCACAAAACCCATGTTGGTGTTTTAAAAGACTCATGATAATTAGGGAGCAATGAAGGAAAGAATGTGACAGGTTTGTGGTGAAACTTTACAAATTTGATTCTTAATCTCGCCTATAAGAGATTGTTGTTGCAGTTGAAGCTTTGTTAATGGATAACATATTGAGTTTTGATAATTTTGTAATCTTCCAGTATTTATTTGAGTACAAATGAATTAATTTTTTGTTGGATATTTTATTTAAATATTGTTTTAAGTGTTGATTTTATGAAGGTTGCAACAATTGACAAACCTCTTTGGTTTCTCAATTGTTGACTGCATCAATTGGTATCAGAGCAGGATTATAGATATTTGGAGATGAAATAACACATAGAGGATGAGGTAGAGGAAGAGTTACATGAGGAGAATAAAATCCAACACTTATGGAATTGTTAAGGGGAATCTGAGCAAGGTTGGAGGCATTAGAAACTTCTCAAAGAAGAGAGATTCATGTTGGAGACATTAGTGAGGATGAGGAAGAAGTTCCAGAGGTTGTAGCAGTGTAAGGAGAAGATGCACGTGAAGAGATATTCTTACAATTGTTGGCTAAGCTTGGGAGTAAACCAAGGGTGGACCCATCAAGTTACAATGAGAGTATGAATCTAGAAGAGCTTATTGACTGGATTGCAGAAATGGATAAATATTTTGATTTGGAAGTCATTGAAGAAAATAAGAAGGTGCAATATGTTGGCACAAGGTTGAAGGGACATGCATCCCTATGGTGGGATCAAGTGCAAATTGAAAGACAAAGGAAAGGAAAAGAGAAGATAAAATTATGGGAGAAGATGGTTGCAAAAATGAAAGAAAATTTTTTGCCTATGGATTATCATATCAATTTAATTAAAAAGTTGCAAAATATTAAACAAAAGGATTTGAGTTTCATAGAATACACAGAGGAATTCTATAGACTGAGTATATGCACTGGACATGTAGAGGATGATGAGTAACAAGTAGCAAGGTATGTGAATGGCCCGAGGATTAATATTTATGATGAGCTCAACATGGTCTTTATAAGGACAGTGGAAGAAGCCTACCAGTATGCACTAAAGGAAGAGGAAAAGTTGGCAAGAAGGCAACAAAGAACTCTAGAGGTAGAGGAGAACCTTTAAGAGGTAGAGAACAAACAAATAATGGAAGAAAGTAGCAAATAAAAGAAGAGGAAGAAAGCTGGTCACAAACAAGTCATGGGACAAATGCAAGAGGAAGAGGAGATTTTTCAAGAGGAAGAGGTGAAAGTTCGAGAGGGAGAGGAGAATATGGTAGAGGAAGGGGATTTTCTAGAGTGTGTTTCAATTGTGGGGAAATGGGTCACTGAGCCTTTGAGTGCCCTCAAACACAAGAGGTTGGAAAGAAAAACATTGGAAGAGCATGCACTACAGAAGCTAAAAATGAGACAAATCTAGTAGACCCTAAAGATGGAGAAGTTCTTTTGATGAAAAGAGTTCTCTTAAAACTAGAGAAGGAGCTTCCAAAACTGACATAGAGGAGAAGCTCGTTTAAAACAATTTGTAAGTCTCAAGAAAATGTTGCACGATAATTATGGATAATGGAAGCATATATAATTTAGTGTCCCAAGAGATGGTGGAGAAGCTAAAGTTGGAAAGGATGAAGCACCCAAATCCCTATCAGGTCACTTAGTTACAAAAGGGGTCTATCAACTTTTGGTGAATGAGCAATGTCAAGTAAATTTTTAGATTGTTAATTATAGGGATGAAATACTATGTGATATGATGCCTATTAACAAATATTTAACTAGCTCCCTTCGGGTGTATTTTTCTTCTATGCATCAACCTGCACTTCACAAAGTTAGCTCAGCCTTTTATCAAGGTTTTGCTCTGCCACTCCACGTGTCTACTCCTCACAACTCTGAGTCTCAAAATTCCTTTCGCATCCCAGAAAGCTTCGTTATGCTTCCATGTGTTATAGCTACGAGATACTTTTGATCATGTTTTCTTGATGCCTCATCAGGCTCTAAAAGGCTGCCACGAAGCCCTCATTCCTAAAAGGTTTTGGTGGACCCCACAATTGCTATCTACAATGTATACTTGCTATGTGTCTGCCATTCGCAAATATTTTAGCACAGAGATGAAGTAGTAACCGCAGGCAGTGAAATGCTGCCATGCGTCTCTTTTGGGCCTGGCTGGTAGTCGTTCCCTCCATTCTTGGTGAAGTGCTCCACTCATTCGACACGTGTAGCATTAACGCAAGTCCTTAGCGATGAGAGGAAAAGGTTCATATGGGCAGTGAAAGGATGCCACGTTCCTAGCCAATGGATCTCATATTCGGGCGATGGACTAGATGAACCGAATGATGTTATTGGCCGCTGTGTGTCATAATCATTCGCATAGGAGGGTGACACTTGTCTGATCGGGCCTAGCCGGGACCACCACCATCATTTGCAGAGGATGCACCTGTACCTGGGACGACCGGATGCTTGGTTCCTGATCGATTCTATTGCAATAGCTTTGGGAATATTTTGATTCTTGCATCATTGTTGGGGATTACAAAATCTTTTCTGTTGTTTCTCTTCGAAGCGGTGGGAGGTTTTCCTGCTATATATACTTTTCTCTATTATGAGAAAAGGGGCCGGAATTGGAGGAAATGCTAGTTTTAGTTAAAGACACTAGGCCTTTATTGCTGTTTTATTTGATTGCAAAAACTCTCAGACTGTGCCAATTGTTTGACCTTTTTTTTTTTCATGCTATTTGATCAAACTGTAAACTGTGCTCTTATATTGTCTGGACATTTCATTTAAGAACTTCTATATATGTTGAATGCAAGTTTACTGACCTAGATCATGTCTAATGACTCTTCTTAGAAGTAGGAATGTGTGCAATATTATTTTATGTCAATGAATGGATTTTCTATGCTATAATCTTGAGTTTTTGATATTCTAGAACACTAGAACACCATTCAGGCCCTTAGATCTATGATTTATCATGCTTGTCATTAAGTCTCAGTGCATCGCATTATATTAGACTTCATTTTATTATATCTACTTCCTTTTACCTTTCCAAGCCCCATTATAGAAGAAGTCGGCTTCTCTAAAAATCTGGAGGTTACTCAGTTTAGCGCAAAAGGTCCCCCTTAAACTGAATTTCCCATAAGGCACTATTACCTCATCAAATTTTGGCATCAACAATGCCAATGGATGCATGCCACATCCTATTGAGAAGGACATGGCTATATGATCGCAAGGAAATTTATAATGGTGAAGCGAACACATATATAATCACAAAGGACAAAAAGAAGTATGTCTTGAACCCACTAAAAGAGTAACAAAATGAAGTTTCCAACAATGCCAAGGTATGCATGATCACTTGGAAACAATTTTTAAAAGAGTTAAAAGAGGAAGAACTATGTTATGCTTTAGTTTCTTATCCAAAAGATGTTGGGACAGCAAAAGAAGAGTAGGAAATACCCATGGCGATCAAAGGTATGGTGGAGGATGAAGCACAAAAACCACTCCTTGGTAAGCTTGAAATTGTTTTACATGAAATTTTAGATGATTTGAAATATGTTAGAGGTATTTTAGAATAGTTAAAGGAAGAGAAGTTGTTGGAGAAATTTCATAAATTGAAACTTATGGTAGAGAAGTCACAGACAAGCACCAAAATACATGAAGAGCATACTAATCTTAGAACGAAAAGACATGAATTTTAAAGGGCAAGACTTGATTTTAGCTCATCAATGTTGAAAGGAGAGGTTTCCAAAAGGAAAAAGTGGACAAGTTGGGAGTGTTTTATATTTTTTTGACACAAGAAGAAGGGTGCATACATTACATGAAAGGAAGAATATGGAGATTGATAAAATGATGAGTTCAAAGACAATCTAGAAGACACCAAGCATAGAAAACAAGGAGTTTCTGAATAGATGGAAAAAGAGGAATATGGGAGGGGCAACATGGGTTTGTGTTGCAAGTATGAGGTAGTTTGGTGGTGTTGTCATTAATGTTGTCATTGATGTCAACACAATTTTGTATATTGCATATTGTACATGTATGGTTGAGATGCTGGTGAGATGTTCTGAGTACATGGAGCTATCTTTATGGTGTTGCAGATATGTTGGATTGATGAGTTTCCAAGTGCTTTTGAGAAAATTAATATAGAAGTGAAGTTAGAAGAAGGAATGTATTCATATCGTGCTCCAGTACATGTTCTCCACATTTCTCCTATGTTGATCCTATTCTTGTATAGATATGAAGGCATGTTGTTGCTATTTTCATGGTAACGCATGTTGCGTTTCAACTTTTGGTTAGTTGGTACGTGAAAGTTGTGTCCACCGGTATGTGTGTTCTACCAGCAAAGTTAGTATTCTATGGACTGGGAGAAATATTGTTGCTCTGCATTTTTTCTCTATTTTGTTTCAAATCTTGCAGATCTGGGATATGTCTTGTGAAGATTTTTCCTATGCTGTGGTGAAGAGGTTTGGAGTTTGGTAATCTGGAAGTCATGTTTCAGTATTTATGTGCATGTCTGCAAAGTCTGAATTATCTAATTAAAGAAATTTAGTGATTGAAGTCTACTGTTCTTTTTGTGGATGTATCTGGAAGGTTCTGAAACATATTTTTGTGATTAAGGAAGTGTTTTATGGCATCCACATGTCATCCTCTAGTTGGGAAGCGTGTGTATCATTTTTCATTTGTGTTTTCATTAGGTTTGGCTGACCTAGTGTTTACACTTTAATTGAAGAATAAAATTTAATTAAGGAAGCATGTAGAAGATTCAAGAATATTATTTTTGGTCTACTCTTATTCCTTTCCTCCATGGGAATTTAGAGTTGTTGACCTAATTTGAATTTATGAAATGATGTATTGTGGCAAACCTTGGTAAATGTTTCTAAGGTTAAGAATAGTATATGTATACACCTGAAAAATAGTCATCATATTCAATTAATTAAATACAACCTATTTGATTAATGCTTCAACTACATATAAATAAGGTCTTACTTTATTTATATTGTCCACTTTCCTTTTAATTCTCCTAATTCACATTCTTCTAAATTAAATAAACTAAAAACCCTAAACATGTTTATTTAATTAATCTTCCCTAATCCTGATTAAGAATTAGAGCTCATTTCTACAACTTTTTGTGTGCCACCTCATAAAGGTCACATGAAAATAAATAAGCCTAATTATTAATTAGAATTATCCTCACACACTTCCACAATTGAGAAAAAGCACATGGCTTTATTCCCCCACACTTCCAACAAAATTAGAGCACATGGGTCTTTGTTTGACACACTTGGAATCCCATACATTTGGCATGCTTCCAATTGGTCAAGGGTCTCTTCACACACATGGCATGTTGTCCTTGGTCAAGGGGACAACATCCTGATTCCTTTCATCTCCACCGTCTATCTCTTATTCTTCGAATCTAGACCGTTGATGGTTGCCACGTCACAAAATTCTTGAGAAACCCTATAAATACACCCTCTTTCCTTAGCATTTATCATCCACCTTTTGAGTAATGTTATAATGCTATTTTGAGATACAAATTGGAATAGTGTTATAAAGCCATTTTTCATCCACACTTTGAGTATTGTTACCATTCAGGTTTTTTGTAGGAGCTTGGAGCTTTCATGGAGTCTTATACTTAGTTTTCATATCATGTGTTACTTTTCATTCTCATCTTATATTAATTAATTGCTTCATAGTTATATTTTATCATCCCCATTGCATCATAGTTACATTTTAGGTTAGTTTGTTTTATGTTTGCATTTGAGCATATGCATAATCATGGATAGTTCATTTTAGTTTCATATCATCTCACTCATCTCCAATTCTTCATCTATCATCAACATCATCCTTCGTTTGTCATTGCATCCATTATGCTTTCCATCATTTTGTTTCATTTAGGGGCATACCACTAATAATTTCAGCACAAATTTGCATACCACTAATCCTTCTACCACACATTTGCACATAGAAATCATCTTAGCTTGCATATTAAGCATCAAATCTCATTTTCTAGGTAGTCATTTTAACAACCTTTGTGCCCATAGAAATCTGAGGGCCAAACGGTTTAATAAATCCCTATAAATAGAGGACAATGATACACATTTGAAAGATTTGATTGTATTACGAATAGAGTAGTTTTACTTGTTTCAAACTTTGAATGTAAACCGTCTCATTAAGGTTTGTGTTGACATTAGAATCCACTCTACACATTCGACACACACACAAAATGGCACCCACTGTAGGGCCTTTGTGTCACTTATTACTAATTTTTTGATGATTTTATGATTGTAGGTTCAAGATTTATGACTTGGGAACATTTTGGACCAGTTTCGAGGCATCTCTTGGTTGTTTTTAGAGTTTTGGCACCTCTTGTATATATTTTGGTGCCTCTTGCAAGCAGTGCAAAGACCATTTTCAGCTATTTTGAGACCATTTTGGCTTGTTATGAGAGTTTTTGCACCACTTGCAAGTTGTTCTACGACTATTTTTACCTATTCTGGGACCATTTTGGGACACTTTTAGAGTTTTGGTGCCACTTGCACCTATTTTGGCACCTCTTGTCAGAGTTTTAGCGCCTCTTACATCTTGTTCTAGGACCCTTTTCACCTGTTTTGAGACCATTCTACACTATTTTTAGAGTTTTGGCACCTCTTGTCTCTATTTTGGTGCCTCTTGCAGTTTGTCACCAAAATCAGAAACTCACAATCTATTTTGTGCATTTGCAAGTTTTCCTAGATTTGTTGTCAAAGACTCAAAACATAAACTACTAACATATTACAGGGGCTGGACGCTATTTACTTGTTTCCTTTGGTTAAGATAGGAACATAGCTTAAGTAAAGGGATAATGAATATCATGTTTCCTTTTGTTTAAGTTAGGAACATAGCTTAATTAAAGGAAAATGAGCACCATGTCTTTTGTATGTGATGAATGGTAGGCATATGCTCTCCCCTTAACTGGGTGATCCAAAAAGATAGACCCATTCTTGTTTATGTGCAAGTGTAAGTGGAGTGTATGGCATGAGTTCTCTCTTTATTCATGCAAAATAAAGATCAATCGAACTATGGGTATACTTGCTTGCTTTTTTTTATCCTAGTAGGCCTGCCTTGTGGGAAAAAGTAATCACCTAAGGGAACGACCCAACTAGTAACACGCTAAAGCCAAGAGACTTCCAACCAGGATATAAATGTGGATACTTGAGGAAAGTTCAAGTATCATGAGGATAATTCCGACGAGATGGATCAAAAGGGACTCTCGTTGTATGGATTATCCCCCACAAATGGAATGCCTGCATTAAAACCCTTGTTGTAGATTTTCCAAAATCCTTTATCTATTCTTTGGTGCAACAACGATCGTTGCCAAGGCATCCACATTCTCACAATTTTTAGTAGAGGTGATCAGTTCACCATGGTAGTTTCATGGCAACTGGAAGCTTAGTTGGCTTGAGAAGAGAGTGCACTGTAAGGGGGAGCCCGTGCAACCAAGCTTCTGAATTCATCCGCTAAAGATAGTGTGGTTGGGGTAAAACCCACGTGGAATCTAAAAGAATACAGTCTTACACAACCTTAGGAGTGTATATTATGCTTGATGTGTCTTCAAAATTAAACTCAAACAAAACACCATAAAAAAACATTACATTTTGAAAGTGAAAACCTTGATTCAAAACTACATTCATTGAGGTAGCCAAGTCAGTAAATTAGGTCCATCCATCTTTAGAAAATTTGTCCTTCCAGCAGTGTTCAACCATCCCTTGGGCAAAAAAAAATTAGAATATGTGGTTTACATGATGATTTCATGAAAGGTCAAGATTAGAAAACTAAAGATCAAACCTCTTAGTCCAAAACAACATAAAAGACGTTTGTCCATGCTTTATGACTTTAAAGAAAAGTTAACCTTCAATTTTTACAAGAGAGCATGCAAAAACAATCTAGAGTTATACATGATATACTATTGTCAGAATCCAAGACTTTTCCAACATTTTGAGTACCTTAATTACGTTTCTTGAGTCAAAACTTCAAGTCCAAGATCATTCCTTAGATACCTTAGAAGTCTAAACATTGTCGAAATAGACCTATACAAGTGAAAATTTTCAAATTAAACCTAGATATAAACATTTCAAGGTGCCTAAATCATCAATATCCATCACATCTTTGCTTGTACAACTTAGTTTCATCTTCGGGATTTTTCATCCTTTAATCACGAAACTATGTCATGCAATCAAATCAAACTTGGTCTAATCAATAGAATTTGTCATTCTATTTGACTTAGTTGTAATCCTTGGCACTATTTCAAACTTAGATCAAAGCTTAGTCAAAATCATAGCACTTGTATGCCTATCCAAACAAGATCACAAAAAAGGAGACTCAAGGACAAGGAACTTGGAACACCCAATTTTGAAACAAAAAACATAGGAAGTCTGAGTAGTGAAGCTTTTGATATCAAGACTTCCAACATTGAACCTCAAAATAGTGAGAGCCCTAGCAACATGGTTGATGCAGAATAAATCCCTATTCTTGTACTCAACAACACTCAAGGGGAAGAAATAAGCGATGAGGATATCGAACAAGCAGAACAAGACCCCAATTTCCATAAGTTTTTGGAAAATATTTTTGAAAGAGATGGGGAAAAATACCTATTAATGTTAGCCAATCAAGGATTCAAACTTTCCCCTAACTTTGACATCAACATCTTAAAAGCACCCCTGCAAAATCCTGAAAGGGAAACAGAGAAAATGGTTACTTTAACTCACCAAATGAAAAACCTTCAACAACAAGTTCTAGATATGCAAAGGCGAACTTCGAAATGATACTTGATCGAGGACATTTGTCCTTATCCCTTTAATCCATCCATCAACATGATTCCTTTCCCTAAACGTAGTGAATTTCCAAAGTATGATAAATACAATGGTACAACTGATCCATTAGATCATGTAAGGGAATTCCAAACTATGAGTCTAGAATTTGCACATGAGGAAACTTATTTGATGAGACTATTTCCACGAAGTCTAGGAGTGACATGCCTTGAATGGTTTTCAAAGATTACACCCCCCATCAACACATTTGAAGAGTTGGTCAATAGATTTCTCACTCAATACTCTTACAATATCCGACATGATATCACCATGAAAGACCTTTGCAACTTGAAACAAAAAAAGGGTGAGTCCTTCCTCATTTTCTTGCAAAAATGGAGGAGATTGCTTGCAAGGTATTCTCGTCCCTTGCCAAAAAAGGAAAAGATAGAGATTTTCATTGATAACCTAAATGATGAGATGAGTTATAGGTTGGAATTACAATGTCCCCCTAGCTTCAAAAAATTGATTGAAAATGGAATTAAAATTGAAGAAACCTTACTCAAAAGAGGGGTCATTAAGGTATACAATGAAAACAACTCATCCACTTCCTCTGACAACTACAACAATGGGGAAAAACCTAAATTTTGGCAATGAAACAAGAACGTTGGTAACAATGAGGTCATAGATGAAAATAAAAATACCAAACCCGTATTCAACCTAACAGCAGCTGCCACCAAGACCAATCAGACCAACAATCCTCCCAACACTCCAAATATTATCCAAAACAACAATCAAACTAATCTGGGGACTAAAGAAACACTGCTTCCAAAACCTTCCAATCAATGAAAATTCACACCATTGGGATAATCCTTAGATTTTGCCTTAAATGAACTTACTGAGGCTAAGCTTATCACAATGATAGAAGCACGAAACTGGCATCCACAAGACAAGCCCTTTTGGTGGAATGATGCTCATTACTATGATTATCATCAAAACAAGGGTCATATGATGAAAGATTGTTGGAAATTAAAACACGCAATCCAAGATCTCATTGATAACAAAAAGGTACACATTGAAGGACCCCAAACAAATAGTGATCAGCAAGTGTTCAAGAACCCTTTACCCAATTATGAAAAGGGAGAGTCCTCTACATTGAATACCAAATGCAAGAATATAAACTATGTTTATGATTCTACCAGTCAATGTATTGAGATGGTTGGGAATTCCATCCAAGACATCAAAATTGGAAGCCAGGGGAAGGATGCCACTACTAAAATCCAGCACAATGATGACACTATCTCACATCAAATCAATGACCTTGAACCTAGAAATCTTAGCACTAACGTTGACACAAATGAAAATCAAATTAACATCATCAAAATCACAAATTATCAAGACAATACACCTATCAATGAGATTACAAGAGGACAAGCCAAGGTAACATTGAAAGGAGCTACCCCTTCCATGCCCAAAAAGAACATTTTTCTTGTAACTCAATATAACATCGTTGATTAGTTATAGAAGATACCCACTCAAATACCCATATTGGAAATTCTCAAGATTTCACTGGCACACAAAGAAATCCTAGAACAAGCCTTAATTGCCACCATAGTACCAAGCAATCTAGAAGTCTTTACATTTCAAGCTATGGTGGGACATTTGACTCCACCTCATTGCTTATCATTATCTAAACATGACGATGCATCCACCACCCATCCACATAATGTTTCTCTCCACATCAAAGTCCTAATCCATAAACATCACGTCAAACATGTCCTTATAGATGGAGGAGCAGGCCTAAATATCTGCACTCTCAGGCTTGTTCATGCATTAGGATATTCTAAAAATGATGTTGATCCTAGAAGGAAAATCACCATAAAAGAATATGATGATGAAGAAAGACCCTCCCAAGGATTTGATCATTTTACCCATTCAAGTGGGACAAATCATCAAAGACATAGTGTGTTAGGTGTTAGACAAGAAATTGACATATAACATACTCTTGAGATGATCGTGGATTCATGAAATGCAAGCGGTACCATCAACCTATCATCAGTGCTTGAAATTTTCTTTCAATGGACAAGAGATCACCATTGCTATCGATTCTAACAATCCCCAATATTGCAATGCACTCAGAACAAGTCAGGATACCTTTGTACCACATAATAGAGAAGTCATCAACTTTGATCCATCAAACAAAGAAAGTCCAATGGGTTCTTCTATTGGTTCTCAGTTGTGATCATATGGTTTTTCCTTGATGACAAAATCCCTTTCAGTTGATTCTACTTGTTGACTATTTCATTTTGGTTTCTCATGCTTTATCTTGGTACAATTTTGTCTATATGGTTTACTTGTCTTGGCATTTTGTGGACAACTTACATTCAAAATTTTAATATCTTATGGTACTGATCAGTTTGAGCTTCATGCAGTCTTAGGTTATCTTTTTGTACATTGTTACGGTGATAAGAAAGAACATATCAGCATGAGAATGCTAGGGTCTCCCCAATCCATTTCTCTATTAAACGTCTGTGTTGCTTATCGGCAAGACATTTCTGATGTCATGACGATTTGATTTTACATACTGGCAGCTTTCAGCAGGACTTCTCCATGGTTTCGGCGAAAGAGGGTGATCCTTATCGGTAGGAGTTATACCGTCAGAATGATGTCTTAGCAAATTCATCTTGTCTCACTGACCGAAGGAAAAGGAACATATCGGTAGGAGTGTTGTATTCGGTATGTGGTCTCACCGAAGACATATTGTCTCTCAGACTGTGCATCGAAAGGTCTTATCGGAAAAGGTTATGGATTTGATGAAATGTCATAGTGATTTCGTGGTGTCTTACCAACTTGTGCACAAAGGTTATATCGGTATGAGTTAATGATATTCGAAGTAATGTCTCAACAACTTTGTTGGGTCTTGCCAACTAAGTCTTATGTGGGGCTTTCGGCGAGAGGTTGGTATTATCTCAGTGACTTAGAGTGGATAAAGATTTTTGGTATGACATAGTGTGCTCTCCAAGAGGTCTCCCCGACATTGATATGTCTCAACGATGCATAAAACAAAAGGAACATTTCAGTCTGACTCATGTTCTCGAAGAAAGGTCTTGGTGAGTTTTTTTTCTTATACCAACCGACAACATAAAGGTATACATCTCGGTAAGAGTTAGGGTTTTCGGCATGAGGTCTCGGCGAGTGACCTCCGGTCTCGCCGATGGAACACAAAAGGAATTTTTTGGCATAGGATCTGACTTGTCTTAGTGACACACAAGATGATGGGTGACTTTCGGTATAACGAAGTATTATTCGATATGATTTCTCCTCAATGGTTGAAGGTTATAGCAACACATAAGAGATAAAAAGTCTTTCGGTGAAACATAATGAAATCTACATAATGTCTCCCTGACAGCAGAATGTCATAGCAACAAATAGAGGGATGACTGACGGCAATAAAGTTTCCTTCGGCATAGGTATTGAATTTTCTTGGCGAACAGGAATGATCATGTGAGCTTTCGGTAAGACACAGGATGTTCTATGAGAGGTCTCCCCGATGTCGGTATGTTATAGTGACCCTCATAAGATAGAAGGATGCATCGGCAAGAGAACCATTATGTTATAGCAACTTACAAGGGGTAAAAGGAGACTTTTGGTGAAACACAGTGTGATTTGCATAGGGTCTTTCCGATATCAAAAGGTTAAAGTGACAGTGAATGAAACGAAAAGGGGATCTAAGTGAGAAACCTTCTTATGTCTCAGTGATTGGAAAGAACATAAAATATGAGCTCTCGGCATGACATAATGTATTTTTTATGTCTTCTCCCCGACTCTAATGGGTCATGGCGAAAGCGATATCTAAGGGGAATGAATGGCAATTTAATTTCCTTCGACAGGACTATCTGGATGTCTCGGCGAACGATTAGCAGACTCAATCACTATGGCTGACATGGGAATTTCTAAATATAGTTGCAGGCCGACATCATTGGTTGGCATCAAATCTCAGAACGTTTACAAGGAAGAATATGTATTAGAGGTTATGATTTACTGTTAATGGGTAGTCATGAATCTTGAAAGATCTGCTAGTTTCATTACTGACACATTACATTCATTACAAATTGATGGATTTTGCATATGGGTTTTATGAAAATAGTTTCAAATGAGTATTTTGTTTTAATGAAGCATCTGGTTTTTGTGAAAGGCATTTGCAGTTTCAAAAAAAAGGAACTTTGATTTATGATTATTAGTTTATTGATAGCCTATTGCACAGGCGTTACTCTTGTAGACATTTATCTTTTTGGCATCCTTTTTCCTGAAAATAGAAAGGAGGTTTCAACTCTCCTTTGACCTCAAATCTCTTTGAAGACTACACATTGGAAAAGATGTAAAAAATGCAATGTTGTGAATACTAAAAAGTGGCTGGATAGAAATACTGAGACAGTTATTTTGGATGGATCAAGAGATGTATTGAAAAAATCTGTGATACAAAATTTTGAAAACATGATACATAACAGAGAGTTATGAGCTTAATTGAAAATAGAGAGATCCTCTAAGATATTATTATTGTTATGAAAATAAATTGAGGGGTTGGTGCTCCTTGAAATTGGTGTTTCAAAATGAGGGGTTGGTGCTCCTTGAGTTGGTGCTAAGAAATTAGCCTATAAGGCATTGTTAACAGTGGTTTTTGAAGATTAAGCCAGTAAGGCAGTTTAGGAGTGGTTTTTCTACCCCGGGAGGGTTTTCCACTCGGAAAATCTTTTGTCTTATGGTCTCTTTGTTTTTTGATGTCATAATGTTTCTTGATTGTGATCATTTTTATCAGTCTGAACATTTTTGAATGATAGTTCCTTCATATCTGCAAATATTTAGTTCAAATATCTTGCACAAGTCATTGCTAAAGAGTCTAATTCAAAAGGAAGCTTAAAATTTCTCATTTGATTCATTGCTCAAGAATAGTTATAATTTACTAAAGGTGTTTGTTGTCTCAATACCTTTCTTGTCTTTAAAGATGCATTCAAATTAATTGTTTAAGAAGTGAGTCAATAATGTTGATCCTCATTTGCACAGTCTTATGAGTTGCACCTACATTGTCATCATGCTTTGATTGTTAATCAATGTCAGCCATAATTGTTTTGGCAAATGCAAGATATCTCACTCAAATCACATTATGTTGTCATATCATTGTACTTTCAAACGTGATTACTCTACTCTTTTGTTGAAAGAAAAGGAAATCAAAATTAAAAATCTTGGTCGAAGTAGAAAATTTTTCGACACTGATTCACCCCCCCCCTCTCAGTGTCTATCCATAACTCCAACATCTTCATCAAGATAGTATGAGGAAATGGCTCAATCAAAAGACAAAGGGGTCATTGACTCTGTTTCATGCAACAATGGAAGTCAATTTGATGCCTTATCAAAATAGTTGGAAAATATCCAAATAAAAGACAATGGCATGGGGGAATACTCATTTTAGCAATCTTCATACTTATCACAACTTTCATCTTCTCCTAAGTCACATGGACAACCATATACCTCAAGAAAAAAATGTTTACAACCCATCACCCTCTTTGATGGGAAGTTTATAAAAGCAAGCACCCAAGCAGAGGAATCAGAAGACAGGGATGTCCTAAACTAGTTATACAAAGATGAAGAACCTTCACAGGTACCAGTGTCCAATATATGTACAGATAAGTATGGCGAAGGTTAGACAATCCTGACAAAAATGGGATATGAGGGAAATTTTCCTTTGGGTAAAAGAAAAGAAAGCATCAGTGACCCAATACAACTTGTCACAATGAATCCCAAAGACAAAATAGGACTAGGCTACATGGTAGACTTAAAAGAGGAAGCTACTCAAAGAGCTTTCGAAAGAATCTTACAGCTATAAGCTAGTGAGGATCATGAAACAAATTCCAATGAATATGAGTGGGACTCTCTCTCTGAGGAATCTTGCCATGACAAAGAGATCAATGTAATCTAGAAGTATACCCCAATATGTATGAAAGGACAAAGTTTTGGTTCTAGACCACTTGAATATGGATCGTAATATGTTGTTGACTCAAGTGAAGGAAATCATTCTTCGAGCAAGATAGACATGTCAAAAGAAAGTAACATCTTAGACCTCATTGGACAATTTGACAACATGGCTATCCTGATGCTTACATCTTATGAACTTAGCCAATCTAACAATTCATTGTCCTTAATACATCCTGAACTAATTGATTGGGATCAAAATGAGCCGCTCAACATACCCACCTTTTCAAATGATGATGCCCTCATGAACTTCCTATGTTTTGATAACCTTGACACATGTTCCACCATTGAATCTCAGAACAAAGTTCCTGACAAAGGGAGTGTTAAACCTTCTAGCTGCAAAATGAAAAATATAGGAAATGGGTCTAATAGTTAAAACCACCTGGTGGCACTATTAAATCAAGAAAAAGTAAAAAAAAAGAGCGTATCTCAAGGTGAAAACCTCTCTGAGGCACCAAGAGATGGAAGGTTTGACACTCTCCTAGGACACTATCAAGAGAGATCTCCATTGCTAATAGAACCTACACAATCCATCAATGTTGGTACAGTTGAGATAGTGAAGACTCTACATTTAGTGGAATCCATGACAGAAGAGGAGAAATATTGTTTCACCAAATTATTTGAGGAGAGACAAATCAACTTTTCTTGGTCATACACTGACATGCTAGGTGTCGATCTGGAACTCATTATGCATCATTTGTCATTACCACCTAGCACAAAACCAGTAAAGCAAAAACTAAGAAAGATGCATCCCCATATCGCCCTTCTGGTGAAAGTTGAGTTGAAAAAGATATTAGATGCAAGATTTATAAGATCTATTGACTATGTCGAGTGGATATCAAACATTGTTCTGGTATCCAAACTAGATAAGAGCATTAGGATATGCATAGACTTTAGGGACCTTAAAAAATCCTGTCCAAAAGATGATTTTCCTCTACCAAACATTGATTTGATTGTAGACTTGACTATTGGGCACAAAATGTTATCACTAATGGATGGCTTTTCAGGATAAAACCAAATAAAGATAGCACCTAAAGATCAAGATAAAACAACCTTCACATGTCCTTGGGGCACTTTTTGCTGGAATGCTATGCCTTTTGGTTTGAAAAATGTTGAGGCTACATATTAGAGAGCTATGACTACCATCTTCCATGACATGATGCATACTCTTATGGAAGACTATGTAGATGATCTATTGGAAAAATTCTACACTATAGGACACTTAGAGACTCTAGAAATTTTTTTCACAAGATTGGAGAAATTCAAGGTCAGGTTAAATCCCAAGAAATGTGTGTTCAGTGTAACATCAACTAAACTTTTGGGATACATTGTCTCAGCTAAAGGAATTGAGGTGGATCCTGCAAAGGTCAAAGCCATCATGGAAATGTCTCCTCCTATGAACATCAACCAACTCAGATCATTACAAGGAAGGTTCCAGTCCATCAGGAGATTTATTGCACAACTAGCTAATAAAACTCATCATTTCAATCACTTATTACACAAAAATGTCTCTTTCAAGTGGGATGAAAAATGTGAAGCTGCCTTCAGTCAACTAAAATAGTACTTGATGACACCACCTATGTTGATACCACCAGTCAAGGGAAAACCACTCTTACTATACATTGCAACAACCGAGATATCTTTGGGAGCTTTATTAGCACAAGAAGATTCTACAAGAAAAGAAAGAGCCATCTATTATATCAGTAGGACCCTAAATGGTTATTAGATCAATTACACCTTTATTGAGAAATTTTTCTTAGTGGTTGTATTTTCTACACAACAATTAAGGCACTACATGCTAACTCACACCATCAAAATCATTGCCAAAATTGACCCATTAAAGTACTTACTCAACAAAGCTTCTTTAATAGGGAGGTTAGCCAAGTGGGTCATGATATTGAGTGAGTTCGACATCTAGTATGTGGATAGGAAAGCAATTAAAGGTCAAGCCATAGTATATCAACTAGTTGAAGCACCATTGTTCGATAACAATCCAATGAACATTGAATTCCCTAATAATGATGTCCTAACCATATCTACACAATAGTGGTTGCTATACTTTGATGGCTCTTATACACAACATGGATCAGGTGCAAGAATATTGTTTGTTTCACTGCAAGGATACAAAATTCCAAAATACTACAAATTAATGTTCCCCTACACCAACAACACATCTAAATGTGAAGCATTGATCATTGGAATCAAGATAGTTGTTGAATGGAAAATCACGGAATTGCTAGTTTATGGTGACTCACAATTGGTCATCAACCAAGTAAACGATGATTATCAAACAAAGGATGACAAGTTGCTGCCTTACAAGAGGATGGTGGATGATTTCAAAAATTACTTTGTTGAGATCAAGTTTGCACAGGTTCCTAGAATATAAAACAATGCTGCAAATGCAATGGCCACCATTGCTTCTCTCTTGCAGATACCTAAACAACGAAGACATTATGAATTCATGGTAGAACAAGTGTCCAACCCAGCCTATGAAGATCCAGAATCCCAAGTGATATGCCATATTGTTTACCCTGAAATCTCCCTCTATGGATAAATCCATACCTACCTACAAGACAATACCCTTCCAATTAACTTATCTCAAAACCAAAAATGAAACTTCATTCAACAAGTAGCTCGCCACATGCTAATAGTTGATGTACTTTATAGACGAGGTTTGGATGGTACTCTTCTTCGGTGTCTAGAACATAATGAAGCTAAAATTGCTTTACAAGAGGTTCATGAAGGTATTTGTGGCACACATTCAACTGGATTAACCTTAGCTAAGTAATTATTACAATTGGGGTATTACTGGCTGAATATGGAGAAAGAGTTATTTCAATATGTCAAAAGGTGCTCCAAATGTAAAATTCATGGAAACTTGATACATGCATTGGCACAAGAGTTACATCCTTTCACAACTACATGGCCTTTTTAATAGTGGGGATTGGAACTTGTAGGAAAGATTCATCCCTCTTCCTCTAATGGACATAAGTTTATAATCACAGCCACAAAATTATTTACCAAGTGGATTGAAGTTGTTCCTCTAATCACCATCACCAAGAAACAAATCTCATCATTTATCCTGAATTATCTCATATGTCGATATGGTGTTCCTCAATCTATCATTATGGATAATGGCCGACCCTTTAAGAATCAAGATGTTCAAGAGCTTTGTAAAAGATTCCATATCCAACATTGGTTTTCTACACCTTCTATCCCCAAGGGAACAACCAAGCAGAGGCCTCAAACAAGACTATCTTGAAGATTTTGAAGAAAAATGTCAATGAAGTTGGATGTGATTGGAACGCTCAACTAAACCCGACATTGTGGACTTATAGAACTAGTATCCATACCCCGACATGAGCAACACCCTATTCTCTTATCTATGGATCATAAGCTATTTTACCTATTGAGGTTGAGATACCATCCCTGCGTGTGTCACTGAAAGGGAGGATTTTAGATGAGGATTATAGAGTATCTAGGCTACAAGAATTAGAATTGTTGGGTGACTTAGTGTTAAAATAAAATTCCCATAATCAACAAGATCAAGGGAAGAAAGGGAAATTTGAACCTAACTGGTTGGGTCCCTTTGTTATAGTATCAGTATTTGGATCAGAAGCATATTAGTTATCCACACCAGAAGGGGATCTTTTTGATGAACCCCTCAGCAGCTTGCATCTCAAAAGGTTTTACCCCTAGCTCATCTAGTACTTTGGTAAAGGTCTTGGAAAAATACCAAAAAAATAAAAAATGCAAAAAACCAAAAAAAAAAAATAGAAAAAGGATTGAAAAATAATAAAGAAAAAAAAGATCATCCTCTAGTGAAAACCACCTCGGTGGCACTTTCAGAAAGTACCTTGGTGAAAACCTGGAAAATAGGTGCTTTACGTAAAATAATCACTCTCCATCTATCTTGGGCTATGTGACTTTCTCTGCAACATTCATCCATCATGCTTCCATCTCTACGTCTGTCACAGTTCCATGTCAACATCATAGCTTGATCCAGTGTTTGTATCATGGTATCTCCTAGCATTACTCGACCCATTCTAAAAATTAGTTTGTCCTATCATATCACACTAGGGGCGTGTCCTGCATTGGATTGGATTCTTGTACATTCTCAAGGTAAAAAAATTGAAAATCCCAAAAAAATAAAAATAGATCAAAATCCCAAAAACATTCAAAACATATCAAAATCCCAAAAACTTTCAAAACAGATCAAAATCCGAAAACATTCAAAACATGTCAAAATCCCAAAACAGGTCAAAAAGTCAAAAAAATAGTCTTCATTCGAACTACGTCATTTCTGAGCTTTGAACATAGGCAAGGGTGATCTTTGATTATCCCCTGAGACATTTTAGGTTAGTCTTCTAGGTGTTTGCTATGTTCATATTTTCAGCTTGTAAATCTTGATTGTGTTGTCAGTCGAACTACGTGGTCTCTACGTGTATAACGTAGGCAAGGCTAATCTACTGATTAGCCCCCGAGGCCCCTAGGATAGGTCTTTAGGTTAGTTCTTGGTCCTCATGGTCGTGTATCACCCTAGACTGGGGAAAAATCCTGCACTCACTAGGGGAAAATAAACATTGACCTTGAACCAACAAGCAAACAGTCATCGAACTGACGTTACAAACACAAACTTCAAATGAATGTTGATCTTTCTAAATCAAGGGTTTATCATGTTAAACATGAAAATTCAAATTGTTCTAGACTTTGATTTTTGATATCATATCTCTCGAGTCCTCGTTAATGTATCGAACTAGAGGAGCAAGGAAGGAGTATGATTTTTCTTTTTTTGTTGTCTGTGAGTTTATCATTATTACTATGCAAGTTGTCGTGAGACATGCACTACAAAGTATCACTGATGACATTCTGAGTTTGCATAGGAAAAATATTAACTCTTGTCTTTTTATGCAAGCGATGCTCAAGTCATCTTGGATTAATTATTCTTAGATACTTGTGTTAACTTGCAATTTTAAAACATCATGGAAGTAGTACTTAGGTCATCTTGGTCTAAAATATGCCATCGATGCTTGTACTCACTTTCAACATTTTAAAGGCCCAATGATGATAAAAAGCATGAAAAATTGGTTAATATAAATGACAAATTTTGAAAATAAGATTTGCATAGTTAAGTTAGACTGCATTCATGTTAGTATTGCATGTGTATTTATGGGGTTTTTCAATGCTAAAACAATTTCACTATTTGATGTCATCTCTATTATTAATGGATTGAGTACACTGGACATTAACCAAAAATAACATCATTCTCATTTAGTTGCACATCAGTTGCATCATTATTTGCATATCTTAGGAAAAATTCTCACATCATTTACATTCATATATTCCCTCATAATATTTGTATCATAAAATACAAAAGAAAATAAAAAAGGACATACATTGCATATCATTTACAACATCAAAATAATGTCATCCACTATGCCTAAATAAGCGAGTCTCTTCATATTTCCAAGAAAGTGGGGAAATATGTCAGAGTTATGAAGCTTAAAAGATCAATCTACTGTACTCTTCCCACAACTTTTGGAATTTGGACAGACTCACTTATTTAAGCTCAAGGCACTAAACATTTGAATTCATGCACATTAAATCATTTGCATAATCATTTGCATCACATCATTCATCATTACAAAAATCATCATTGCATCCATAGCATATCATAACATCAGACTCATCATCATAACATGGAAATCAAATACATCCATAACATATCATATAATCATCATAAATCATCACATCACATTGCATTATAATCATAATAAATCACATCATTTGCATTACACATCATAATCATCACATCACATTACGTAATCATAATAAATCAACTCACATTGCATTACACATCATAATCATCACATTACATGGCATAATCATGATCACAAATACATTCATTGCCTAATCATTATCATCACATAGAAATTAAATAAATTCACAACATTGCATATCATAAATAGGGAAATCAAATGCATCACAATCACCACTGCATATCATATATCATCAAAAATGTCATAATTTCCACGTGTACATGGATATCCAAAAAATAGGATGAGATACATCAAAATCAAAAAGGGCACCATATCATGGGAAACATCTCCTCAATCTCAGAAAAAGTGTATACACAATGTCCAAGGAACATCACAAAATGCTATGTCGAGCTCCCACCAGATGTTGTTGCTCTCATGGAATTGGTACCCCCTCTACTCGATGAACCTACACCTAGATCTCTCCTATCTCTAGGAAATGGCTATGTGACACCCATGCTCACAGTTCAAGAATGAGATTTTCCCAAACAAGACTATACAAAACTCTCTCATCGCTCAAGAGGAACCAACTCATGATATTTACCTTTGTAAAACTACAACTCCTAGGAAATATGTTTGATCTCTCTAAAGAAATCTATTGTACCTACAGATGGTATCGTCTATTGTATCATCTTGGCAATGGTCTCAACCTACTCTATCCATTGTCTGAAGGCATCCCTCTCTAAAGTAATTATGATCATATGTGCCTGCAACTACTATATTTTTTGCCCATCTGTCCCTCTATCAGTCGTCAAAATATCAGTCTTTGCCCAACACTTCCCTAACTCATCCTAAAGGGACCCAATCTATGCTTGAGCATGCGCTATCTCACTCTAAAAATGATTGAACCTATGCTTGAAAAGTTGTTATCTGTGTTGACTGCTGATGTGCAGGTATCCCATTCTGAATCCTAGGAAGCACCGCCTAAGCTACGGTGACACTCCTCCTATGCATCAAAACTACAAAATTCAATGGATGACTATCATCTGCACCATCATCACTCTCCCCACCACCCATTGCACCACCATCACTCTCCCCACCAACCTTTGCACCACCATCACCTCTACAACCACCCTTTGCACCACTCTCATCACCTCTACAAGCCCCCTCCCCACAATCATCACCACCCTCGTCATCTCCTCCCTCTCCATCAACTAGTAGTACTGGCTCCTCTAGATGAGTAAATCTAGGAAAGGGATGTGTGTGGAAGAACTCAGAATAATCCTCGGTCATCCCGGCATCTGTAATATACGGAACATAATCCCATAAACTGAGGGTCAAGGTATAGTACTTTGTACAAGCTACCTCATATGATACACAGGGGCCCCACTCTAAAACATCCTTCCATCGTCGTGCATAATGGGAAACTCCTAGGGGCATCCCCTAAACTCGTCCAAGTTGTTGACATACTTGTAGATATAAGTAGCCCTCAAGAACAACATGCATCTTCCCAATCAGATAGCGGGATAATAACATATATGGCATCTCTAGCTGATCCTCTGGCTACTACTCACAATCCAAGTACGACCACCATGTGACAATCTCCAAATCATCCAAAACCTGCCTCCAATAAGCAACCTTTCCTAGCTTATGCTGGACATGTGGACCACTATAACTGAAAACATAGGGCCTCCCTGGGGGTCGAGTGATGGCTATATGCTCCCATGCCCAAGTCTGTTGTAATGTGATGCCACATGAGAAACTCATCGCCCCATAATAGACAACCTCGTGCAAATCTTGATATAAGTGGGCTAACATACATAAGCCTTAGGTATACCTCATACCATCAAGTGTCATCCATGATAGCACACAACTGCAACCTACTGAAAATCCCTTTGACCTATGATCAGGACAAAGGAATCCACCAATGAATTTGGAATGCACACACGGTAAAGGAGCATATCTGCTAATCATCTCTATCCACGGGATCCATTGGCCCATAACATGATCATCTCAACATAATCTTTGTAATGTAGCTGTACCACCCTAATTTATCTTATCATACACTACTATCTCTCCCATCACTGGGATCCATAGAATACGATAGACATCCTCGGGAGTCACGATCATCTCTCCAGTCAGTAAATAAAATGTATTATGATCACTATGTCATGTCTCTGCTAAAGTTGTCAATAAACCTCTATTAATTCTATATTGTGGTATGTCTAACAAGGAAGTCAACCCACAACGGGAGATAATCTCTAAGTTGTCTAACAACAACTATCGGACCATGTTCCAAGTCTTCAGGAATCACTCCCGAGACTAGAGTACATTTCCATCTCCCTAATCATGAACACAAATTAGTCAATCAATGTCATGTTCAATCAAGATTATCAATCAATCAAGCCAATGTGCCGTCATTCAAATCAAATCAATTAGAACAATCAACATCTCATTCAATCAACCCATCATTCCTTGCCTATCATGAGGATGACCTGCTATCAATCCACCCATCATTCCTCGCCTATCATGAGGATGATCTACTATCAATCAACCCATCGTTCCTCACCTATCATGAGGATGATCTGCTATCAATTACCCCATCGTTCCTTGCCTATCATGAGGACGATTTGATATCTATCAAACTATCATTCCTCGCCTATCATGAGGATGATTTGCTATCAATCAAGCTATCGTTGCTCGCCTATAATGAGGATGATCTTCTATCAATCCTACCATCATTCCTTGCCTATCATGAGGATGATATGTTATCAATCCTATTATCGTTCCTCGACTATCATGAGGACGATACAACACTGGTACTATCATTTGATTCTCACCTATCATGAGATTAAATCATCACCCAAAACCTCAATCGAACACTACACATACCACAATCTGACTGAAATCAATCCAAAACATGACAAACTGATGCTTCTTAGGCTTCAAGGACATCTTGCAAACATCACCTCAAGGGCTTCCCACAATCACACCCTACAAAATGGGTCAAACAACAAGCTAAACCACCTCAAATCAACAAAGATGAAAACTTTCCAAGGCAACAAGAGGTGCCATTTGGGACCCCAAAGGCACCAAAACAAGTTGAACTTTAAAAACCTCCATTTTCAAGCTTGCAAGAGGCACCACTTGGGACACCTAAGGCACCAAAACAGTGTTGGAGGCCAAAAAAATAAAATTCCAAGCTTGCAAGAGGCACCACTTGGGACCGCAAATGCACCAAAACTCTAAAACCACCCAAAAAAATGCATTTTCACCCTTGCAAGAGGTGCCATTTGGGACCCCAAAGGCACCAAAACTCTAAAAACACCCAAAAACATCAATTTCAACTTTGCAAGAGGCACCATTTGGGACCCCAAAGGTGCCAAAACTCTTAAAACACATGAAAACATGAATTTTAAGCTTATAAGAGGCACCATTTGGGACCCCAAAGGCGCCAAAACTCTTAAACGTGCTCAAAAACACTCAAAAATGTCAAAAACATCACTTGAAAGTGCATAAATGACATCCCATAAGCTACAACTTCTATCTATAACATTCAAAATGCTTCTAAATGGCAAGAAAATGACTAATAAAGAGGTTTCTCATACATTGTATTATAGGTCCAGAGGCAACAGGCTGATCAGGTTGGCAAAGATGCTCGAAACAATGCTTGTGGTATGGGATCACCATCTTTCTCTAAGCTCTCCAATCTTCAACTTCTCCAAACTCAAAATGTAAAAAAGAATCCCATTTTTTACCATTTTCACCTTTTAGGGGTAAAATGGAGGGAATTATGGTGGGATTTATTTCCCATTTTTACCAAAAAGGAGGAGTAATTAATCAACACTATTCAAAGAAACAACTTGCAACTCACTTTCGAGAGATAAATCGTCTCTGACATCAAACCTTCACTGAATCAACATTGGATCATCATTGCATCATCACAACACTTATTACATCATTCAACACTTCATTTTCACATCCTTATATTCACTGATTTATCTCTCGAGGGGGCATAATATCCATCAATACCTAAAATTCAAAGCTTGGGACATTGAAATCCTGCATCATCTGGGGCATCAAAATCTTGCATCATTTGGGGCATCAAAATCTCACATCATCTGAGCATTGACATCAAAATCTTCTTTGAAGTAACATGTAAACACATCACTTCAAAGAGGGGAAAAATGTATACACCTGAAAATGGTCATCATATTCAATTAATTAAATACAACCTATTTTATTAATGCTTCAACTACATATAAATAAGGTCTTACTTTATTTATATTGTTCACTTTCCTTTTAATTCTCCTAATTTACATTCTTCTAAATTAAATAAACTAAAAACCCTAAACGTGTTTATTTAATTAATCTTCCCTAATCCTGATTAAGAATTAGAGCACATTTCTACAACTTTTTGTGTGTCACCTCATAAAAGTCACATGAAAATAAATAAGCCTAATTATTAATTAGAATTATCCTCACACACTTCCACCAATGAGAAAAGGCACATGGATTTATTCCCCCATACTTCCAACAAATTTGGAGCACATGGGTCTTTGTTTCACACACTTGGAATCCCATACATTTGGCATGCTTCCAATTGGTCAAGGGATTCTCTTCACACACATGGCATGTTGTCCTTGGTCAAGGGGACAACATCCTAATTCCTTTCATCTCCACCACCTATCTCTTCTTCTTTGAATCTAGACCATTGATGGGTGCCACCTCACAAAATGCTTGAGAAACCCTATAAATACACCCTCTTGCCTTAGCATTTATCATCCACCTTTTGAGCAATGTTATAATGATATTTTGAGATACAAATTGGAATAGTGTTATAATTCCATTTTTTATCCAGACTTTGAGTATTGTTACCATTTAGGTTTTTCGTAGGAGCTTGGAGCTTTCATGGAGTCTTATACTTAGTTTTCATATCATGTCTTACTTTGCATTCTCATCTTAGATTAATTAATTGCTTCATAGTTACATTTTTTCATCCCCATTGCATCATAGTTATATTTTAGGTTAGTTTGTTTTATGTTTTCATTTGAGCATATGCATAATCATAGATAGTTCATTTTAGTTTCATATCATCTCACTCATCTCCACTTCTTCATCTATCATCAACATCATCCTTCATTTGTCGTTGCATCCATTATCCTTTCCATCATTTTGTTTCATTTAGGAGCATACCACTAATCATTCCAACACACATTTGCATACCACTAATCCTTCCACCAAAAATTTGCACATAGAAATTATCTTAGCTTGCATATTAAGCATCGAATCTCGTTTTCTAGGTAGTCATTTTAACAACCTTTGTGCCCATAGAAATCTGAGGGCCAAACAGTTTAATAAATCCCTAGAAATAGAGGACAATGATACATATTTGGAAGGTTTGATTGTATTATGAATAAAGTAGTTTTACTTGTTTCAAACTTTGAATGTAAACCATCTCATTAAGGTTTGTGTTGACATTAGAATCCACTCTACACATTCAACACATGGACAATATAAAAGCAAGTCAAGTTGTGAAGAGATATATTACAGTGTGATGCAAAGTGATGAAAGTGTGCCACAAATTATAAGAACAAAAGTGTGTGTGAGTTGTGATAGTAGTTTTCAATTTGTATAAGGCAATGAACTAAAGGTTTCTATAATCCTGTGAATATGCTTTAATTGTAATGGTGGATCTTTTTGTTCTCTTTTGTATTTGTAGGTAGTGAGCCTCTCTGTTTGACAATTATTCCTTTGTAGAAAGTGAGCCTTTGTATTTGGAAAGTGCGTCCTCTTTTGGTTTGTGATCCCTTGGCAGCGAGCCTCTTTATTTAGTTTATAATCTTTATATTGTGAGTTAACCCTCACCATGGTTTTTCCTTCATTGAGTTTTCCACATAAAAAATCTAGTGTTCATTGTGTTGATTTAATTTTTGTTATTCATGTTTCATGCTTATATTTAATAACAGAATAGTGTTGTTGAATATTTGATAAGTGATAAAATTTTAAGGTTAAATTTGTGTGACAACTGATTCACCCTCCCCCTCTCAGTTGTCCTGCACCTATTTAACAATTGGTATCAGAGCTTGTGGTTCCTTGTGTAGAGATTAATCGCTTAAGGAAGATCCGATGGCACAAAAATTGGTGATTCCTATGTTTGATGGAGCTGACTACAAAGATTGGAAGGGAAAGATGAAAGGATATATTATCTCTCTTGGTTTCAAGACTTGAAAGGCTGTTGAGAAAAAGTATACACTTTCGTCTAGTGATGTTAATTCTGCAAATGAGATCTCTGCTTAGGAAGAAAATGAGAAGGTGAAGTATGTGATTTGTAGTGGTTTATCTAAAAATGAGTGAATTAAGGTTAATTCTTTGGATACTACATATGAAGTCTGGAAGAAGTTGGAAGAAACGTATGAAGGAAATGAAAAGGTGAAATTGATAAAGAGACTGGTAGCAAAGTGTAGATTTGTAAACCTGAAAAATGGAAGATGGTGAAGAATTTACAAGTTTCTTTCACAAAGATGAAAAAACTACAAATGAAGTTAGAAATCAAGGAGGAAAGCTATCAGATGAAGACATAATTGGGAAGATCATGATTACCCTACGAGACTGCTATAGTGATAAAATCTTTGTGATTGAAGAAATGTATGATCCTAAGAAATACACCTTCGAACACTTGTTCGACACCTTGCAAGCATTTGAATTGAGAAAGTTCCAAAAAGATGACAAAATAGAAGAAAATAAATAAATGACATTTAAGGAAATGAAGATCGAAGAGGAACTAGATAGCGATGGTGTTGATGAGTTGGAAGCTAACTTCAACAGGAAGTTGAAGAAGGGTATGTGCAGGATCATCATGGAAAAAATAGGCCCTTAAGTGGCAAAAAAATTAGAAAAATCAGAGTTAGGAAACTTGATGTAAAAATTTGAATAAGTTATCTATATTATTTCAAAAATGTGTATGAATAGAATTTGTAGCAAATTGAATGTAGTTTCTAAACTATTAGGTTTGTTTTAAAAAAAAAAATCTATTTGGTGAAAATTTGAAATTTCAATGCAGTGGTACTTAAATTTCAGGGAAAAAATAAGTAGGTGTCTGTTTGACCATCCTAACCACAATAAAATGATAATTATTTTTTATAATATTTTAGATATAAGTAGAGGACTCATTCCCTGATGTGATGCATATTTTTTTATAATTTTTTTCTGAGTAAATAATTAATTATGAATTTTTTATTACAACTTTTTAAAAAATATAAAAACTCGTATGTCTGACCACCTTAACTTGGTCAAAACTTCATGAAATTCATTTTTTATTTTTTTAATCCTATAGTATGTAAAGCATAGAATGTGACACATGTTTTGGATTCAAAAAAAGTGATACCGTTTGAAAGCTATAGATGTTTTTCAATCAACCTATCAATCAGGATTTTAGTCATAATTTGAATAGAAAATGAATAATAATTACTTATTAAATTCAAAGTAAAGCATAATTTATATCGGTGGAAAGTTGAGAATTTCCTTTAGAAACCCTTTTTGTTTCATCAATTTTGGGTAAAAAAATAGTCGTCAGCAACATACCCATCATATTGCCACTTTTCGGCCCATCATGATCCTACACATACCTAGAAAGGTACCAGAAAGTATAAAGGTATGTTACTCTTTAAATGCTTTAGTTGTGGTAATATTGGTCATTATGCTTCAAGATGTCCGAATAGGGCTACACATAATAAGAACAAGGATTATAAAGATAAGGATAGGAATGATAAGAAGTATAAGTTGTACTATGTTAAGGAAGAGGTAGGTATTTTTGACGATGAATCTGGAAATGAAGTTGATGATAGTGAATGCTTATTCTTAGCTTTGGAAAGTAAATTTGCATCCACTAACCCTAGAAAATGTGTAAGCAAGAAGGCTCCAAATGTTAAGAAGAATAGGATGGAAGGTACTTTGGTTACCACTTTTCATGCAAGACAGGATGAAGACTATTGGGTAATTGATAGTGGATGTTCAAATCACATGACTGGAGATAAGAGTAAGTTCACTAAACTCGAGAGGTATGAAGGTGGTTTAGTCATGTTTGGTGATGATTCAGGAGCTAAGATCTGTGAATTATTTTGATGGAGTGCATATTACTGATGATGTGTATTATGTGAATGGTTTGAGGTATAACCTTCTAAGCATTGGTCAAATGTGTAGTAATGGGTTTAAACTTGTGTTTCAGAACAATACGTGTAAAATTAGAAAAGGATCCGGTAATGGAGATATGATTGCTGCTAGAAGAAGAACTCATGGAAACATCTATCAGCTGAAAGCAGTTGATGGTCATTGTCTTGTATCTCAGATCAGTGAAAGTTGGCTATGGGACTGGAGAATGGACATGTGAACTTTGATAACCTAGTCAAGATCAATGCAAAGGAGATTGTTTGAGGACTACCTAGAATCACAAGACCTGTTAATGCCATCTATAGAAGCTTTCAATTGGGGAAATAGAAAAGATGTAGCTTTAAAGAAAAAGAACATTCTACTACCAAAATGTTGGAATTAGTACATACTGATCTCTATGGTCCAAGTAAGCTTGGAAGCCTGAATGGTGACAAATATTTCATGTTGCTTATTGATGATTACACTTGAATGATATGTGTTGCTTTTCTCAGAGAAAAGAATTAGGACCTAGATAGGTTTAAGGAATTCAAAGCAAGAGTGGAGAATGAAGTAAATATGAAAATCAAGTGTTTAAGATCTAATAGAGGCAGTGAATTCACTTATGGTGAATTTAATGCATTCTATGAGGAGCATGGCATAAAAAGACATTTTTTTGCTCCAAGAACCCCTCAGTAGAATGGAGTAGTTGAAAGGAAAAATAGGATAGTCTAGGAAGTTGTTAGAACCATGATGAAAGAGTCTAATGTATCAGATGTATATTGGAGAGAAGCGATACATATTGTTGTTTATGTTCTTAATAGAGTTTAGATTAGGCACAACAACACAAAGACACCTTTTGAGTTATGGATTGGTAAGACTCCTATTGTGAAACATTTTAAGGTATTTGGAAGAAGATGCTACATAAAAAGAGATGATAAAAATCTTGGAAATTTTGATGCTAGATGTGATAAAGGAATATTTATTTGATACTATACTACTAGCAAGGCATACATATGCTTTAACAAAAGATTGAGAAAAATCATTGAAAGTGCTAATGTGAAAGTTGATGAGGACATACATAGACCTATTGAGATAAGTGAAGCTAAACCTAATGATCCTATTTGTGGACATATACCTGAAGAGAATAAGGAGAAGGAAGAAGAAAAAGAGAAAGAATTGAAGAAGAGAATGAATTGGACCATGCTACTAGGACTCCTAAATATGTATAAAAAATCATCTGGAAGATCAGATAATTGGAGACAAGAGTGAAGGTGTGAAGACAAGAAGTAGAGTTGCAGGTAAGGTAAATTTGTGTTTACTTTCTAAAATAGAACCTAAATATGTAAAATAAGTATGTGAAGATGAAAGTTGGATGAGATCTATGAAAGAGGAACTACAACAAATAAAAAATAATCAGAAATGGGAAATAGTCCCTAGACCTGTGAACAAAAATGTGATTGGCTCAAAATGGGTGTTCCAGAACAAACTGAATGAAAGTGAAGAAGTAGTAAGGAATAAGGAAAGACTGGTATGCAAAGGATATTCACAAGTTGAAGGTATAAATTTTGAAGAAATGTTTTCACCTGTAGCTAGAATGTAAGCTATAAGAATCTTTTTGGCATTTTCTACACACAAGAACTTCAAGGTATATTAGATGGATGTTATGTCAGCTTTTCTAAATGGTGAGTTGGAGGAAGAAGTGTACATGGAGCAACTTGAAGGGTTTCAATTGTCTGACAAGCTAGAGATGGTTTGTAAATCAAAGAAAGCATTGTATGGATTGAAGCAAGCTCCCAGAGCTTGGTATGCAAGACTAGACAAATATTTAAAAAAGAAAGGATTCAGCAAAGATTCAGCAGACAACAACCTCTACTTAAAAATGCAAGGTAATAAGATGTTGATTGTGAGTATGTGCAAGATCATCATGGAAAAAATAGGCCCTTAAGTGGCAAAAAATTTAGAAAAATTAGAGTTAGGAAACTTGATGTAAAAATTTGAATAAGTTATCTATATTATTTCAAAAATATGTAAGAACATAATCTATAGAAAATTGAATATAGTTTCTAAACTACTAGGTTTATTTATTAAAAAAAATCTATTTGGTGAAAATTTGAAATTTCAATGAAGTAGTACTTAAATTTCATGGAAAAAATAAGAAGTAGGTGTCTGTCTTACCACCCTAACAAATCAGAGTTAGCATATAATGTGACACATATTTTGGATTCGAAAAATGTGATATCATTTGAAAGCTATAAATATTTTGCAATCAGCCTATCAATTAGGACTTTAGTCGTAATTCAAATAGAAAATGAATAATAATAATTTATTAAATTCAAAGTAAAGCATAATTTATATTGGTGGAAGTTGAGAATCTCCTTTAAAAACCCTTTTCGTTTCATCAATTTTGGGTAAAAAAAAAGTTGTCAGGCACATACCCTACATATACCCATCATATCACCACTTTTTGGCCCATCATGATCCTGCACATACCCTTGTAGTTTTTTATGTTAATGATATCATCTTTGGTGGAAATGAAGGTATGTGTAAAAATTTTGCTGAAAAAATACAAAAAGAATTTGAGATGTCTATGATTGGTGAATTGAATTTCTTCCTTGGTCTACAAGTGAATCAAACTAATAAACGGATATTCATTTCACAATCTAAGTGGTGCAGGAGCACCTACGAAACACTAGGTAGTTACACTAGGCAATTAGGAAATCTAGGATGAATTTTTGTTTTTGATGTGTTACCATGAAGGTCATGTTGACCATTGAGTAGAGGAGATAGCTTAGGGATATGTTTGATCTCTAGGATAGAAATTGAGGAAGGGTGGATGAGTTTAGAAACTCATTTTATTTAGTTTACTAGAAATTGGCAAAAGTTGCAAAATGGTGCATTTTGCAACTTTTCCATAATGTAACTGACATGTCCGACCAAGGGGAGGCATAAATAATTTTTTTGACCTATATAGGGTGTGCCTCGACCTAAGAGTAGGGTTGGAAGCATTTTACTTTGATTGGAGTTTTTGAATTCAAGAAAAGACAGTGGTGTTTTAGTGTGAATTTCTGGTTTTATCTCAAAGTAGAGCTTTAATGGATTGAAATTGTTAATGTATTGTACATAGGATGTAGTGTAATTAATCTTCAAGATTTGTGTGTCATTAGATAGTTTATTTCTTCAATCTCAAGCTTAGTTTGTAAATAGTTTGGTTTCCATACTGTTGTCAGTCTGAACCAGACAGTTTTGTGAAAATGGAGTATTAGTTCACTTCCCCATCGTACAAATTGTACGGCCCTTTGGTAATAGTGACTAGACTCCATGTATGTATATATGGTAGGATTTAGGGTTTGTGTGAGTGCAGGAGCTATTGGAAAATTCTTGCCCTAGGCGAGCCAGGGAAGTGCCTCGCTAGGAAGACAGAGCACTTAATTTGCAGAGGTGATAAATTCTTGACAAAATTCCTTTTGGAGAAGGTAGGTATGATTCTTGCCAAGGCTTGGTAAGCAGGAAGAAGCTCCATCAATTCATCTCGTGAGGAAATAACTTAACAGTTTGCGGAGAGGTCAGGAAATGGCTTAAAACCCTAAGTAATGCTCATTTTCAAGTTGAGCCTTTGTACGGATAGTTGAGACCCAAGACCCCATAAATATTTGAGAGGTGGGCATATGAATTAGGAATCCAAAGAAAAGATTGGGTGTTCTTTGGAAAGATTTGGAGAACTAACCTGATTTCTCGGAGAAGGAGACCTAATTGGGGCTCTTAGGGCTAGTAGCCTTTTTAGGCCTAATTGAGGGTTTGGTGAAAGCGACCAAGGAATGGAGTCAGATGGACCTTCAAAAACCATATTAGGATGGATTGAAGTCTTTTGAAGTACCTCTACACCCCTGAAAAGTTAGATTCAATAAATTGGAGGGTTGTAGCCTTTAGGGTAGTTTAAGGGCTAAGGTTAGAGTTGCAAGTTGCACCAAGTTTGGACTTGGTAGGAGAAATTTATGTTGGTAGTTGAGGTTGGCAAGGCAAGACCAGGGAATCCCAAGTAAGGAAAGGTCCTATAGGTGGTAGTGGTGGAGTGAGACACCTTATAGGTCTTCCAAGCAAGACCTAGAGCATGAATCAATGATTGATTCATCCAGCCTCCCTATCAGATTGGTATCAGACCAACAAAAGATTTGGGATGGAATAATATATGTCAGAGGTTGAGTCGAGTGGTTCTACTGACATGGTGACAAATGTAGAATTGGCCAAGAAGTTTGATGAACAAGAGGAAAAAAATAGGCTATTGAGGGAAAGAATAGCCCAACTTGAGCAAGTAATGAGTAATGTGCAGTTGGAAGGAAGGGTACCAAAGAAAGAAGAGGTTGTATAGGAAGACAGGATCCCTTAACCTAACCCTGTTTTGCAAGAAGATCCTTTCTTGAAGGCATTGAAGGCTTGGAGTGGAAAAGCACTTGAAGGCATACCACTGTTTAGTGGGAAAATGGAAGTTGATCTGGTCATGGATTGGATAGAGGGAATGTAAAACCATTTTGAATGTGGAGTTACTGAAGCACAGAAGGTGAAGGTGGCCAAATCAAGATTGAGAGGTTCTACCTTGACATGGTGGAAGTTCATTTAGACATAGAGAGAAAAGGAAGGAAAGAAGCCTATTTCTACTTGGAAGGGAATGGTTGCCAAAGTGAGAGAAGCATACATGCCCAATGATTATGAAATTCAGTTGCACAAGAAAAGACAGAGCTTGAGACAAAGAGACCAAGATGTGAATTCTTATACTAAGGAGTTTCAAAAACTTTGCATGAGGTCTAATGTTACTGAGGATGAAAGTCTTAAGGTGGCTAGATACCTTAACGGCTTGAAGTGAAACATTCAAGAGGAGATGACTCTTCTAAGTCCCAAGACAGTGCACTAATGCTATCAATTGGCTATAAAGATTGAAGAGAGGATTAAGAGGAAACAAGAATAGGCTTATAAGAGCAGAGGAAAAGGTAGAGATCAAAGAGGACATAGAGGTGGATACCAAGGTAGAGGGACTGAACAAATAAATCAGGGAGAGTCTAAACTCACAGAGAATGGAGGTGAAACAACTTCTAGAGGAGGCTATGGAAGAGGTAGAGGACCTCAAGGAGGTTCAAATAGAGGAAGAGGAGCAGGCAGAAGTAACTCATACTTTTCTAGTATGAAGTGTTACAACTGTGGTCAAGTAGGTCATCCAGCTTATAGGTGCCCCGAGAAAGCATCTTCATCAAATACTCAGAAGAGAGTGGCATATGCACAAGAGGACACCATGAGTACCAAATCACCATAGGTTAGTCACATTGAATCAAAAATGGGGGAGAATCTGATGTTTAGAAGAGTTTTGATCAGACAACTGGTCAAGGAAGAGCCAAAGCAAAGAAGATCCTTATTTAGAGTGAGATGCAAAATACTTGGGAAAGTATGCAAGGTTATTATGGATTCAATTTCAACTGATAACATCATCTCTGAGGAGGCAGTAAGGAA
Source organism: Sequoia sempervirens (assembly GCA_007258455.2). Taxonomy (NCBI): domain Eukaryota; kingdom Viridiplantae; phylum Streptophyta; class Pinopsida; order Cupressales; family Cupressaceae; genus Sequoia; species Sequoia sempervirens. The sequence goes on from VDFB02168118.1 coordinate 179,532,958, forward strand.
GTTGAAATTAGAGAAAATACCCCACACTAATCCCTACAAGGTGACATGGTTGAACAAAGGACAGAGTGTTCTTGTCAATGAGAAAACAACGGTGGAGTTCTACATTGGAGGGTACAAGGATAAGTTGATTTGTGATGTGTTACCCATGGATGCATGCCATCTTCTATTGGGCAGACCATGGCAGTATGACAGAGGTGCCATCTATGATGGAAAGGAAAATACTATCTCATTCAAAAAGGATGGAAACAAATTCAAGTTGCAGTTACTGTCAGAAGAGGAAGAAGCACAGTCAAAGACCCCTAGTGTCTTATTAAGTAGTGGCAAGGAGTTCCTTAACACTCTACATCAAGGAGGTGAAGGATATGTGGTTATGGTGCAACCCAGGAAGAAGACAAAGCAAAGAAAATAGTCATACCCAGAGCAGTCCAGAAGTTGCTTGAGAAGTATAAGGACATAGTGAGTGATGATGCACCAGCAACCTTACCTCCAAAGAGAGCCATTAGCCATCAAATTAAATTCATACCAGGAGCTTCGTTGCCAAACAAAGCAGCTTACAAGCTTACACTGGATCAGAACCTAGAGGTAGCTAGACAAGTGCAGGAGTTGTTGGATCAAGGATTAATTAGGAAGAGCATCAGCCCATGTGCAGTACTAGTGGTCTTAGCATCCAAGAAAGGTGGTAAGTGGAGGTTATGCACTGATTCTAGAGCTATAAATAGAATCACAATCAGGTATAGGTTTCCTATTCCTAGGATTGAGGACTTGATGGATTGTCTTGGAGGAGCTCAGTACTACACCAAGTTGGATCTCAAAAGTGGATACCACCAAATCAGAATCAAGGATGGAGATGAGTGGAAAACAACCTTTAAGACAACTGATGGGTTGTATGAGTGGAGAGTTATGCCATTTGGCCTCTCTAATGCCCCTAGCACATTCATGAGGCTCATGAATGAAGTGCTAAAGGATTTCACAGGGTTATTTGTGGTGGTGTATCTAGATGACATACTCATCTTTAGCAAGATAGCAGAAGAACATCTAAAGCATGTGGAGTTGGTTCTTAAAAGGTTGCAGGAGGAGAGGTTAGCCATCAACCTAGAAAAGTGTGAATTCTTCAAACAAGAGCTTGTGTATTTGGGGTTTGTAGTATCCCAAGGATCATTGAAGATGGATCCAAGCAAGGTAGAAGCTATCCTGAACTGGCCTACACCAACCACCGAGACAGAGGTAAGAAGCTTTCATGGATTGGCCTAGTTTTATAGGAAGTTTATAAGAAACTTTAGTGGCATATGTGCACCAGTCCTAGATATAATCAAAGGTGGCTTAAAGACTAAGTTTAAGTGGACTCAAGAAGCTGAGAAAGGTTTTGAGAAACTGAAACAAGAAGTGGCAACTCAACCTATTCTTTTAGTACCTAGTTTTGACAAGTTGTTTACTATGGAATGTGATGCTAGTGGAATTGCAGTAGGAGGAGTGCTAATCCAAGAAGGTAGGCCTATAGCTTTCTTTAGTGAAAAGCTTAATGAAGCTAAGAAAAATTATTCTACCTATGACCTAGAACTCTATGCTCTAGTACAGTCACTTAGGAAGTGGAGGCATTATCTCCTACCTTAAGAGTTTGTAGTGTTTATTGACAATCAAGCACTTAGCTACATCAACACTCAAGAGAAATTGAGCAATAGACATTTGAAGTGGATGGAGTATCTTCAAGCTTTCACTTTCACCATCAAACACAAGAAGGGACAGTTGAACAAGGTGGTAGATGCACTAAGTAGAAGATTGCTAATAGTGCAAGAGATACAAGTAAAGAGCATTGGAATAGAGAGTTTCAAGGATCTTTATGGGGAAGATGAAGACTTCTCAGAAGCATACAAGGTATGTTCTAACTTTGAGAATCACTTTCATAGTCAATACTCAAAGTATACATTGCAAAGTGGATTTTTATTCAAGGGAAATCAGTTGTGTGTTCCAAGAGGATCAATGAGAGAGAATCTCATCCAGGAGAAGCACAATGGTAGTATTAGTGGTCATTTTGGCATCAACAAGATAATGGAACTCGTGCAAAGGTTCTACTATTGGCCCAAGTTTCCAAGGGATGTCAAGAGGTATGTGGAGCAGTGTGTAGTTTGTATGAAAGCGAAAGGGGGAGCTAGTAATGTAGGTTTGTATCAACCTCTACCCATTCCCAATAGACCATGGGAGTGTGTTAGCATGGATTTTGTTGTAGGACTCCCTAAGACTAAGATAGGGTTTGATAGTGTCTATGTGGTGGTAGATAGATTCAGCAAGATGGGTCACTTTATCCCTTGCAAGACCACACATGATGCTAGCTACATTTCTCACCTTTTATTCAAGGAAATTGTAAGGATCCATGGATTGCCTTTGAGCATTGTATCGAACAAGGATGTGAAGTTCATGAGTCATTTTTGGAAGACTCTATGGAGCAGATTAGGTACCAACCTATCTTTTGGATCAGCTTACCATCCTTAGACCAATGGGAAAATAGAGGTGGTTAATATGGTGTTAGGTAACCTTCTAAGATGCCTAACCAAAGAGTATGGATATACATGGGACTTGGTCATATCACAGGGTGAGTATGCATACAATGATAGTGTGAACAGGACTACAAGGAAGAGTCCTTTTGAAATCGTGTATGGAATGCACCCAAGAGGTGTGTGTGAGCTTAGGGATCTAGGAGCTATGGAGCATAGGAGTGGACATGCAGAGGATTTCTCTCAGACCATGAAGGAGATTCAAGAGTAAGTGAAGAAGACAGTCACCGAGGCTACTCAAAAGTTGAAAGAGAAGGTGGATTTATCTAGAAAAGATCTACAATTTGCAGTAGGAGACTATGTTATGGTACACCTCAACAAATCTAGGTTGCAGAAGAGGATATTAGCCAAATTGTAGATGAAAGGGGTGGGACCATGTAAGGTATTAGCCAAATATGGGAAGAATGCCTACAAGGTGGAATTACCTGCAGATTTAGGCATCTCTCCAGTGTTCAATGTAGCTGATCTGATTAGATATAAGGGAACGGTCATTGACATGGATCAAAACAGTAGCGATATCTTCAAGTATGTGAGCAACATAGCCTTACCTGCTCAAGATAAGCTACAAGTAGACAAAATCTTGGAGTAAAGGGTGAAGAAGTCTACCCGACATAAGGAATACTTGGAACATCTCATCAAATGGAGGAACAAACCAAACTCGGAGGCTACATGGGTGGATGAAGCTCATTTTAAGAAGTAGGGCATTGATGTGTCACTGATCTCTCCTCAAATTCCTTAGTGTTTGTGCAGAGAGGTGGAGAATGGTGCATGAGCACCTAGGAAACACTAGGCAATTAGGAAATCTAGGATGATTTTTTTTTTTTGATGTGTTACCATGAAGGTCATGTTGACCATTGAGTAGAGGAGATAGATTAGGGATATGTTTGATCTCTAGGATAGAAATTGAGGAAGGGTGGATGAGTTTAGAAACTCATTTTATTTAGTTTACTAGAAATTGGCAAAAGTTGCAAAATGGTGCATTTTGCAACTTTGCCATAATGTAACTGACATTTCCGACCAAGGGGAGGCATAACTAATTTTTTTGACCTATATAGGGTGTGCCTCGACCTAAGAGTAGGGTTGGAAGCATTTTACTTTGATTGGAGTTTTTGAATTCAAGAAAAGACAGTGGTGTTTTAGTGTGAATTTCTGGTTTTATCTCAAAGTAGAGCTTTAATGGATTGAAATTGTTAATGTATTGTACATAGGATGTAGTGTAATTAATCTTCAAGATTTTTGTGTCATTAGATAGTTTATTTCTTCAATCTCAAGCTTAGTTTGTAAATAGTTTGGTTTCCATACTGTTGTCAGTCTGAACCAGACAGTTTTGTGAAAATGGAGTATTAGTTCACTTCCCCATTGTACAAATTGTACGGCCCTTTGGGAATAGTGACTAGACTCCATGTATGTATATATGGTAGGATTTAGGGTTTGTGTGAGTGCAGGAGCTATTGGAAAAGTCTTGCCCTAGGCGAGCCAGGGAAGTGCCCAGCTAGGAAGACTTTAGTGTAGAGCACTTAACTTGCAGGGGTGACAAATTCTTGACAAAATTCCTTTTGGAGAAGGCAGGTATGAGTCTTGCCAAGACTTGGTAAGCAGGAAGAAGCTCCATCAATTCATCTGGTGAGGAAAGAACTTAACAGTTTGTGGAGAGGTCAGGAAATGGCTTAAAACCCTAAGTAATGCTCATTTTCAAACTGAGCCTTTGTACGGACAGTTGAGACCCAAGACCCCATAAATATTTGAGAGGTGGGCATATGAATCAGGAATCCCAAGAAAATATTGGGTGTTCTTTGGAAATATTTGGAGAACTAACCTGATTTCTCAGAGAAGGAGACCTAATTGGGGCTCTTAGGGCTAGTAGCCTTTTTAGGCCTAATTGAGGGTTTGGTTAAAGCGACCAAGGAATGGAGTCAGATGAACCTTCAAGAGCCACAGTAGGATGGATTGAAGTCTTTTGAAGTACCTCCACACCCTTGAAAAGTTAGATTCAATAAATTTGAGGGTTGTAGCCTTTAGGGTAGATTAAGGGCTAAGGTTAGAGTTGCAAGTTGCACCAAGTTTGGACTTGGTAGGAGAAATTTATGTTGGTAGTTGAGGTTGGCAAGGCAAGACCAGGGATCCCAAGTAAGGAAAGGTCCTATAGGTGGTAGTGGTGGAGTGAGACACCTTATAGGTCTTCCAAGCAAGACCTAGAGCATGAATCAGCGATTGATTCATCCAGCCTCCCTATCACCAAGTATGCAAAAGAGTTGTTGAAAAAGTTTGGGATGGAGGATTCTAAACTAGTTTGTACTCCTATGGTAACCAAACGTAAGTTGAGCAAGGATGATGAATATGCTAAGATTGATAAGAGCAAATATAGATCCATTATTGGTGGATTGTTGTACCTTACTGCTACTAGACTAGATATTATGCATGTAGTGTGTTTAGTCGCTAGATTTCAAGTAGATCCTAGAGAAGCAAATCTTATAGCTGTAAAAGGGATATTTAGATATCTTAAAGGCACATTGGATTATGGATTATGGTACCCTAAGAGTAATCATTTCACTCTGAGTGCCTATACAGATGTTGATTGGGTTGGATGTGTAGATGACCGGAAGAGTACTAGTGGTGGTGCTTTCTTTCTTGGCAGAAGACTTGTTTCATGGCTGAGTAAAAAGCAAGACTCAGTTTCTTTATCCACTATAGAGGAAAAATACATTGTTGTAGCATCTTGCTACACAAGTTATGTGGATGAAGAAAAATCTAAAAGACACTGGCATGGTATGTGATGAGCCTATTTCTATTTTCTGTGATAATACAAGTGCAATAAACATTTCAAAGAATCTGGTTATGCATTCAATAAAAAAGCACATATCTATCAAGTATCATTTTCTGAGAGAGAAAATGCTAGAGAATGAGGTCAGACTGGAGTATGTGACAACAAAGGAACACATTGCAGACATTTTTACTAAAGCTCTTCTGAAGGATACTTTTGAGCATCTTAGGGAGAGCTTGGGGGTCATTGACCCTCCTAACTAGGTGCACATGAAGGTGCACCAGTTGAGTGAATTCACATATTCTTCATTTATCTAGAATGATAGACGGGTCTACTCCATAGGGAGAGTAGGAAAGGTTTTCATTGTTGCAGTATGAGTGTAATCCTAAGGGGGAGTAATTGAAGATCAGTTTCTCTTTTCCATTGATGTCAAAGGGGGAGAAAAGGTTATGTGTTGGGCACATCAATGACACAGGGGGAGATTGTTGCAAGTATGAGGTAGTTTGGTGGTGTTGTCATTGATGTCAACATAGTTTTGTATGTTACATATTGTACATGTATGGTTGAGATTCTGGTGAGATGTTGTGAGTACATGGAGCTATCTTTATGGTGTTGTAGATATGTTGGTTTGATGAGTTTCCAAGTACTTTTGAGAAAATTAATATAGAAGTGAAGTTAGAAGAAGGAATGTATTTAGATCATGCTCCGGTATGTGCTCCACATTTCTTCTATGTTGATCCTATTCTTGTGCGGATATGAAGGAATGTTGTTGGTATTTTCATGGTAACACATGCTAACTTTCAACTTCGGATGAGTTGGTACGTGAAAGTTGTGTCCACTAGTATGTGTGTTCTACCGGCATAGTCAATATTCTGTGGACTGGGAGAAATATTGTTCCTCTGCATTTTTTCTCTATTTCATTTCAGATCTTGCAAATCTGGGATATGTCTTGTGAAGGTATTTTGTATGCTCTAGCAAAGAGGTTTGGAGTTTGGTAATCTGGAAGTCATGTTTTAGTATTTATGTGTGTGTCTGCACAATCCAAATTGTCTGATGAAAGAGATTCAATGATTGAAGTCTGTTGTTCTTGTTGTGGATGTATCTGGAAGGTTTTGAAACATATTCTCATGATTAAGGAAGTGTGTTGTGGCATCTGCGTGTCATCCTCTATTTGGGAAGCATGTGCATCATTGTTCATTTGTGTTTTCATTAGGTTTGGCCAACCTAGTGTTTACAATTCATTTGAAGAATAAAATTTAATTAAGGAAGCATGTAGAAGATTCAAGAATATTATTTTTGGTCCACTCTTATTCCTTTCCACCGTATGAATTTAGAGTTACTGACCTAATTTGAATTTACGAAACAATGTATTATGGCCGATCTTGGTAAATGTTTATAAGGTTAAGAATAGTATAATATCAAGTCGAGTTGTGAAGAGATGTATGATAGTGTGATGTAAAGTGACAAAAGTGTACCAGAAATCATAAGAGTAGAAGTGTGTGTGAGTGAGTTGTGATAGCAATTTTTTAGTTTGTTGAAGGTAGTGAATTGAAGGTTTTTGTAATCCTGCGAATGTGCTTTAATTGTAGTGGTGGATCTTTTTGTTCTCTTTTGTATCTGTAGGCAGTGAGCCTTCCTGTTGGACAGTGAGTCCTTTGTAGGTAGTGAGCCTTTGTATTTAGATAGTGAGTCCTCTTTTGGGTAGTGATCCCTTAGCAGTGAGCCTCTGTATTTATTTTATAATCTTTATATTGTGAGTTAACCCTCACCATGGTTTTTCCCTCATTGGTTTTTCCACATAAAAAATCCAGTGTTCATTGTGTTGATTTACTTTCTATTATTCATGTTTCATGCTTATATTTAATGACAAAATAGTGTGGTTGAAGATTTGATAAGTGATAAAGTTTTAAGGTTAAATTTACAGTGTGACAACCAATTCACCCCCCTCTCAGTTGTCCTACACTTGTTTAACAGTTTGGAAGCCCAAAATTAAATAAATGTTCATGAGTTCATGAAACATTCTTTCTTACCTTGGGTGTTTGATGTAGGAGCATCAGGGGTGAATAATCCTACACAACCAAAAAAATATTTTATTTTAGTTTTCCTTTTCTCAATTTTGGTGTGTTGTTGGTCTTGCGGGCATGAAATAATTCTTCTTTTCCCTTCAACTATTTACACTTTTTTTTGGAATGAGCTTTGGATGCACTGTTTATGTATTTTATGTAAATTCCAATTACATCTTGGAAACACATCAAAGAATGATTTTTTTAATTACTTTATAACTCTTGGGATTAAATTAAAGAATTGGAAAAAAAATTTGCCACTGGTGTTTGGCAGCTGGGAGTGGACGTGCAAGAAGGAGCTAGAGGATGTCAATTGGGAAAGGATTTGAAATTTTTCCAAGAATAAAACAATCAAGGAGCTGAAATGTATGATACCAACACTAAAGAAGGAGAAAAGAAGATTCTAGAGGTTTTGATTGGCATTTTGGGGAAAAGGAAGATTGTTTGGGTCGTGATTGTGAGACCCATCTTTAGTAAGAATGGCATAACTTCCTCATACAATAACAAAATCAAGATTTTCAAAATGATCTAGGAAGCTGAGAATGAGGCACAAAAAACCCATGTTGGTGTTTTAAAAGATTCATGATAATCAGGGAGCAATGAAGGAAAGAAAGAGATGGATTTGTGGTAAAGCTTTACAAATATGATTCTTAATCTTGGATGTAGAAGAATGTTGTTGCAGTTGAATCTTTGTTAATGGATAGCATGTTGAATTTTGATAATTTTGTAAACTTCTAATATTTATTCAAATACGAATGAAATAATTTTGTGCTGGAGATTTTATTTAAATATTTTTTTAAGTGTTGATTTTATGAAGGCTACAACAATTGACCAACATCTTTGGTTTCTTAATTGTTGACTACATCACATGTACAAGGCCTCAAATCCTAATTTTTTGTACTTCTAGACTAGGGAAGCCAACATCCCTATCTTATCATTTTTTCTCTAGTTTTTTGCACCAACTTCATCTCTACAATATCTATCTAGATTGTCTCTTTATTTTTGTCATCTTATTCTATAATTACCATATTTTTGTATTCATAGTGAATTTTATTTTGATTCACCTAGTTCATTGGATCTCATCATAAATTATTGTACCTCATAGAAGAAATAGAACAAAACCTTGACCAACTTGTTTGGCTCTCCCTTAAGGACAAAACCAAACATATCTTGATTCATCTTGTATCATCGCCTTCTTTTCATTCCTTAATCACCTTCTAATATGTTCTCTTCTTTTCTTAACACCAATTTACCGTCTCCCATGATGTTTCACAAAAAAAAAAATTGTTTTCCATATTTTTTCTAATGTTCCTTACCAAAAAATTAAACCTATTCTTACTATTCAAGATATCCCAAAACCATCTCAACATACTTACATTTTCAACTTTGAAAACTAAATTATGCAAAAAAAAATCTTATTCAAAATGGGTTGCATCAACCTCATTATCATGCATTTTATATAACACACGATACTCTAAAAAAAAAACAACCTCAATAAACAACAATCATTCCCAATTCTGTTCTATTTCCTCAACTTTTTCTTCCTCCTATACCTCACCTTACTGAACATGTGACCATAAAGTATGATCTTATCGAGCATCTCTATGCTACTTTAACTAAGATCTCTCTTTTGGGAATTAATACAAGCTTCACCTAGATACCAAAAGATGCTTTAGGAGACCTTGTAGAATTTAGCTGCACCATGTTCTGTTAGACCAAATAACGTAGTAGCCTTGCCAAATTATATGCATGCGAAAAAATTAGACATTATATTCCACCAACATGAATAACCTTCTCTTGAAATCCAAAAAACAACATGATCCCTTTATGATTTTAGCCATCATTTATATAAATGTAATAAATCATATCAAAATAAATAATGGATGAGACCTTAACACTTGTAGCATTGACCTTGTATATAATATTAATGTAGTTACATCTCTCATAAAAACCAATACTCTTTCTATTTATGTCTTTGATAAAGTTGGTAGAGTCACTAGGTACAATCACACTACCAGTTGAGGTAGGACTTGTTACTTTTCCTACCCTTATCCATGTCATGCCTAATTCTCTTTCATACAATCTTCTTCCTTATACACCATAGTTTCATACCATTGGGGTAGTCTCTTATACTCTTCACTATACATTAAAGTTTGTATAAAATAACAATATAAGTATAGTTGAAGCATATCTAAATCCAAAAATTTGCCAACAATTGGAAGTTTGACATAAACCTCCTATTTCCAAAACTTTGAGAACTTTTATTGAATCATCATCAAAAGTGGAACCACTACCTTTCAATGATAATGATATCATTGATTATACATCATATACAGGGTATTTGCAGGATCATCATGGAAAAAATAGGCCCTTAAGTGGCAAAAAAAATTTAAAAAATCAAAGTTAGGAAACTTGACGTAAAAATTTGAATAAGTTATCTATATTGTTTCAAAAATATGTAAGAATAGAATCTATAGAAAATTGAATTTAGTTTCTAAACTACTAGGTTTGTTTAAAAAATTCTATTTGGTGAAAATTTGAAATTTCAATGTAGTAGTACTTAAATTTCGGGAAAAATAAGGTGTTTGTCTAACCACCCTAACCACAATAAAATGATAATATTTTTTATAAGATTTTAGATATATGTAGAGGACTCATGTCCTGATGTGATGCATATTTTTTTTAGTTTTTTTTCCAAGTAAATAATTAATTATGAATTTTTTATTACAACTTTTAAAAATATAAAACCTTGTATGTCTGACCACCTTAACTTGGTCAAAACTTCATGAAATTCAATTTTTCTTTTTTTTAATCCTATATTATTCAAAGCATAGAATGTGACACATGTTTTGGATTAAAAAAATGTGATATCATTTGAAATCTATAAACGTTTTTCAATCAGTCTATCAATTAGGACTTTAGTCACAATTTGAATAGAAAATGAATAATAATTACTTATTAAATTCAAAGTAAAGCATAATTTATATTGGTGGAAAGTTGAGAATCTCCTTTAAAAACCCTTTTTGTTTCATCAATTTTGGGTTAAAAAAAGTCATCAGCCACATACCCATCATATTGCCACTTTTTGGCCCATCATGATCCTGCACATACCCTATAGTTGTATTCTTTGGTGTTGATTATTAGGATTCATTTTATTTTACATCCTCCTTTGTTGGAGAGTACAAAATATCATAATCTATACCTAAGGAGTCTTAAACTTCATTTACACAATCTATTTCTTCTATAGAGCTCAAATATACTATTCCAACTTATTTGAGAAATTCAAAAACATCATTACTCAATGATAATGTAATTTGTTCTTCTAATATATGTCTCAGATGACCATTTGGAATCTTTAGACTTTTCCCCTCACAGAATAGTTGAATCTAATGTTAACCCTCCCTATCCTATTATCCAAACTCTCAAAAAGGATATGCATTCTATGAAAATAATATATTCCTCTTCCCACGTCAATATTTATAATTCTTCAAAAAATTATCATACTTCTCATTTAGACAATATTAATAATGTAGCCCATTTTCCTCAAATTTATTTAGACACATTATAGGATTGGATTCAAAATTATTTTTAAACCCAAATGCCAGAAACAATTTAGGGCACATGGAACAAGGAATTAAGGTTCATGTGAAGCTTGCATCACACTTTTCTAAAGAAGGTTTAGGTTTCTAACCTTCTCCTTTTTCCACATTCCCTCTTCTGTCATCTAACATATTTATTTCTTCCTCTTGTGAGAAATCAAACTTTCATTAAGAATAAAAATGTTTTCTTCCTACTCCTTACCCTCTATCTAACAAAGAGCATATTTTATATAGGCTTGTCAAAGCCCACTTGATTACTCTCGCCCCCCCCCCCAAACAACACATAATAAATTTCATAAAAATATCAACAAAATCATTCTGTATGTGGATATAATTGAGTGATTGGAAATTCCACTAATGAATGTGAAGCCTTGGAAAATAGAATAAAATAATTTATTGATTCTTGTGTTATCACTCCCACGTATTAATGAACTTGTCCCTTCTAAATGGTAAAGGTTCTTCTATTGTGTTGCTCTTGACTATGTTGCATTCATAGGTCTATGTGTTTTTTCATCTAATTTAATGGTAGTATAATCTTATGTGTAATCATACTCCTCTTATGGTGGTAACACAGTAGTTTCTAGCATGGTTGTCATCACCTATACATTGGGGGAAAGGATACCTAGTATTTTAGGTGTGCATTCTTTTTGAGGATATCTCTATGGTGTTATTTTTTATAACACCCAATGAGGCATGGTTATCAATTCATCCCCTAATATTATGTTCATTTATTTTCTCCCTAATGAATGGTTATCAATTCATCCCCTAAGATTTTGTTTATACTCCCTGAGGCATGATTATCAATACATTCCTTGAGATGTTGTAGGTGGAGAAAGATAAAGTGAAATGGGAGAAGGATAGATTACAAATCAAGCTATATGAATCTTAGGGGGAGGTGTATTGATTGGTATAGGATAGGGAAAATAGAAGAGGGCTAGTTAATCTATAGACATTGCTGTAGGATTTGGGGAAGATTAGGAGTGCATGTATATGGATGTAGAAAAATATTTATGAAAGGTAAGAAACTAGATATATTCATATGAGTAGGTAGTTATAATAGGATAGAGGGACCCTCAATGGATTACAAAAGATCAAGGGTATCAACATCAACTATATTTTACCATTAATTGAGGGGATAATCTTAGCGGGTTAATACCATCACCACCAAAATGAATATGAGGATCTACAATAAATATCTAGTCATAGCTAGTAGTAGATACAATTTAGATATATTTAAGAATCATGCCCAAGAGGAATATGTATCATGAAGTTCTTTATTGTGATGTATGTATATGGATTTATGATGAATATTGATTATTTATGTGATATATATATATATATATATATATATATATATATATATATATATATATATATATATGTTTAGATTATGCCTATGATTATGAGAGATATGGATGATGGACACTTATGTATGTTTATTAGATTTATATGCCTAGAATAAAAAATATGAATATATAATGGATTAATTTGTTGACCCCATGTTATGGATATGCATATGGAAATTAATTTATAATAATAAATAGTAACAATAGTTTTATTATATGATGACATGTGTGGATTATATGCAAGTTATACATCATGGCATAACTATAGAGGAAGAGATGAAGAAGAAGAGAAATCAAAAAAATAAAATGTTGACTAACCAAAGCTAGTCAATGTAAATCAAATACACAAGGATATCCTTCCTATAGTTAGTGAATATTGGAAGGATATGGATACTTTAAATGAAAAATATTAAACCATAATCTAGTGAGCATTTATTTTGATATCTGAATAAGATATTATGCACCAAGGTATAAATAATTGAGGTAATGATGTATCCTTTGCATTTAAGTAAATCAACAAGGAAAAATGAAAGGTTATTCCAACATGTGAGAAGGCCTCAAAATAAATTAGTGGGTGCAATTTTAAATAAAAAATAGGTAGAGGGAATATCTTAATATAATATAAGGTGGAAAAGGAGCTTGGTGTGTACAATGTTAACGGACAACCATGCAAACAACCCACACTTAAAAATAACTATATCATGCTCCTATAGTTTATAAACAAGAAAACTCATGAGATGAATGATCATTGTGATCTTAGTGTAGCAAACTATGACAAAATAACAAGAATAATAAATGAAAATATAAAAGAAATTGTCAACTGACACCAAAAGTAAAATTTTCAAAGGGTGGATTATGGGATAATGCCTCATGTTGGGAAAGATATATCCCACAATGGAAAATTATATCTAGGTTTATGTTATTGAGGTTATCTAAGGATCATTATAGTTTAGTTGTAGAGTGATCTAGGTTATATAAGTTGATATGTGGTAAGCATGATTGGGATAAAACCTATATACAAGATGGGATAGAGGATGTAAAAGGTCACATTTGGAGAATATTCACATGTATATATAAGTGTAGAGGAGGGGGATTGGTTGCTCCAAGACCCTAGATCACGAAAGGGTCCTAAGCAACAAGCTACCCTGATCTACCTCAATATTTTTTTAGTGATTGACAAGGTTAAGCATTTAGAGTTGAAAAGGAAGAGGAATATGGTTGCTACTATCCTTCTAAAAACTTGAATGTTTCAAGGATTCAAGAGATTTTATTCCTAGAGTTTAATGTACAACTTAGATATCTCACTATGTGAGGACTACAATGGAGGACAAAAACTCCAATGCAACACAATGGCATCTTAGTGGGGCACTGACATCTGTATAGATAGACGAATTTTGAGATAGATAAAAACAATAAAAATACAACTAATAGCTTGACTAAGAGATTTTATGCTATACAAAAATGTAAAGGAAATACAAAAATAGAGTACAATGAGAAGAATAATTTAACTAAATACACTTGAATTGACAAAGGAAGGATGAGAAGATAGTACCAAATTTCATGCAACTTGATTCTTTGAATAACTCCAATCAAGAGGTACCTACACATAAAAGAATGGGAGAATGTTGGGGTTGTGTTTAGGAGACTACCTCAGTCATTCCCTCACTTTCATGTTTCCACCTCCACAGACAACCAGATAGCAACAATTGTGTAGAAAGATGATAAAGATAGTATAGAAATGGGTATGTGCAGGATCATGATGGGCCAAAAAGTGGCAATATGATGGGTATATATAGGGTATGTGGCTGACGACATTTTCTTACACAAAATTGATGAAACGAAAAGGGTTTTTAAAGGAGATTCTTAGCTTTCCACCAATATAAATTATGCTTTATTTTGAATTTAATAAAAAATTATTATTTATTTTCTATTTGAATTATGACTAAAGTCTTGATTGATAGGTTGATTGAAAAACATCTATAACTTTCAAATGGTATCACATTTTTGAATCCAAAACATGCATCACATTCTATGCTTCAAGATACTATAGGATTAAAAAAAGAAAATGAATTTCTTGAAGTTTTGACCAAGTTAAGGTGGTCAAACATACGAAGCTTTTATATTTTTAAAAAGTTGTAATAAAAAAATCATAATTAATTATTTACTTGGAAAAACTACAAAAAAATATGCATCACATCGACATGAGTCCTTCTACCTATATCTAAAATATTATAAAAACATTATCATTTTATTGTGGTTAGTGGTCGATAGACACCTACTTCTTTTTTTTCCTTGAAATTTAAGTACTATTGCATTGAAATTTCAAATTTTCACCAAATAGATTTTCTTTCTTTAAAAATAAACCTAATAGTTTAGAAACTACATTCAATTTTCTATAGATTATATTCTTACACATTTTTGAAATAATATAGATAACTTATTCAAAAATTTACCTCAAGTTTCCTAACTCTGATTTTTCTAAATTTTTTGCCACTTAAGAGCTTATTTTTTCCATGATGATCTTGCACATGCCCAAATGGAAATACCAAGCAATACTTGAACGACAATATGCTGAAATATAAATACAATAATGAAATGTGAATGAAAATGGTGGATATCACCTTCTCCACCACGTGCTCTCAAGGAAAATGGAGGAAGGAGCAAGGTTACAAACTCTCCAAAGCCAACATTGTCACAACAACAAAGAGGAGGATCTGATAAAATAGTAGGTTGAAGCTACAATAGAGGTGGTGATGCAACTTGAAGGAGCTAAAAGTGAGTGTGTAGATTGAATTCAATTAAGAGGTTGTCAAGAATCCAAAATGAATGGAAGAATAGGTAATTTTAAGGAAAAAGGAGGTAAAAAGTCCATTTGAAGTTGGTCAAGGGAGCAAAAAAAATTATACTTCACATCGAATGGAAGAGTCTAATGTCTCTGGATTCCAAAGGAAGGAATTCTATCAAAATGGAAGCACACCACATAAAAATCCATGAACTGCACTAGCATCCTCGATAGAAATTTCCTCACCGACACACAAATGAGATGACAAGTGCATAGGTAAAGTTGGTTGGTGTATGAATTACATTATCAGATTTAATTCTCTAAGGTAAGGGGTAATGTAAATGTGGAATTTTCCTAGGGGTAAAAATTCACACCATTACATTTTTCACCCACTTTAGCGAGCATACACATTAGTGAATGTGAGGTAAAGTAAAGAAAGAAGATGAAACACATATACCTAAAATGTCAAGGAATCAGACCATAATCTGACATGCTCACACATGTAGGAGAGAGAGAGATGGCTCCACAGGTACTTAGTCCTATGGAAATTGGAACAGAAGCTCTATAGTTTCTCAGTCCTACAAAATTGGCTCCATGAGTGCTCAGTCCTACAAAAGATGAACAAAATTTCTACAAGTGCTTGGTGCTATAAAGGAGGCACCATAGGTACTTGTTCTTGGGGGGATGTAAATGAAAGGTTCTATAGAGTCTAATTGGTCCTTATAGGTTCTTGGTCCTGCATGGAAAACTTGACGAGGTACTCAGTCCTCCAAGATTTATTGTAAAATTAGCTTCATAAGTGCTTGGCCCTACAAAGCAACATGTTAATATGTAGAAAAAACATGTTAGGAAAGAAAAAGTCATGTAGATAAACAATCATATTTCATAACAAACAATTGAATGAGAAGCTTTCAAAGGGATCCCTTGAGAACCCTTCAAGATTGCAAGGGGCCCACACAAAGGGATGCTCCATTTGAAAAGTGATGATTTTTCTACAAATGATCCTTTCATCAAGGAATCCTTTTGAAAGACTCTCTTTTGTCAAGGAATCCAAAAATAATAATGGCTTCCTTGAAGGTGAATTTTTAATTCTTGTTTCTATGAATTCAATTTCAAAAGAAAATATTTCTAAGGGGATCCTTATCGAAGCATTTTGATTTTGAAAAATGAAAATATTTCTAGAAATGGATTTGTTGGCCACCAAATACACCTTATTGAAAATTGGAGAAGTAGGACCCCCCCTTAAGATGGCGCATGTGAGCTGAAGGATCACATGGCATCATAAGGAAAGGGAGAAATGATATAGATATGTCATGGTCCATGATACATGACGAGATGTAGACATGGAAGTGTTTCTAGACATGAAAGGGACAACATGTAGGCACCATAAAATCAAGAAGAAAGAAAAAAAAGAGAAAGATGAATAGAGACCAAGAGATCAAGATAAATAAAAATGTAGAAAATAAAGGATAGGGGGATTTGGGAATCTTGGGTCAAATTAGCTCATCAAAATAGGTAACATGTAGTGCAGGAGTGAAAGATGATTAATCCTAGAAATTCCTAGATCTAAAGAGTAACACATGAAGAAAAAATAAAAATAAAAATTGGGTCAACATGGAGGGGAGGCCTAAATTTCCCCAACACTTTGCATCATCCCCAATTGTTGAAAATCTAGATATAACATATAGAAGAATGACACAATTTCACTCCTGTATCCAAGTACCTACAAGGGTGAAAAGGGTCCTCCAAGAACACAAAAGAAAAAGCATGGGGGAAACACAAATTTAATCTACATATAAAGGGTATATGTAGGATCATCATGGAAAAAATAGGCCCTTAAGTGGCAAAAAATTCTGAAAAATCAAAGTTAGGCAACTTGACATAAAAATTTGAATAAGTTATCTATATTATTTTGAAAATATGTAAGAATACAATCTGTAGCAAATTGAATGTAGTTTCTAAACTACTAGTTTTATTTAAAAATAAATAAATCTATTTGGTGAAAATTTGAAATTTCAATGTAGTAGTACTTAAATTTCAGGGAAAAATAAGAAGTAGGTCTGTCAGACCACCCTAACCACAATAAAATGGTAATATTTTTTATAATATTTTAGATATAAGTAGATGACTCATGTCCTAGATGTGATGCATATTTTTATAATTTTTTCGAAGTAAATAATTAATTATAATTTTTTATTACAAATTTTAAAATATAAAACTCGTATGTCGACCACATTAACTTGGTCAAAACTTCATAAAATTCAATTTTATTTTTTTAATCCTATAGTATGTGAAGCATAGAATGTGACATGTTTCATATTCAAAAAATGTGATACCATTTGAAAGCTATAAATGTTTTTCAATCAACCTATCAATCGACTTTAGTCATAATTCAAATAGAAAATGAATAATAATTATTTATTAAATTCAAAGTAAAGCATAATTTAGATTGGTGGAAACCTAAGAATCTCCTTTAAAAACCCTTTTCGTTTTATCAATTTTGTGTAAAAAAAAAGTCATCAGCCACATGGGGCATCATATTAGTTACATATTGTCACTTTTTGTCCCATCATGATCCTACACATACCCTAAAGAAGATGCACTCTCCTAGTCCTCATAAACTATGAGGTCGTCATTCTCCCAATCTAGATCATTATAAGGGGAGGGTAGACTAGTTTGCAAGGGAGGGATAGTAAGGGGAGCACACTCTAACCCTCCTATGACAAGAGGCAAGGAAGAGGGTCCCTCAAGGACTTCTTCACTCAACTCTTGTGAGGTAAAAGTCATTGATTGTGCAAAGATCATTGACAGAGCCAAGACATCATCTATCGAGTTAAATATGCACTTAACAAGAGTGCCATTTGTTAATCAAGTGGGAGATGAAGGAGGCACTTTGTAACGCCCGTCATGCAACTCATAAATTTTACTCATTTTCATTTATTTAAATTTCATGGTAACTCATCTAAATATCATTTAAACAATCAATTCCCGAATTTGTACCCTTATTATTTACTTTTCCCCATATTTCTTCATATTTCACTAATATATAAAATACTATGTGCATGGATAGGTTTATACACACACACACATATATATATATATACACTAATATTGTCAAGACTACAATCATTCAATTATATAAGTTTGTAAAAATCAACTTCACTGAATTTTAGATTAAATCATTATCTTACTATAACTTTCCAATCAATTTTTTTTTATAATTAAAATCACGTTTTATTTCATTCTAAAATATAAAACATAAATTACAAAGAAATTCCACTAATTTATATCCTAAATTTCCGAGTTAAAATAATATATATATATAGCTATTTAGAAATAAAACCAAACCCATAAAAGATTATCAAACAAAAAAAATGAAAAAATATAAAACAAAATTAAATTAAACATTATGCCATAAAGTTTCGGCCCGTACCCGGGGCATTGTCGCCGTCCATGTGATGCGCACAGAGTCCACGGATTGTCGTGGGCACACGGCGCAGGGGGCAGGGTACAGGTTGTCCCCCCTTCAACCCATACAATGAATAGGATTTCATTTATTTAATTTTATTTTATTTATATATTTATTTTTATAAATTTCATTCGTTTAATAAAATAATAACTCCGTCCTTCCTCTGGTAAGGACGTCAATGAGTCATTCATCCATAATTTTTGATTTTCGATTTTCGAACCACAAATTTTGAATAAAAATTCAATGCAAAGAATATAAATATATATATCTATATTTTATATATAATACATATATTTATTTATTTATTTATTTGTACACGTACATATAAATGCATATATATATATAAATAAAATCATTTTTTTATTTTTATTTTATAAATCCATATGAAACAATATACCAGTCACAAGTATAGAAGGACAGAATATAAATATATATATGTAAAAGGATAAATTTCAAAAACCCAAAAACAAATGTTTTGAGAGGAAAACTAATTTTCCCAAAGGATTCTATTTACAGATATATAGATTATTTTGACAAACCCAACAATATTTTCTCAAAGTTAAATTAAACGAATAATTGTAAAGAAATATTCATAAACACCCAAATTAATTCTTTCAATAAATTTACTATTAAATAATTTCTACTCTCAAAGGCTTTCTTTTTCTTTCACCGATTAATCTATTTATATTTATATTTTCTTTGAATCAGAAGGCCAGAGAAGAAGTAGATGAACCTGGAGTCCTACGCTGTTGATATTTTGATGAAGCTTGTTTGATTCCAACAGTCATTTCGCAAAAGTGGTTCCTGCTTCGAAGCCTCCTCTTCAGAATACCGTGCTCAAATCTCCAACTTTACTCAGAAGACTCTCTCCAAGATTTTTCAAACAAAATAATGAAAATATTTTCCCTTCAAAAACTACAGAAAATTTCGTCAATACCTCCCTATTCACTTGTGCAACTCCCCTCTCAATAATCCTCTCTCTGTGTCAAAAACCCCCTCAAATTTTCAATTAAAAGTAAAATAAAAGATATTACCCATTGTTTTCAAAAGCTCCTAAAAATCATAAATAAAAGCAATTATATTTTTAAAAGCAAGTTTTTTCGTTAAATCTCAATTCCCATTTGTTCTTTCATCTTTTTCATTCTTTTATTTATTTACTTTTCTATTTTCAATATTTTTTTGTTTTAATTTCCGCTTTTTTTACAACTTTTATTTACAAAGCACATTATCTAATTAATTTATATAATTTATTCTAACAATTATCCTCAACAAGATAATTAGTTAAAATAATAAACACAATTTTAATATTTAATTAACATTTAATAAACTCATAACTTTTTCAAAAAAATAAATTAAATAATTAAATATTTAAATACAATTTAATCTAGCATTTTAATAATTAATATTACCCTTATTTAATTAATTCAATCTCAACGTATGAAATACCAGAAGAAGCCCTTGACCTATCTTTCTCTTCCGACTCCTTAGCCAGAGGAGTATTACATCCTCCCCCCCTAAAACTCGACTTACTCCTGGAAGTCACCTGGCTCAAAAAGGAAACATAACCATACTAGTACCAAAAATTATCTAATCTATAATTGATGTACACCCTCTTTCTGCATCATTGCAATTAGAATCACTATTCGGCTTCACATTTGAAAACAATATCTTCTTAACTACTTTTATTTATAATTCCTTACATCTCTTACAATAACATACTGGGTTTCAGCATTAATAACAATAGCAAGTACTCCTATTAACTCAATTTTCCATTTACACAACATCATCTTCCAAATATCATAGAAGGTAGAACACATCAAATGATTACTTGAAATTAACAAAAATACACACCATATCACGTTTCAGTAACATATTTAAGTCACAATTTACGATTCTCAATAATATCCAATCTATTTTATACCACAGAGTCACAATATACCCTCATTTAGAACCACATGGTTATCCCTCTTTCACATCAACAAGCAACAATGCATAAGAAATATACATCTAACACATACATACACAATCACATCACCAGTAAAAGCACATCACAAGGCTACACAAGGTCCATCCGGACGCCGGAAAGCAGCATACTAAACCATGATACATAATCCAAGAGCCAAGAGCCAATATCCATCTCACATAATCCATACCTCACACTCAGTGGGTTGATGGTGTTAGGCCACACACACATGGCGAGACCATCCAAACAAGACCACTATGACCCATCTCTTGTTGTACAAGGTGGTTAGCCTCCAAGAGATAGCCACCACACATAGGTGGGTAGTGGGTCCTAGCTATAAAATAGCCTCACATACCCCCATCCTCAAGGTTCCCTACGTCTACTTCCTCGTATACACTCTCAAGTCCGTCTCATACGTCCTTGGAGAGGAATTACAATACAACACATAGCCGACCTCGAAAACAATAAGGATAAATTAGTTTAGCCACCAAAGCCATAAATTAAAGAAAACAAGAATTCAATTTCAACAATAAAGAACTAAATGTGCACAATTTCAACACTAAATCAAATGTAACCACGAGGGCTACAAGTAATAAGATCACAAAGTATGGCTAAACCATCACAATCAAATATAACAAAGTGTCGGCTTTCACAATCACTAGAAAATCATCAATAATAATAAAGAAAGTTTACAATCCTGGAAATTGCACTATACAACACTGCGTGACTAGATACTAGCCACCAAATGAGGAAGGAGGGAACAACGTCCGGCTATACAATAGCCCCCATGTGGTGCGGAGTGAGCACGCCATCCACATGACCCAGAGTGTGCTCCTCGGCTACACTCTGCCTCGCGTCGTCACGCGACATGGACTAACCAAGTGGCCCTCGCACTCCTTGGTTGCCCGCATAGGATGTGCACCTCGGCCTCCATCCTGCATCGCATCTCAGTGCGGCGTGGTCATACACCAGCCGGAGAAGGCACGCACTGGTCGTATGCCGCATGGCAGTGTGTCCGTGGCTCCGCGGAAGTAGGCACGCGCTAGACACACCCCGCATAGCGATACCTCATGGAAAAGGCACACGCAGGTACTCGCCGTCGCCAGAGGTATACATGGCCAGGACCTACCCATATGCTAACCGACCCAAACACTGTCGAAAGCAAACATGAGTATCCCTCTACAAATGTGTGAGGCCCCATTACGCTCATCACACAAGTAGGCTATCATAGCACATCTCATAGTGCACCTTCACGTGTCTAAGCACGTGGCATCGTGTCCTCGAGCCCAGCTCGCTACCATCAACAACACGGCATCATCACCAGCACTATGTCGGAACATCAGTGGGGTGTGGCATCGTATCCATCGCATCATGTCGGAACATGTGCAAATACGGTGTATGCAATACATATGTGGGCATATCAATATGGGGCTACTCGAGCTTCACCTCTCATACGGACGAGGTTCACTCGCTAATGTCAGCTCAACGTCCCTATGGACGGCCAGACCAATACTAACAACCAAAGCTGCTATACTCAAAACTGTGGGGTTTAGGCTAGCACATATGAATCAAGTACCCTGATCCATCATAAGGGGAAGTAGTGAGTACGTTTCCTCGGGATCAGTTGAGCTAAGAATACTCTGCGTCGCAATATGCGTACGCTACACACTCCGCCCAAGGAACTTTGTGGCTGCTACTACCCCTTCACAGATTGAGGGACTAGAGAACCAAAAGAAAAGAATCTATGAAACTAGCTTTTGGCTACTCTTATATGTATAGATTTTCAACCACACGTGGGTTGGCCCTCAATCAGGTAACAATCATACACACATAATGGTATGGTTAATCCCACACCAAATACAACAATTTTCCCATGGATGGATACATAGTATCACCATCGCATGGCACACAAAGCAAGCATAGGGTACTCACAACACTCAATCAATGCACAGTTACTGGTTTCTCACATTTACAGGGGTTACAATTACATGCACAACTCCATTACTCTTCCAAAGATCACATTCCATAAGTACTATTTTCCATATATCTCATGATGCTACAAGCCAATATCATGATTACTATGATCACTTAACAACTCCAATTAATAAATTCACATTCACCTCTATTCATTCAGTATAACATTTTTGCCTTCATAATGTATGCATATGTAGACTAACTTTTCTTCTAGATAGAATATATAAACCGAACAACATAATGGGCTCATATGAAACCAGAGTGCCCAGTGTTAGAACCTTTGCTCTGATACCAAGTTGTAACGCCCGTCATGCAACTCATAAATTTTACTCATTTTCATTTATTTAAATTTCATGGTAACTCATCTAAATATCATTTAAACAATCAATTCCCGAATTTGTACCCTTATTATTTACTTTTCCCCATATTTCTTCATATTTCACTAATATATAAAATACTATGTGCATGGATAGGTTTATACACACACACACACACACACATATATATATATACACTAATATTGTCAAGACTACAATCATTCAATTATATAAGTTTGTAAAAATCAACTTCACTGAATTTTAGATTAAATCATTATCTTACTATAACTTTCCAATCAATTTTTTTTTATAATTAAAATCACGTTTTATTTCATTCTAAAATATAAAACATAAATTACAAAGAAATTCCACTAATTTATATCCTAAATTTCCGAGTTAAAAAATATATATATATATAGCTATTTAGAAATAAAACCAAACCCATAAAAGATTATCAAACAAAAAAAATGAAAAATATAAAACAAAATTAAATTAAACATTACGCCATAAAGTTTCGGCCCGTACCCAGGGCACTGTCGCCGTCCATGTGACTGCACACAGCAGTCCACGGACTGCCGTGGCAGTCACAGGCTGGCGCAGGGGGGGCGAAGGGAAGGGTACAGCGTACGCTGTCCCCCCCTTCAACCCATACAATGAATAGGATTTCATTTATTTAATTTTATTTTATTTATATATTTATTTTTATAAATTTCATTCGTTTAATAAAATAATAACTTCGTCCTTCCTCTGGTAAGGACGTCAATGAGTCATTCATCCATAATTTTCGATTTTCGATTTTCGAACCACAAATTTTGAATAAAAATTCAATGCAAAGAATATAAATATATATATCTATATTTTATATATAATACATATATTTATTTATTTATTTATTTGTACACGTACATATAAATGCATATATATATATAAAATAAAATCATTTTTTTATTTTTATTTTATAAATCCATATGAAACAATATACCAGTCACAAGTATAGAAGGACAGAATATAAATATATATATGTAAAAGGATAAATTTCAAAAACCCAAAAACAAATGCTTTGAGAGGAAAACTAATTTTCCCAAAGGATTCTATTTACAGATATATAGATTATTTTGACAAACCCAACAATATTTTCTCAAAGTTAAATTAAACGAATAATTGTAGAGCAATATTCATAAACACCCAAATTAATTATTTCAATAAATTTACTATTAAATAATTTCTACTCTCAAAGGCTTTCTTTTTCTTTCACCGATTAATCTATTTATATTTATATTTTCTTGAATCAGAAGGCCAGAGAAGAAGTAGATGAACCTGGAGTCCTACGCTGTTGATATTTTGATGAAGCTTGTTTGATTCCAACAGTCATTTCGCAAAAGTGGTTCCTGCTTCGAAGCCTCCTCTTCAGAATACCGTGCTCAAATCTCCAAATTTACTCAGAAGACTCTCTCCAAGATTTTTCAAACAAAATAATGAAAATATTTTCCCTTCAAAAACTACAGAAAATTTCGTCAATACCTCCCTATTCACTTGTGCAACTCCCCTCTCAATAATCCTCTCTCTGTGTCAAAAACCCCCTCAAATTTTCAATTAAAAGTAAAATAAAAGATATTACCCATTGTTTTCAAAAGCTCCTAAAAATCATAAATAAAAGCAATTATATTTTTAAAAGCAAGTTTTTTCGTTAAATCTCAATTCCCATTTGTTCTTTCATCTTTTTCATTCTTTTATTTATTTACTTTTCTATTTTCAATATTTTTTTGTTTTAATTTCCGCTTTTTTTACAACTTTTATTTACAAAGCACATTATCTAATTAATTTATATAATTTATTCTAACAATTATCCTCAACAAGATAATTAGTTAAAATAATAAACACAATTTTAATATTTAATTAACATTTAATAAACTCATAACTTTTTCAAAAAAATAAATTAAATAATTAAATATTTAAATACAATTTAATCTAGCATTTTAATAATTAATATTACCCTTATTTAATTAATTCAATCTCAACGTATGAAATACCAGAAGAAGCCCTTGACCTATCTTTCTCTTCCGACTCCTTAGCCAGAGGAGTATTACACACTTGAGATCTACCATCAATCTAGTCAAAAGAGCTAGTGATAAACGAGGGAGACATTGGGGCTTCCTCCATGACAAGGATAGTGTAATCCAAGGTAGAACACTCACTTGAAGAAGATGATCCCTTCTTCCAACCCCCCTTGGACGCGATGTCATCCTCCAACTTATGCTTCATTGGAGGATGCGAAATCCCCACAAAGGAAGGGGAAGGTGAGTCAGAAGAGGAAAATGCTAAAATGGATACCACTGTGGTGTTCGACATGTCTAGAAGGGAAATTAGAAGATGAGGCTCCACCGAGGGAGTGATGAACACGTACACCCTTTTCGACTGAGGGTCATCAGTGTTTGTGGGAGGAGTCGAAAGAAAGATCTAGGCAACAGGAACTGAAGCAGAAGAAATAGAAGAAGGAGGAACAATAGGAGATGCCGAAACAAGAGCTCCTAGTTCCTCTTCTACCTTCTGCAAGGAATATTTCTTAGTAGCCAAACCATTCCTCCAGCACTTACACTCACACACAGGCTAGTTTCATCAGCTCTAGGAACTAGAACTCATTGTTTGGGAAGAAATAAGAGGCCCTTGTTTCCTCCATAGGCGTGTCCTCCACAACTATTACTAGTGGAAGGGAAGCCTCCTACATAGGATTAGGAGAAGAAAGTGTAGGAGCAGAGAATGAAACAAGTGGAGAAGCAGACTCAGGTACTTCAGCAGTGGGCATCTTCCCATTCACCACTTGAGGGACAAAAGCAGTAGGATGTTGCAAAGGGTAAGATAGAGAGGAAATTCCACGAGGGCCCTTCCCCTTACCGTAGACAATACGCCTTGAAACCAAGGGTAAGAAGGGAAGTTTGAATACCTCATGCTTGGCATTACGCCAAGCGGGAACCATTAGAATCTCCATGCAAGGTATGGGAGCAGAGGCTAAAGGTTCCATAGAAGGGTGGGAGGTAGAAGTAAATGATACAATAGAAGAAAGGAATTCTCATGGGTGTGAGAAGACTTCCGCTTCCACTTTTGAGAGGAGGAGGTAGCCTACTGTTGCACAATCATCGAGCCTTTAATGGAAATGGTGTAAGGGGAGACAAGGTAGGTCACCTTCAACACTATTCCACCATTCTTGTATTTGACATAGGTGTAGTATAACAGGTTCATTCTTGGAGGAAGTGAACCAATAGAGGCAGGCCAAAATTTATCTAATGACTAGGCCCCATGTGACACCAAAGGTTTATATCCAGTTTGGTACACAACGTACATAGATACCTCATGAGAAAACTTCAAACACTTATGTATTACCAAAGAAACTACATTCATGGAACTAGCCATGGGATGCCTAGTTTCACTTTGAACAAATCTAACTCTGAGATGATATCAAAAGGAGCATTTACAATCTTGGGTCCTACCAAGACTAAAAGAGTGATGGAACCAATTGGAGGGACTGAGAGTCCATCATGCGTACATATTATGATATTTGATTCATCATACCCATCCTTATGTAGGAAATTTATCAATAGAATATCCTCTATTATAACATTCACACAAAATGTAGGATCAATGAGAACACGAATCATGATGTTCCCAATAATGCAAGCAAGATTTTACATAGGAGAAGGCTCTCTATTTGTGTTCATAGGCAGGTCCTACAATGTAAAGGTTATTGCAGCTGATCCATTCACTGGATGCACATAAGGGATGGGAAGATACATAAAAGAGGCCATGCTTATGTACACCAGAATGACTTCCTCAAGGTACCCCAAAGCTTCAACAATTAAATATTGACCTATCTAGATTTCACTTCACAATGTCTAGAGATCCTTCTAACTATGCCGCTAGGAGTCATAGGTTTGGTTGTAAGGCTATATGCCCTACAACACACAAACCTACAACATGCCTAGAATATGGGAGAAGGTTCGTTCAATGCTATGAAATGAAACCAAAATAGTTCTCATCAGGTTCACTAAAATGTAGAGGAGGGGGATGGGCTACTCCAACACCCCAAGTCACAAGAGGGTCCTAAGAAATAGGTTTCACTAATCTAGCTCAATATTTTTGAAGTGATTGGAAATATTAAGTGTTTAGGGTTGAAAAGGAAGAGCAATCCAGTTGCTATTGTACTTCTACTAACCAAAATGTTTAAGAGAGTCAAGCAAGATGATTCCTAGAGTTCAATGTTTAACTCAGACAACTCACTACCCGAGGACAACAATGTAGGAAACTGAATGCAATGCAACACACTTGCATCTGTATAGACAAAGGACTTCAAAGTTAGATCAAAACACTAAAAACACAAATAACAACTTGACTAAGAGATTTTACGCTATACTAGAATGTAAAGGAAATGTAGAAACATAGTTCAACGAGAATAATACTTTAACTAAATATGCTTGAATTGAAAAAGGATAAGAAGATAGTATCAAATTTAAATTGATTCTTTAAATAGCTCCAACTGAGAGGTACCTACATACAAAAGAACAAGAAAATGTTGGAGTTTTGTTTAGAGGGATTCCTTAGTCAGTTCCCCACTTTGGTGTTTCCACCTCCACAAATAGCCAACTAGAAACAATTGTGTAGAAAGATGATAAAGATAGTATAAAAATGAAAATACCAATCAATACTCAAACAACAATATGTTGCAATACAAATACGATAATGCAAAGTGAATGAAAGTGCTGGATATTACATTGTCAACCATATACTCTCAAGGAAAATGGAGGAAGAAGTGAGATTTCAAACTCTCCAAAGCCAACACTATCACAACAATAGAAAGGAGGAACTAACAATATAGTAGCTTGCAACTACAATGGAGGTGGTGATGCAACTTGAAGGAGTTGAATGTGAGTGTGTAGAGTGAATTTGATCAAGAAGTTGTCAAGAAGCAAGAATGAATGGAATAATAGGCAATTTTAAGGCAAAAGGATGAATTTTTTTTGTTTGAATTTGGTCAAGGGATTAGCAAACATTATACTTCTCATCCAATAGAGCAGTGTAATGCCTCCATAGATTCCAGAGGCATGAATCATATTAGGATGAAAGTGCACCACATGAACATCTGCATGCACCACGCTAGCAGATCATTGACGAAAATTATTCCCTTGACACACAAATGAGTTTCCAAGTGGATAGGAAAAGTGGCAGGTGTGTGGACTGCATTGTCCGATTACATTGTCTAAGGTAGGCGTAATGTAAATGTGGAATTTTCCTAGGGGTTAAAATTCACGCCATTACAATAAGCTCATGGGTAGATGATATGGACATAGTGGTTGAATTAAATGACTCTATGCTCACAATATGAAATTTATTGATTAGGTTTAATGAGTGAGATATGTGTTTAGGGTGATGCCATTTTTTATAGAGAAGTAAAACAAAGCTTATGTGAGTATAATAAAGGCATGTATAATTTGTATGAAGGTGTTAAATATAGGATAAGGAGAGCCTACATGCTATAAATTGAATGAATTAATAGGGGAAGAAAGGGTGGAAAACGTGGAAGTTTGCAGACAAGTGACTTGAATGAATAAGAGTGAATAGTTGCCATAAAAAAGATTATACAGGTTTTAAATCATATAAATAGGTTTTCACCATCATACTTATTGAAGGCACCATGAAAATTTATTTTTACAAAACTATTTGAAATGGATGATATATAGTATCTCATTCAAGATTTGGCCTTTTATATTTACCAACTAATATATTATTGAGCAATACTTAGCAATGATGACATTAAGACCTAGCTAAGTAGGCTCAATTTTCCCTTGTCTTGTCTATCCTATTGTTTTTTTATTCTCCTTGAGTATGAAATCACCAATTTGAAATTCTCTAGGTCTAATTTTCTTGTTATAACTTCTTTGGAGATAATTATGAGTGGCCTAAAAATAATTAAAGAATGTATTGAGGAATCATTAATCAAGGAGCTCTAATTTGTTCAATTGAGCACCTTGATAATCTTCATCTTTAATGAAATTTTGCACTAAAATGTGTATAAATGAGATCTTCAATTATATTGGAAAGATAAGTTTGGAACCTAATGCTAGGGAGTATGGAGTTTTGCTAGTAGGTTTATGTATGCTAGTATGGTATGCCCAAAGGGTGAGATTTAGAAGAAGATTCCAATCATGACTAGTGTCATTGAAAACATTTTTTATGATTTTGAGAAAGTTTTATTTTTTCCTTAGCTTTCTCATTACTTTCGGGATAATGTAGTATTGAATTATTTTTTTGGATATTAAAGTGTTCAAAGTGGGTGAAAATTTTAATTTTTTTAAGGACTTCCCATTGTCTGTGACAAGGGTAGATGACATACCATAAGAATAAATGATATGGTAAATGGTGAATTTTATTATTTTGAGTGCTAATGGTGAATGTGATGGAGATTTCTTAAAGACACTTCACAAAATACTCAATGGTGGTAATGATAAACTTATGTTTATTATATGATGAAAACTGAAGCTTTCTTACTAAGTCAACACCCCATTGAAAAAAAGATCACGGTGTCATAATAAGCTACAATACTTTAGAGGATGTATGAAAGAGATCTCTATATTTTTGGCTCACAAGACATTATTGTGTTTGTGTGGATCTTGATCAATCTCCAAGTGGGAGATTGTTGGTATGTGGCGACTGATCATGCTATACTATACACCCTGGAATGTATCCTTTTTTTGCATCATCAAATTGAAAAAGGAAAAATCAAGGAAAAAGGAAAAAAAAATGACTTTGTAGAACCCTAATTTGGAAGCTTGTAAGCTTGTTAAAATTGTTTCGGATGGGGGTTACAGTATGATAAAAAATGCGATTATTCACAAGATTGTAATAGGTTTTTGTATTGGATAATAAAACCATTGGATGGCTGTGGTTTGGTGGATGTAGCCCGGATTGGGCAAACCACGTTAAATTCTCTATGTTATAATTTCTTATGTCTATTTTAGTTTCTCTGTTTATTAATTAAATCTGCATTTAATTGTTAGATATCTACCTTCTAACCCTAACAGTTATTTGATGCAGTGACAAGCACCATGCTCTATGGTGGGCTAATAATAGATAATCTTGAGAATTTTATTTGCAAACACCATTCCACTTGTATGTGCACCAAATATAGAATCTATAAGAGAGGGGGACCAACCATGCTCAAGGCCCCAGATCACGGAGGGAAAAGAGCAGAAGGCTACCTAGTGACCTTAGCTTAACACAATGTTGGGGAATGTGGGACAAGAATGATGAGGACTATAATGTCCTTCAATCACCCTACAAACTGGATATATAAGATAGGGCTAGGAAAGCTAGTTTTTGAGTTCAATGCTATGCCTCGGGAAGCTCTTTGTCTGAGGACAAAAGCACGGTCCTGGGATGACAGTGCGGTGTGCTGGAATCTCTCAAGTGCATTGGCTCTCGTATGACTAGAAAACTTTAGAGACAAGGTCAAACCTGAGAAAACAAGCTAATGCCCCAACTAACTACTATTAAAGGGCCAAAATAACATGATTAAGTAAGCAAAATACTCTTTAATGTGATAAAGTAAAAATGTAGATGTTAAGGCAGCAAGAAGGATCTCACAAAGAAACTCACTCACCAACTAGCTCCTTGAAAGCATTTTCACCTACACACAAGAAAGAGAAACATGTTGGGTGGCTGTATAGGGGCCTACCTCAATCAAACCCTCATTTAGGTGTTTCCACCTCCATGAACAAGCAAGAAAGCAAGATAAAGACAATAGTGTAATAAAGAACACTAAATCACTACAAAACAATAAATGTGCTTACTCTAATAAAGTTGTTGCAATGAGGTGCAAGAGTGCAGCTAGAATGCTTGAGAATGCTAGAAGTGAGTGCAAGAGAGTGAAGAAGATAGTTTGAATTCTTTGAGGAAGTTGGAATGCCTATAGAAGGAGTGAATTTGAAGAGGACATGAAGAAAATGACCATATTTGGGTCGGTCGGCTAAAGAGGGTGTTACAACTTGACCACCAATGAGAAGTGTAATGCCTTTGCAGGTTTAGTCACAAGAATCTGCCAGGGACGTAAGTGCGACACACGGACATCTACGTGCTCGAAGGCATCCCTGATAAAAATTCCCCCACTGACACTCAAAAAAAGTGCTTAGTGGAATGCAAGCAACAGGCTTAGGTGCAATTAAGCCTCTGAACTTGGTTTTCTAAGGTGGAAAAAGGAAAAAGGGGAATTTAAATAAGGGGTGCAAATTCACTCTTATAAATTTTTCCCCCACTTTGGTGAGCACGAGTACTAATGAGTGCTTCAGTAAAGTAGATCAAGGAAGGAGTAAGGTTAGAAATGTGTACTTGAACCATTAAGGAAGTAGACCATGATTTGATGAACCTAAAGGTATAGGACGAGTGAAGGACTTCATAGCTTCTCAAAACTATGAAGCTAAAGAAATAAAGTCTCTTATAGGCCTATGGACCTGCAAGGAGAAAACCCCAAGATCTATTGCATGAAGGAAGCCCCGTGAAGTAAGCGCCTTATAGGCCCACAACTGCAAGGAAGGTGTCCTCCAAGAACTTTGACATGGAGGATACCCAGGAAGCGTCCCCTAAGATATCTTAGATGGAGGAAGTGAGGAAAGCACCCTACAGACCCACAGACCTATAGGGAAGGTATCCTTCAAGATATCTCACATGAAGAATACCCAAGGAAGCATCGTACAGACCTGCAGACCTGTAGGGAAAGTAACCCCCAAGATCTCTCGCATGGAGGAAACCCAAGAAAGTGCCCCATAGGCCCATAGACCTATAGGGGATCCACCCCTAAGATCTCTTGCATGGAGGAAGGTCAAAGGAAGCACCCTATAGGCTCTTAGTCCTGTAGGGAGTTATCCCCCAAGATCTCTTGCATGGAGGAAACCTAGGAAAGTAGACTCAACAAAGTTAGGAAGTACCACGTAGGCAAGTAAGAAAATAGTTGTGCAAACTATCAACCATTTGGAAAACTTTCAAAGGGGTCCCTTGGGGACCCGACGTGAAGAGGGGGTCCACTCTAGGGACACAAAGTTTCAAAGTACATGTTCTCCTTCTCAAATTGATCCATCATCAAGGGATCCTTTTGAAAGATGTTGACTTCATGAAGTAATTCGAAAGGAAGAATATGCCCCCATACGAGGGGAAGATCAATGTCGTTCTCGCTTTAGAGGAAGGGCTTCCAAGTCCTTTCTTTATGAACCCATGATGAAGGAAACATGTTCCGTTAGGGTTCCAAGTTGAGAATGCAATTCTAAAGAAAGGTTTGTGAATATTTTTGAGAAAATATTTGTCAGCAATGAATGCATTTTCTAAAAATTAGAATGTTAAAGAAAGGAATTGTCACACATGAGAGGGGAAACTCAAGAAAAGAAGAGAGAAAGATAAAGAGAAAAAAAAGAGAAAAACACAAATAAAGGGCACAGGGGTAGCCTGATATTTCGGGGTCAGAACTGTTCATAAATATGTGTGTGTGTGTGTGTGTGTGTGTGTGTGTGTGTGTAGTAATAGTATAAAAATGAACTGTCATCAACCCCCTACTATATCAGACAATGTGAAGAATGCACGAGAAGTCAAAGTGAAAATAAAAAATTGGGTCAACATGGAAGGGAAGGCTAGATGCCCCTAACGCTTTGCATCATCCCTAATTTATCGAAAATGAAAGATAAACATGGAAGAATGATGATACAAATAGAAGAAGGTTTATGACACAAAAACCACACTTGTATCCAAGCACCAATAGGGGTGACAAGGGTCATCCAGGCACACATAGCATGATCACGGGGGGAACACATAAAAAAACACACACACAAGATCAAGAAGAGGCCTCCTCCTAACACTGATTGACCAAGATATTGTTTGCTTCCCAGTCTACATCATCGTAGGGGGAAGAAGGATGAGCCTACAATGGAGAAATGTTAAGAGGAGGAGCATCTGGCCCTCCCACAACAAGGGCCAAAGAAGAAGGCCCCACAAGGTCTTCTTTGTTGAGCTCTTGTGGATCTAGGGTCAACGATTTCATGAAGATCACTAACAAGGCCAAAACTTCATCCATAAAGCTAAACATGCACCCCATAGGAGCACTATGTTTAAATTCAATAGATGAGGTAGGTTGCGCCTAAAATTCACCATTAGGCTTGTCGAATGACGAAGGGAGTGGTGATGAACTCAAGGGAAGCCAAGACTGGTTTCGTCACTAGGATAGAACAAGTTAGAATGGGGCTACCTTGTGAAGAAGGCGGGCTCCTCTTACATCCCACATTACTAGAAGTACCACATTCCACCCTTTTCTTCATCGAAGGAGATGAACTCTCCACAAATGATCCAAGAGGTGTAGAGGAAGAGGAGGAAAGAACCATAGTGGATACAACTAAAGTACTAACCATATACATGGGCTTTGGGAAAGGCTGGATATTTGGAATAGACATCAACAAAGGTGACTCCATCGAAGGAGCGATGAACACCTATACCCCGTTGGGGTTAGGTGCATTTGCACTCGTAGTGGAAGCCAAAAGAAACACTGGACCAAACTGAAGAGAGGTAGAAGGAAGGAAAGAGGATGACACTACAGGAGACCCTGAAGCAGGGACAGTTGTCTCTTCCTCCTTCCTTTCTGAGGAAACTTCCTCAACCAAGAGATCTTTTCATCAGCACTTGAGCTCGCATGCAAGGCGGTTTCTACGACCCTTTGAGCTGGAGGCTGGAGGATATGAAGGAGCAAAGGGGGGAATCAACTCAAGATCCTCGACAACGGGCCTCTTCTCATTTACTGCTTTAGGAGCAGGAGTGGTAGGAGGCTGTAGATCAAATTCCCTTCGGGAGTCCTTCTTTCTTCCATATAAGTAACCATGGTCTGGGTTATTTGTTAGGAAGGTCCAAGATCCTAAACTTGGGCCTACACCAAGAAGGTATCATTGGATTCAACAGATAGCTACCAGGCTGAATCATCCAATACTCCTCCCAAGAAAGGGGAGAGGATGAGGCAGTTTGAGGAAAGGAAACCTTCAATTTTCCTTTGTGGGGAGGAGAGGGAGCCATTGTGGACTTCTCCTCTCTCTTATGAGAAGAGGGAGCGGTCGGTACAACCTTCTCCTTCTACTCTTAGGAGGAGGAGGTGATCAACTATTGTATCACAAGAAGGGATAGTTTTAGCTATCCCTTGCCCCCAGTCTTATACATCACATAATTCTTGTAAAGTAGGTCCATTCTTAGAGGAAGTGGATTAACTGGGGCGGGCCAAAAGTGATCCAATGGATATGCACCACAGGACACAAAGGGATGATATCTGTGTCATGCACTACATGCACAACACCTTCGTGAGAAAACTTTAAGCACTTGTAAACAATGAAGGTGAGTCCATTGATGGAAGCTAGCCAAGGTATTTCTAGCTTCATCTTGAATAGATCCGACTCTAGGATAACATCAAAAACCGTGTCAACACCCCTAGGTCCAATTAGGATGAACAAGGTTATTGAGCCATAAGGTTTGAGACAAATACCATAATGAGTATGAATGGTAGATTTTGTTTCCTCATATTCTTCCCTCTATAATGAATTTAATACCAATGTTTCCTTTGTGATGACATTCACATGGTTTGTGGGGTCTACCAAGACCCCTGTCACAATGTTACCATTGAGGTGAGTGGGAATGTAGAGGGGAGAGGGCTTATTGTTCAAGGGAAAATCTTGTGATGTGAATGTTATGTCCAGAGAGATAGGTGCAGGTAGAGATACAAAAGTCATCATGACCATCTTAACATAGGCCTTGAGTTTAGTAAAAGAATTAGTGGAATCGATAATCATGTTAGTAGAATGTGATAGAAACGGCTTTGTGTATATCTACAATTCACTATTCGCTTTTTCCACTGATTTGTTAGCATTTTGTTTACTCCCATCAAGATGAATGGTACCGTCCTCGATGCAATCTTGTATCTCATGATGCATCCACATACAACATTAGGTATCATGTCCATTAACCTGATGGTATTGACAATAAGTACTCCCATCATACCAATTAGGGTAAGGCTCTTTAACGACTTAGGATTTGGTAAGGTTTGATCTTATCCTTCAACAAATTTTGTAAGATGGAAGACTAATATTTTGATAACTTTATAAACTTTTGGTTACATCTGAGGCCGTTGTAATCAACAATGACTACTACATTTGTAATGGCCTTATGTTTTCTAGATATTGATATGATGGACTTTCCCTCAAAACGAGAGCATTAGGAGGATCCCCTGAATTGAACAACCTCCTATTCGTACTCTCGTAAGGTTGCACACAACTGCACAAAATAAGGGTACTTCATAAGGGAAAACTTCTCTTGCCATGGCCTTTGTAAGTTACCTATGAATACCTTATGTACATCAGAATCGGGCAACTGATACGAGATTTGTCAAAGAAGAGCTTGATAGTGTGCTATAAAATCAATTATTTTTTTGTTATCTCCTTGTTTACATCGAGCAAGATACAAAAAGGTCATCTTCATTCTGATGTTAGCTTGAAACTATCTAAGGAATTGATTTACAAGTTGGTCAAGTGAGAAAATAGAATTGTCAAGCAAGGAACATTACCATTCTAGGGTTGTGTCCTTGAGTGATCGAGGGAACAACTTCGCCATGAATGCATTGTGATGGAAGAAATTGGTACATAAGGTGTTAAAGGAAGATACATGTGTCTGTGGGTCCCCTTTGCTGCTGTATTTCTCAAATTTAGGGATCTCCATTCCTTGTGGGAAGGGAGTATTCAAAATTGCAATCGACAATGGGTTGTGTCAGAAGAAGGGCTAAAAGATAGGCTAGGCAAAGGCTTGGGAGAGACTCACCAAATGGCTCTGCATCTTACCCATATTCTGAAGGAGAGTATTTATAATAGGTTCATTTGAAGATAGAGGGCAAGAGGAACCTCCTCCTCTAGAACCGCCACTGGAACCACTAGTGTGACCACCACCGGAACCACCACTAGAGTCGCTACCACTAGGGCCTATGCCAGAACCACCTCTACTACCAATGCCTCCACCACTCATCTCACCAAAACCTCCAACACCAGATGTGACAGGATGGGTGAAGCTAAATCCTAAGGGGACCTTGTTTAATTTGATTATTTTTGGTTTCTTGGAGATAAGGGATGTTGATAGATGGGACTAAACTGGCCATGTAGGTAGACATGGGAGGCATCGACACTCCTAGATGTCCCTCATAATATTTGAAAGTGGCTCCTCACATAATGTTAGGAGTTTTCGAGGGAGCGCATGCTTCTATCAAACTAGTGACTAGCTAGGAGTTCCAAGCCTATTCAATCTTTTCCAATCATGTATTTTAGTTGACTAATGACCAGATCGACTCTAGCCATCTTTTGGTTTCTTTCCAAATGATTTTTCAAAGCATCTAACCCCTTGCTAAGGGTGGAAAAATATTCTGAATGGGTTTGAACAGCCTCAAACTTGTCCACCGATGATGGTGTAGGGGACACAAGAGGAGTGGGGACGTGATTGATTTGATCAGAGAATTGTATCTCGCCCCTTGACAACTACTCCTACGAGGCCACACTAATGGTGGGACCAGAGAAAAGGTCTATAGAGAAATTGGTAGTGACCTTCGCCCTTTCCATTGGGAGGTTCCATACACTTCAACTAATGATATACCTGGAAGTTGTAGACTTGGTTGTGATGCTCATAAAACTTCACAAACACTTAGGAATACAATAGTCACAAAGTACATGGGAGAGTTCTCAACACTAACGGATGAATAGACGTTGGTTCACATCAAGTTCACAAAAAATATAAGAGAGGGGGGCTGACCACGTTCAAGGCCCTAGGTCATGGAGGCCCAAGAGTGGAAGGTTGCCCTAACTTACCTCAACTTAACACAATGTTGGGGGGTGCGAGACAAGAATGATGAGGACTATAATGTCCTTCGATCATCCTACAGACCCGAAATACAAGATAGGGCTAGGTGAGCTAGTTTTTGGGTTCAACGCTATGCCTCAAGAAGCTCTCTATGTGAGGAGTAAAGTGCGGTCCTGGGACAACAATGTGCTACATTGGCATCTGCATGACCAAAAAACTTTAGAGACAAGGTCAAACTTGAGAAAACAAGCTAATGACCAAACTAACAACTATTAAAGGGCCAAAATAATGTGATTAGGTCAACAAAATAATCTCTAATGTGATAAAGTAAAAATGCGAGAGTTAAGTCAACAAAAAGGATCTCATAAAGAAACTCATTTTCCAGCTAGCTCCTCGAAAGCACGCTCATCTACACACAAGAAAGAGAAATTTTTTGGGTGGTTGTATAGGGGTCTTCCTAAGTCAGACCCCCATTTAGGTGTTTCCACCTCCATGAATAGCCAAGAAATCAAGATAAAGAACACTAAAGCACTACAAAATAGTAAATGTGCTTACTCTACCAAGTAATAGAGGGGAGGAATGGGAGGCTCACCACCTCCACCAAAATCACTCAAGTTTGATGGGTGAGAGATTGAGAGTACTCGAGCCTCTACTGAAGTGGTGGAGTGAAGTTGTTGTTGCAATGAGGTACAAGAGTGCTGCTCGAATGCTTGAGAATGCTAGAAGTGAGTACAAGAGAGTGAAGAAGATGGTTTGAATGCTTGGAAGAAGTTGGAATGTCTGTAGAAGGAGTGAATTTGAAGAGGAGATGAAGAAAATGACCATATTCAAGTCAGTCAGCTGAAGAGGACGTTACAACTTGACCACCAACGAGAAGTGTAATGCCTTTGCAAGTTTAGCCACAAGAATCTATCAGGGATGTAAGCATGCAGCGCAAATGTTTATGCATTGTGCAAGCATCCTCAACAAAAAATCCCCCACTGACACTCAAAATAGGTTCCAAGTGCAATGTAAGCAATGGGCTTAGGTGTAATTAAGCCTCTGAACTTGGTTTTCTAAGGTGGAAAAGGGAAATAGGGGAATTTTCATAATGGGTGCAAATTCACTCTTATGCAACATCATGTACCCCTTGTTGTGAAATAAATCTAAGTCATTATCTCTTGAGCTATGATTACAAATAATCTAGATAATCTCTTCACATGTTTGAAAAAGGTTTAGAATATTAATATTTTATAGGATTTGATAAAATGTGAACAAAAGAAACCATCAAGATTGATGGATATGCTCATATTAAAACATTTCAATAAGTTTACATATTTTTTGGTTGTTTTAATATATACTACAAAACATTATTACGTTAAACACTTCAAATAATTGAACATAAAATATCTAAGGAAAATAAAATAGACTACTCAAGGAGCAATTAATACATTAAGAATAAATAAAAGTTTGAAATTATCCATTATTTTATATAATTTATATGTAAAAACATAGAATAATAAAGAGGATAACTTTTATATTTTAAAGAAATGTTGTGGGAGCAGATGCCTTCTCATCCTGATCAACTTCTATAGCCCCACTAGTCCATATCATCAGAATCAGTGTCCTCAAAGTATTCCCACATGAAACGATTTGCCTTGCCCTTAGGTCTCAAAGGGAAATCATGATCCTTGTTGTAAGGCTCCTTGCACCAATAGAATAATTTCTTCTTCCTCAACTCTTCTCGTGTCTCCTCGTCAACCATGGGTACTAATTTCTTTTTCTTATCAGCAATGTGTTGAGGATTCTCATTGCTAGTAGAAGGGACCTCCTTGTGTGAATCCTTGCTTTTTGGGGTTGCGAACTCCATACTCCTAGCCTTCTTCATTGCCTCCTGAAGAGCAGGTGGATCAAAGGCTTTTAACCACCCTCTCATTGGCTTCGATAAATCCTCAATGAACAACACCACCAGTTGTCTCTATAAGATATTCAGAACCATTGCTGATAATTTATGGAACTCTCCAATGTAGTTCTCCAAACTTCCAACTTGCTTGAGCTGGGAAAAATCTCTGAAGTATGATTTTGGATCCTTCCTATCGAAATGCTCAACCAGTCTATCCACAAACTCCTGGTAAGATGTGATCTAAATATGTTGTAGTGTAACTAACCCATGATACCACCATTCATGTGCTACATCCTCCAAATGAAAAATGGAAAATTGGATAGCTTCCTCTTCGGTCATAGGTCAAAGAGCCAAGAAAGTATCCAACTTATGAATCCATGACTGCACTGTAGTCTTGCCACTGCCATCAAACATGGGTAATGAAAGCTTATTAGTGGCGTGCTTGAGTTCTTTATTCTGAATCCAAGGTCTTCTCTCTTGCTGAGACCTATAGTAATCCCTCCTTGCTTGTACAAATCTATCAAAATGCATGAGCTCCTATGCTTCTGGTGTCAGTAACCTCCATTCATCATGGGCAACCATATATGCATCAACAAAAGTGGGCTCCTCAACTTCTTCAACATTCTCTTCTGCTGCGCGCTCATCCCTTAGGAAAGTAGGTCGTGATGGCCTATCATCAATACAGGAAGTTGTTCTTTGCACTCGCCTTGATCCAACTACACTCCTATCATCTTCTTGATCCCTGTTATTTCTTATTATGTTTCCCACAATAGCTTGGTTCTGTTGAATCTGTTGTTGCAAATTAGTTGTAAATCCTTCGAATGCTTCAACCATTCTATCAAAAATTTCTTCACCCCTATCTCTCCTAGGAGGACTACCTTCTCTTCTTTCATTTCTATGTGGACCCTCATCTACTCTATCACCCATTTCCACTAAAGGTACTTCTGCCAATGGATTGTCTTCTTGCCAATGCCTCTCTTGTTCTGTTCTTTTGAGGATGTAGTATCTGTGACTTCTCATGTGAAGTTTAGACCCTTTAGGATGGTAGGATCATAGCTCTGATACCACTATAATGAGCCTTACTAATTTTGATCACAATTTTCTAAATATAGGCTCAAGAATATTGTCCAACAATTCACATGCAATCTCCTAACTCGCTGGTCTGATGTTACAGTATGATATGTTTGCTTGCAAAAAATTCTTCAAAATGTTCCAAATTCTTGAATTTCAATGCTACGATGCTTAAACTATAGTCTACGTGCAACCATGAATAATCCCTACCCAATCTACCCTTTATTCTTGCAATTGGCTGACTTGTAATTTTGTCAAACACTTTGTATGCAATGTGTGATGTAGCTGATATGTTGTTTTCAATTTGCAAGATTGAATGCCAAATGATTTTGAATGCTTAAACTATCTTCTACCACTACTATGCAAGCTTCTAATTGAAATAAAATGCTTCTTTGCAATTTAGAATGCATTCAAATGAGAAATGAAGTGAAAATATTGCATCTATAGCTTATAAGCATTTTGTCATACAATTGTCATGCATCCTCATAGAAAGATCAAAAGCTAATACAATGAAGAGAACTACTTATTCCTCCTTTATTGCAAAATGGAAGATTATTACAATGCCTCATAGAATGGCCAAGACTCTTGGCACTTACAAGTTATTCGATGGCTATTATGAAAGTGCATCTACAACTAAAACAAACACTCTAAAATGCAATGCTAGTTGAATGATAAATGAAGGGAACCTAATTGAAATGAAGTTGTCTGTTGGCTGGAGAGGAACTTGTAGTCAATGTTACATCAAATGGTGCTTCTTGGAGACAATCAAGCCTCTGGACCAGTCAACCCTGTAGATGGTATAGTGGCAGATATGAAATTATTTCCAGCTTTATGAGGCTCCAAATTACCTCCCACATGCTCATTCTTCCTCCTTGTGTCTAGCGCCACCCTTCTATAATGAAATCAAATTTTATTTGAGCTCTCCTTTGCAAAAAATTGAATTGTTCATCCAGTCACCCCTGTTTAGGTCTAATATCAAATTTAAAATAATTGGCAGGTAATACAAGTTGTCTCAAGCACCAAATATTGTTATTATACTCCCATAAAGTGGGCGCACCAAGCCTTGAGAAGAAATTATGCACATATGAAGCTCCAAAAATAATTAAAAACCTTTGATGGCATCCTAGCTATGACTGTAAATATTTGATTTATATCAGATAGCCTCACAATTAAAATCTTCCCTTCTACTCAAGGAAAATTGATGCAAAAGGAAAGAAGAATCAACACCAAATAAATAGCTATGAATTTGCAAATCAATTTTCTCCAAAATTGGCCAATGGCCACATATTTTGTTCCAAATGAGAAGTTTGAAGTAACCTCTCCCTCAACGCAATAATTTAGGTGATATTTCACACCCTCAAAATTTCTATGAATAGGAAGTTTTTGTTTCCTATGACAAAGAAGCTATCTATAGAAACCCTAGGCTCCACAAGATGAAACAACAACAACATCAAATCTACTTGCCTGGAAATGAGCCCTCAATGTCTATTTATTCTTTTTCTCCACTTTCTCCAGAAGCTTCTAGAATATATATATATATATATATATATATATATATATTTATTAAGTGACTTTTATGATATATTATTTTATTCAAGTCACTTTATTAAATTAATTAAATAGAAAGTTACCTTTTAATATTTATTTATTTGATAACTTTATAAATAATTAACTTAATACCACCCTTTTTATTTAATTAAAATAATTAATTAAATTAATTAAATCAAACTACCTCCTAAAATGGGGACATTACAGTCCACCCCTCTTGAGATTTCTTGTCCTCAAGAAATTCACTACCTGGATCCCACAAGAAGAACTGCATAATGTCCCTATCATCACCAAACAACTCCTGCAAGACTCACTCAAACTGAATTTATTGTACCAATTTAATACCATCATCAAGTGTTGTAGAAGTATAATCTTTAAGAGGAAGCAAGCCGAGAGACTGACCATCCTTGCCTCCAAACTTCACACAAGATAAACTATCATCCAAACTATCCATCACATGTGCCCCTGGAATATGCATCCAAAATAAGTCATGTACATGAGAATCAAAAGTGAAGTTGTACACACTCCTCACCATGTACACCCCTGTAATCTCCTCTGTGAGTTCTGCTTGCAATTCTGATGCACTGGTAGGATCAAAAGTACTATCATCCATGCTCATCTCAAGAATGGAATCAAGAGAGTGATTGTCATCCAAGCCATAGAGTGGATTTTCATATGACCAAGTAGCTTCCACCTCGAACAATGGATTGGAAATCATCTCATGTTTCTCCTGAATCACCTTCTCCTTTCTCTTTCTGTCCAATCCTTTGCAGAAAGAGATAGAATGCAAACCTCCACCTGTAATTCCTCTCAATACATGCCTCCTACCATCAACCTACAAGGACATCTCCATCTTTGGTACATCAAGGGTAAATTTTCCCAAGTCTTATAGCCACTTCATTCCCAAAACTATATCCATCTCACCCATGTTGACCACATAAAAATCAGAATGTAGCTCATAGTTGTTCAATCTCAAGGTGAGATTAGCAATCTTCCTGGTGCACACGAGAGTATATATATCAACAACTCAAACTCTGAATCCCTTGAAATCCTTGGCCTGAAGCTTGCACCTAGCCACAAAATCTCCATTAATAAAGTTATGTGTTGCACCATTATCGAGCATGGCGATGCAATGTTGTCTATCAATTGTCCCTCAAAATTTGAATGTAGTCTCATCCTGATCAACTTCTATAGCATCCTACTAGTCCATATCATCATAATTAGAGTCCTCAAAGTATGTCCACATGAAATGATTTTCCTTACCCTTAGGTCTCAAAGGGCAATCATGATCCTTGTTGTAAGGCTCCTTGCACCAATAGCATAATTTCTTCTTCCTCAACTCTTCTCATGTCTCCTCATCAACCATGGGTATTGATTTCTTTTTCTTATCAACAATGTGTTGAGGATTCTCATTGCTAGTAGAAGGGACCTCCTTGTGTGAACCCTTGCTTTTTGGGGCTGCAAACTCCATAATCCTAGCCTTCTTCATTGCCTCCTAAAGAGTAGGAGGATCAAAGGATTTTAACCATCCTCTCATTGGTTCTGATAAACCCTCAATGAACAACACCACCAGTCATCTCTCTGAGATGTTCAGAACCATTACTGATAATTCTAGGAAGTCTCCAATGTAGTTCTTCAAACTTACAAATTGCTTGAGCTGGCCCAAATCTATGAAGTATGATTCTGGATCCATTCTATCAAAATGCTCAACCAGTCTATCCACAAACTCCTAGTAAGATGTGATCTAACTATGTTCCAGTGTAAATAACACATGATACCACCATTCATGTGCTACATCCTCCAAATGAAAAATGGAAAATTGGATAGCTTCCTCTTCGTTTATAGGTCGAAGAACCAAGAAAGTATCCAACTTATGAATCCATGACTGTGTTGTAGTCTTGCCACTTCCATCAAACATGGGTAATGAAAGCTTATTAGTGGCATGCTTGAGTTCTTTATTCTGACTCTAAGGTCTTCTCTCTTGTTGAGACCTATAGTAATTCATCCTTTCTTGTACAAATCTATCAAAATGCATGAGCTACCATTCTTCTGGTGTCAGTAACCACCATTCATCATGGGCAGCCATATATGTATCAGCAAAAGTGAGTTCCTCAACTTCTTCAACATTCTCTTCTGTTGCTCACTCTTCCCTTAGGAAAGTAGGTCGTGATGGCTTATCAGTAGTATGGAAAGTTTCTCTTTGCACTCACCTTGATCTAGCTACACTCTTGTCATCTTCTTGATCCCTGTTATTTCTTATTCTATTTCCCAAAATAGCTTGGTTCTGTTGAATTTGCTGTTGCAAAGTAGCTGTAAATCCTTCGAATGCATGAGCCATTCTTTCAAAAATTTCTTCACTCCTATCTCTCCTAGGAGGACTACCTTCTCTTCTTTCATTTCTATGTGGCCCCTCATCGGCTCTGTCACCCATTTCCACTAAAGGTACTTCTACAAATGGATTGTCTTCTTTCCAATGCCTCTCTTGTTTTTCTCTTTTGCAGGTGTAGTATCTATGAAATCTCATGTGAACTTTAGACCATTCAGGATGGCAGGATCATAGCTTTGATACCACTGTAATGAGCCTTACTAATTTTGATCACGATTTGCTAAATATAGGCTCAAGGAATATTGTCGAACAATTCACATGCAATCTCCTAACTCGCTAGTCTAATGTTACAGTTTGATATGTTTGCTTGAAAAAAGTCTTCAAAGTGTTGCAAATGCTTGAATTTCAATGCTCCAATGCTTAAACTATAGTCTAAGTGAAACCATGAATAATCCATACCCAATCTGCCCTTTATTCTTGCAATTGGCTTACTTGTAATTTTGTCAAACACTTTGTATGCAACGTGTGATGTAGCTGATATGTTGTTTTCAGTTTGCAAGATTGAATGCCAAATGATTTTGAATGCTTAAACTATCTTCTACCACTACTATGCAAGCTTCTAATTGAAATACAATGCTTCTTTGCAATTTAGAATGCATCCAAATGAGAAACAAAGTTAAAATATTGCATCTATAGCCTATAAGCATTTTGTCATACAATTGTCATGCATCCTCATACAAAGATCAAAAGCTAATACAATGAAGAGAACTACTTATTCCTCCTTTATTGCAAAATGGAAGATTATTACAATGCCTCATAGAATGGCCAAGACTCTTGGCACTTACAAGTTATTCAATGGATGTCATGAAAGTGCATCTACAGCTAAAACAAACACTCTAAAATGCAATGCTAGTTGAATGATAAATGAAGGGAACCTAATTGAAATGAAGTTGTCTATTGGCTGGAGAGGAACTTGTAGTCAATGTTACATCAAATGGTGCTTCTTGGAGACAATCGAACCTCTAGACTAGTCAACCCTATAGATGATATAGTGGAAGATATGAAATTATTTCCAGCTT
Source organism: Sequoia sempervirens (assembly GCA_007258455.2). Classification (NCBI taxonomy): domain Eukaryota; kingdom Viridiplantae; phylum Streptophyta; class Pinopsida; order Cupressales; family Cupressaceae; genus Sequoia; species Sequoia sempervirens. Next base: position 179,577,580 of record VDFB02168118.1, read on the forward strand.
TATGAGGCTCCAAATCACCTCCCACATGCTCGTCCTTCCTCCTTATGTCTAGCGCCACCCTTCTATAATGAAATAAAATTTTATTTGAGCTCTCCTTTGCAAAAAATTGAATTGTTCACACAACCACCCCTATTCAGGTCTGATATCAAATTTAAAATAATTGGTAGGTAATACAAGTTGTCTCAAGCGCCAAATGTTGTTATTATACTCCCATAAAGTGGGCGCACCAAGCCTTGAGAAGAAATGATGCACATATGAAGCTCCATGAATAATAATAAACCTTTGATGGCATCTTAGCTATGACTGCAAATATCTGATTTATATCATATCACCTCACAATTAAAATCTTCCCTTTTACTCAAGGAAAATTGATGCAAAAGGAAAGATGAATCAACACTAAATAAATAGCTATGAATCTCCAAATTGAGTTGCTCCAAAATTGCCCAATGGCTAAATTTTTTTCTCCAAATGAGAAGTTTGGAGTAACCTCTCCCTCAGCTACAATAATTTTGGTGATATTTCACACCCTCAAAATTGCTAGCAATAGGAAGTTTTTGTTTCCTATGACAAAGAAGCAATTTGTAGAAACCCTAGGCTCCACAAGATGAAACAAAAACAACAACATGAAATTTGCTTGCCTAGAAATGAGACCTCAATGTCTATTTATTCTTTTTCTCCACTTTCTCCAGAAGCTTCTAGAATTTTGTTATTTTTTTTATTGACTTTTATGATATATATTATTTTATTCAAGTCACTTTATTAAATTAATTAAATATAAAGTTACCTTTTAATATTTATTTATTTGATAACTTTATAAATAATTAACTTAATACCACCCTTTTTATTTAATTAAAATAATTAATTAGTCATCCTCATAAAATATTCATTATTTTGGACAACTCAATTAATTAAATTAATTAAATCAAACTACCTCCTAAAATGGGGATATTGCAGAAGATCAACATGCTTATATTTGTGGTGGTTGTAAGGAGTTTGAATAAGAGCTATCACAATTTTTTTTTGGTTAGTAAACTATATATTTTATTATTATTAAATTATAAAGTAAAAGTACAAAAAATATGAACAATCTATTTTTGAAAGGCCGAAGCCAAACCAACCATAATCCACCTGTAGCCACCCACAAAAACAACCCCAACCCAGAATTTATAGTCGCCATTGGGTGCATGAATTCACAAACCAAAACAACTACCATAAGCTATACAACCTGAAGCACCCACAAAGAAAAAATACAAAATTTGAAACCATTATAGGGTCGCAGACAACCAGTAACCAAATATCAAAAGAAGTAAAAGAAAACAAGAAAGGGTACTAAACTACCCCACATCAAACCCTGTGACCACGCCCTCGACCAGTTCCATGACCATGAGTCCTACCTCCACCATGCACTTCACCACGACCCCTTCTGTGTGGCTCACCTCGGCCTCGAGCCTTCCTCTACAACTCCATGTCTAGCCACGCACTAGGCAACTTGAAGCAAAAGAGTTTTGGATTCATCTTCTCTCTAGGAATCCCAACCAAAATCTCTAATTCCAAGTCATGGACAAAGTCCAAAATAAAAGCCTAGTATCTTTTAGCCTCCTTCCTTTCTAGGGTATTTCCAAAAGGTTTGTGCAAAAGAAAGGGGTGACATTGGTGAGGCACCCTCGGGAAGCCAATCCAATCTCCATCAGCAATGATGAAACCTCACCCTCACACTACAAAAGCTAGAATTTCCTCCAAACCAACCCACCATTTAGGTTTGACACATCTTTCTGTCACCCTTTGAACCTCCTCCCGCAAGCTGAAATGGAGACCCCATGCACATAATAGAGAAGAAATATATGTGTTTGTGTGGTTACGAAACTTGGAAACCAAAAAATCCATTCCCAAGAGTTCTCGAACTAAACTAAGGAAGAATGGGTCACTTGTGGAAAAAACATTCTCTAGTCTTTCATCCATGACCGACCCCCAAAATTCCATTTGTTGCTTAGTGGCATTGAGGGTGAAATTTTCTTCCATTCTCCTACAAACATCAAGCTTTGGCATTTGCTAGCAAATCTTTCAAGAACAAAATGAATGAAAATTGAAAGTGTTGAAGAGTAAATATGCCTTGAAATCTCCCAGCATTAAAAGCCCATGTACCATGCATATTGAAATGATGCCACACCACATCTACCAGTTGCTTCATTAATGAGGTTGTCGCCACCTTCTATCCCTCCTACCAAATCTCTGCTATATTTGAACCAAATTGCTCGACTATTTTCACCACCATTTTTTATAGTTGGTCTACCAAGGTGTTGCCTTCATGATAAATGTGAGGAATTTTGAAATTTTGGAAATTATTGAGTTTGGTTCAAATAATATTGACTATTTTGTCAATTTTCCATACTTGTGCTTTATTATTGGCAATCACATTGATAATAACCTATGAATCCCCTTCCAGATGCAATCTTTCTACATGTAGCTTGTTTTCTAACTCCACTGCTAGTAGTGCAACTTGCACCTCCACCTCGTTATTTGTGCCTTCTACCAACTTCTTAGTCTCAATTTCTAAAATGTTACCTATATTGTCACGAGCAACATAGCCAGCCATGGAGGGTTTTGTATTACCCTTTGATTCCCCATCAAAATTAATTTTTATCCACCCCCTTTCAAGTTTACACCACTGAACTAAGGCCCTTGCATAGGTAGAGGGATGAACCCCCGTAGATCCATTAATAGGTAGCTATCACAAAATTATTAATCATATGGCTTGATTCCATTATTTTCTTACTCTAAGAATTGAAATTCAATCAATCATTTTATTTTATTTACAAGCATGTATTGGATGGTGCATAATTTGTATAACCATCTCTAACATACATGACATTATTTTAGAGCTATTTCTCTATAGATGTGGTGCAGGAGCACCTTGTGCTTCAAATAGGAAAAAATATAAAATTTGCATTTTCATCATGAAGGAATTGTAAAAAGGTCATGAGAAGACCTATTCTAATGTATTTGAGTCCTTAAATAGGTCTCTAGGAGTTAATTAAGTAAATTGGAAAAATTGTTGCTAAAAATGTAAAAGTTGTCAATTAGGTAAAAGATGCAAAAAGTAAAAAAAAATTAGGAAGATAAAGAGTCAAGTAAGAAAAAGAATTTTTTGATCAGTTGAAGATGAAAAGGAAGTTTCCTTAACTGATTGTAAACATCTATTTAAGGCTTGTAGGGGTGATCAAGAGATATACTTTGTAAGTTGGCATCAAATTTTGGTGAATAAAGCACTCTGTGAAATCTGTGTTTTATTCCTTGAGTTTCAGTCCTTGTTTGGACAATCCAACACTTTATAGGCCTAATTTTTGTTTAGATCTTGTTGTGACAGGATTCTACTCTCATTTTGAAAATATTTGAGGTCATTTCCATCAAAAATAAGAGTTTGAGAGCATATTTACAAAAACCGGTCTACAATCCTCCATAGTAGTTTTGAGATTCTAAATAGCTCCATATTACTACTCCACCAATTTTAGACATTGTGGATTAGTGGAGTAGGTTAGGGTAGGAGGTTTTTTTTGTTTTTATTGCTTTGGAAGTGTGTTTTGATACAGGAATGAAGAAATAATAGACTTATTGTTCCCACCCCTACAAAAAACTCAAAAATTTCAAGGAAAAGTGATGGCTCCAAGATAGGATTTGATGAAATAGCATGTAAAGAGGTTGGAAGAAGGTTTATTTAGAGTGTACAGACCTATCCAAGGGTGTTTGAAGCTTTGAGGAAGTGGCATGAGATTTGTAAGTGTTATTGTTAGCAAACCCTTGGTTACTTGATTCCAATTAATGCTAGAATGAGGGTTTTATGAATTGCTGCTAAAATGAGTGATTTATTTGAGAATAATGGTGGATTTGGTGATTAAATGATGTGATATAAGACTATTTTGGGCTGAGAGTAGTTTAGGAGATGATTTAAGGTGACCTCCTTTGTAATTTTGGCCTAATTGAGCATATGTTGAAATAAGACAAGCAAGTTTTCTTATGTTTTCTTAAAAAAAATGTATTTGATATTGAAGCATGTAATTGTATGTTAAAATGGGTCCCGAAAGATGCTAATAGTTTGTAATGGTTCAAAGTGGATTGACTGATGCACCCATTTTAGATATGTTGCTATGCTACAAACAATTTTGTGGTTGAATGCAAAGAATATGGAAATCTACTAAAATAGTGAAATAAGTGGATGTTTGGGATTGAATCTGCTTTAGTTGTGTTGGTAAATATTTCTAAATTCCCTAGTAAAAGTTTAGAAGGCTAACTTGTTGATTTTGGTGATTTGAGCTAAGATAACTCTATATACAAAAGGGGTGTTTGATTGTAAGAATTGAAGATTTTTGATGGAGCAGTGGTTTGTGAGTGTGTATTTGGTTTATTTTAATAAAAAACATGTTGATTACAGTGTCTTGGAAGTTTGGTGATAGTTTGGCTTTAAGAATGGATAGTTTGTTGATATTTTGCATGGTGAAGTAAATTGTATTGTAGGGTGAATTGATGAATAGGGAAGAGTTGATTGGTTCAGTGCCTTTAATCAGGTAATTGCAATGGTATAGTCATTTTGATGCTGGTTAAGTTGCATTTGTATCTGATAAGAGTGTGGATTACTAATTTTGTAAAGTTGATGATTGGTAGCCTAATGAATGGCCAAAGAATTTGATGGATTTTGTTGAGTTGGTAAGTGAAATTGGTGGAAAGAATAGTGAATTTTTGGTATTGATCTTCTCAGTAGTTTTTTGGGTCTGAAGTACCCATAATAGTTGATTGTTTTGGGTAGATGCTCTTGCATCAAGATGAGATGTTGTGGTACATGATCAAATCATACAAATCTATAAATTATAACTAATCTTGAAGTGTTGAAATGTATAAATTTGATCCAAGTTCTCATCTATAACTACTCTTATTTTTTCTATGACATGTTTCTTCCCTCTATGATAGCTACCTCTTTATATAAGGGTAATGCCAGATCATTTCCCTTAAATAAAGAATAACTCAAAATCTATCAATATAGATATTGTAAGAGAGGGGGACCACCATGTGCAAGATATCAGGTCACAGAGGGCCAAGACGCTAGAGGATTTCCTAACTTACCTTAGCTAAATGGGATGTTTAGGGTATGAGGATGAGAAGGATGAGGATTATAAAGTCTTGTAACCACTCTGCAATCTTGATTTTTGAAGTGCGGCTACGCGAGCTAATTTTCAGGTCCAACACTATGCCTCGGGAAGCTCTCTACCCAAGGATGAAAGCATAGTCTTTGGACGATAGTGTGGCACACTTGTGTCTCTAAAGTGTGTTGGAATCCGTACAACCAAAAAATAGCAAAGGTGAGGTCAAACCTAGAAAAACTAGCTAACGGCCTAGCTAACTAACTAAAGGACCAAAATGATGTGATTAAGTAAATAAAGTATTCTCTAATACTATAAAGAAGAAATGCAAGAGTGAAGAGGGCAAGAACGATTTCACCAAGAAATTCAGTCACCAATTGGCTCCTCAAAAGTGCATACTCCTACACATAGAAAGAAAGGAAAATGTTGGATGGTTGTATAGGGGTCTACCTTAGTCAGACCCCCGTTTAGGTGTTTCCACCTCCATAGATAGCCAAGGAAATGAGATAAAGAAAGTAATATAGTGAAAAGAAAAAAAGCACTAGAAAACAGTAAATTGCTAACTCAACCAAGTGATAGAAGGAAAGAAAGGGGGGCTTAGCACCTCCACCAAGAGCACTCAAGGCTGCTTGGGGGAGAAAATGAGAGTACTCAAGCCTCTGCTACAATGGTGTTTCATTCCCAACTTGTTCTACCAAAGATGGAGTGTTGTGTTTGCAGCAATGGAGAGCTTGTATGCTTGGATTGAGTGAAAGTGAGCTTGTGAGGTTATAGAATGAGTGCTTGAAGTTGTGAAGAAGCCAAAATGCATGTTGAAGGGATGAATTTGAAGAAGGAATGAAAGAAATGGCCATATTCAGGTTGGCCAACTGAAAGGGGCATTACAACTTGACTCCCAATGAGAAGTGTAATGCCTCTACAAGTTTAGTTGCAAGAATCTGTTAGGGACATAAGTGTGCTACATAGACGTCTGCGTACCGCGCAAGCATCCTCGACAAAAATGCCTCCACCGACGCTCAAATCAGGCACCAAGTGGGATGCAAGTAGTGGGATTAGGTGGAATTAAGCCTCTAAACATGGTTTTCTAAAGTGGAGAGGGAAAAAGGGGGAATCTACACATGGGGTGCAAATTCACTCCTATACATTTTTCCCCCACTTTAGCGAGCACAAATACTGATGAGTGCTCGGTAAAGTATATCAAGGAGAGTGTAGGGTTATAAATGTATACCTAAACTGTTGAGGAAGCAAAGTTGGGTTTGGCATACTTGAAGATGTAGGGCAAGCAAAGGACCCCATAGCTGCTCAGAACTATGAAGTTGAAATAGAGAGAAAGTGCCTTACAAGTTCTCAGTCCTATAAGGAAGGTTTCCCCCAAAAGCTCTAGCTTAGAGGAGACCCAAAGGAAGCACCCTACAGGTTCTCAATCCTATAGGGAAGGTATTCTCCATGAAATTGAGTGTGAAGAACCCTAAAGGAAGCACCCCATAGGCTCTCGGTCCCATAGGGAAGGTATTTTCCATGAACTCAAGCATGGAGAGCACCCAAGGAAGCACCCATAGGCTCTCAGTCCCACAAGGAAGGTAACCCCCAAGATTTATCACATGGAGGGAACTCAAGAAAGTTCCCTATAGGCTTTCAGTCCTATAGCGGAGCCACCCCCAAGATATTTCGCATGGAGGAAGCGCAAAGGAAAGTGGACTCCACAGAGTCAGAAAGCAGCCATATAGGCAAGTGAGTAGACAATTGCACAGACTATCGACAATTTTGAAAAATTTCAAAGGGGTCCCTTGGGAGCTTTCCATGAAGAGAGGGTCCACTCAAGGGACACATAGTTCAAAAGTGGGTGTTCTTTCTCTTGAATTGATCCTTCATTAAGCAATCCTTTTGAAAGATGTTCACTTCATCAAGGAATTCAAAAGGAAGAATACACCCCCACACGAGGGGAAGATTAAAGTTGTTCTCACTTCAGAGGAAGGTTTAAGTTCTTTCTTTACAAACCCATGATGAAGGAAACACATTCTGTTAGGGTTTCAAGTTGAGAATATGATTCCAAAGAAAAGTTTTGCAAGGATTTTCGAGAAAAGCCTCATTGGCAAAGAATGCATTTTTTGAAAATCAAAACATTGAAGAAAAGCGTTGTCACACATAAGAGGGAAAAATCAAGCAAAGAAGAGAGAAAGATAAAGAGGAAGCAAAAATAAATAAAACCTAAACAAAGGGCATAGGGGTAGCCTAATATTTCGGGGTCAGAACTGCTCATAAATATATATATATATATGTATAGTAATAGTATATAAATGAGATGTCATCAACCCCCTACTATATTAGGCCATGTGAAGAATGCATGAGAAGACAAATACAAAATAAAAAATTGGGTCAACATGGAAGGGAAGCCTAAATGCCCCCAATGCTTTGCATCATCCCCAATTTATCGAAAATCAAGCAAAAACATGGAAGAATGATGATATAAATAGAAGAAGGTTTACGGCAAAAAAATTATGCCTATATGCAAGCACCAATAGGGGTGATGAGGGTCATCCAGGAACACATAGCATGATCATAGGGGGAACACATCACAAAACACGCACACACACAAGATCAAGAAGAAGCCTCCTCCTAACATTGATCAACCAAGAGGTCATCTGCTTCCCACTCTAGATCATCATAGGGGGAAGGAGGATGAGCTTGTAGTGGAGGGATGTTAAGAGGAGGGGCGTTTGACCCTCTGACAACATGGGCTAAGGAAGAGGGCCCTTCAAGGTCCTCTCCACAAGCTCTTGTGGATTCAAGGTTAGCAATTTTGCGAAGGTCACTGACAAGGCTAGAACTTCATCCATAGAGTTAAACATGCACCCCATAGGAGTGTCGTGTCTAACTTTAGTGGATGGGGCAAGCTAAGCCTAAGGTTCAATGCTAGGCTCGCCAAGTGACTCAGGAGCAGTGATAAACTCAGGGGAAGTCAGGACTAGTTTCGTCACTAGGACAGAACAAGTCAGCACAAGACCACCTTGTGAAGAAGGTGGGCTCCTCTTACATGCTTCATTTCCAGAAGCACCACTCCCCACCTCTTTGTTCATCGGAGGAGATGAACTTCCCACAACCAAGGCTAGAAGTGCAGAGGAAGAGGAGGAAAGAACCACAATGGATATGACCGAGGTATTAACCATATCCACGGGCTTTGGAAAAGGTTGAATATCTAGAATGGACATCAGCAAAGGCAGCTCCACTGAAGGAGCAATGAACACTTGTACCCCCTTGGGGTTAGGTGCATTTGCACTCGCAACAAAAATCAAAAATAGTTGAGGACCAGATTGGAGTGAAGCAAAAGGGAGGGAAGAGGGAAACATTGTAGGAGGCCCTAAAGTAGGGGCTATCATCTCTTCCTCCTTCCCTTGCGAGGTGGCCTAATTAGCTAAGACAACCTTTCATCGGTACTTGCACTTGTGCACAAGGCGATTTCTTCGACTCTTGTATTTGGAGGCCAAATATTGCGAAGGAAAAAAAATTTCCTGCTCAACCATAGGAATGTCCACTATGGCCATTTCTGGCAGAGGAATGGATTCCTGAATGGAAGCAAGAGAGATGGGCTATGGGACAATGAGAGGAGTCAGTCCAAGGGCCTCAGTAGGGAGCCTCTTCCCGCTTGCTGCCTTGGGGGTAGGGACAATAGGAGGTCATGGATCGAATTCCCTACGGGAACCTTTCTTTCTGCCATACAAATAATACCATGGTTTGGGGTATTCATTAGGAAGATCTATGATCCTAAGCTTGGGCATACACCAAAGAGGAATCATCGGACTTAGCGGATAGCCACCAGGCCTACTCATCCAGTACTCTTCCCAAGACAGGGGAGAGGACGAGGCAATTCAAGGAAAATTCATCTTCTCCTTGTCTTTACAAGAAGGAGAGGGAGTCAGCATGGGATTCTCCTCTCTCTTCAGAGAAGGAGGAGTGGTCGGTGTGACAGGCTTCTCCTTCTCCTTTAGGGAGGAGGAGGTGACTGACTACTATACTATAGGAAGGGTCAATTTTGGCTATCCTTTGCCCCTAGTCTTATACTTTACATAATTCTTGTAAAGTAGGTCCATTCTTGGAGGAAGCAAACAAACTAGGGAGGGCCTAAAGTGATCTAGTGAGTATCCACCATGAGACACTAATATTTTATATCTAGTGTCATGTAGTACATGCATGACACCTTCATGGGAAAATTTTAAACACTTGTGAATAACGAAGGCAATTCCATTCATGGAAGCTAACCAAGGAATACCTGGTTTCACTCTAAACAAATCTGACTCTGGGATAACATCAAAATTCATGACAACAGTTCTGGGTCTAGCCAAGACAGATAGGGTTATCAAACTGTAAGGTTTAAGACTCATACCATCGTGTGTATGGATGGTAGATTTTGTTTCTTCATATTTTTCCTTTTTCAATTAATTTAATACTAATGTTTCCTTTGTAATAACATTCACATGGCTCATAGGGTCTACCAAAACACTTTTCACAATGTTACCATTGATGCGAGTGGGAATGTAGAGAGGTGAGGGTTTACTGTTCAAAGGTAGATCCTATGATGTGAATGTAATATCCGATGAACCAGGTGTGGGTAGAGCAATAGAATTCACTGTGAACATGTTGAAATAGGCCTCAAGTTGAGTAACAAAATCAATGGGATCTACAATCATGTTAAAGCAAAATATGATGGAAATGGGTTTGTGTATATCTTTAGTTCACTATTAGCTTTCGCCACTAATTTGTTAGCATTTTGTTTATTCCCATCAAGGTGAATGCTACCATCCTCGACGATGTTCTGTATCTCATGGTGAAGCCGCATACATCATTCGGTATCATGTCCATTAACTCGATGGTACTGATGATAAGTGTTTCCATCATACCAACTAGGGTAAGGTTCCTTAATAGGCTTCAGAGTTGGCAAAGTTATGATCTTATCCTTCAGCAGCTTCTGCAAGATAGAAGAATAAGATTCTGATAACCTTGTGAACTTTCAGTTATTCTTAAGGCCATTGTTATCAACAACAACAACTACATTCATAACCGTCTTTCCTTTACCAAAGATCGATATGATGGATTTTCCCTCAGAATGGGAGTGCGAGGAGGAACCCCTGAACTGAACAACTGTATACTGGTACTCTCTTAAGGCTACACACAAGTGAACAAAAGAAGGGTATTTCATAAGGGTGAACTTTTCTTACCAAGGCCTTTGTAAGTTGCCCATGAATACCTTATGCATGTCAGAATTGGGAAGCTGATACGAGATTTGTGAGAGGAGTGCTTGGTAGTGTGTTATGAAATAAATAATTTTTTCGTTATCTCCTTGTTTGCATCATATGAGATCTAAAAAGGTCATCTTGAGTTTGATTTTTTCCTAAAATTATCTAAGAAATTGATTAACAAGTTGGTCAAATAAAAAAATGGAATTTTCAGGCAAGGAACAGTACCACTCAAGCATTGTATCCTTAAGAGATCGAGGAAACAGTTTAGCCATCAATGCATCATGATGGAAAATTTTTGTGCACTGGGAAATAAAGGAAGATGCGTGTGTCTATGGATCTCCTTTACCGCCATACTTTTCAAATTTAGGTATCTCCATTCCCTAGGGGAAAGGAGTATTTGAGATTGCAACTGATAATGGGCTATGTCAGAAAAAGGTTTGGAAGATAGGATGGGTAGTGGCTTGGGAAAGACTCTCTAACTGGCTCTGCATCTTACACATGTTCTGAAGAAGGGTATTTAGAATAGGGTCGTTAGAAGATAAAGGGCCCGAGGAACATCCCCCAGAACCGCCACCAAGGATACCTCTAGAACAGCCATTGGTGTGACTTCTACCAGAGCCACTACCAAAGCCACTGCCATTAGTAGGGCCTCCACTAGAGCCACCACCATGACCTCCACCAGAGCTACCTCTACTAGCACCGCCTCCATTACTAAATCCTCCACCACTACCAAAGCCTCCATCACTAGAGGTGACCAGGGGGGTGAAGCTAAAGCCCAAGGGGACCCTGTTAACTTTGATAGTTTCAGGCTATTCAGAGATGGAAGGGATACTAATAGAAGGGACCGCGTCGGCCATATAGATGGACATGGGAGGCATCAATACTCCTAACTATCCTTCACACTCTTTGAAAGTGACTCCTTGTGCAAAACTTGGGTTGCTTGAAGGAGCACATGCTTCAGTGAGACCGAGGATAATCAGAAGTTCTATGCATGTTCAATCTTTACTCATCGTATGCTTTAACTCACTGATGACTCAAGGAGCTCTAGCCATCTTTGGATTTCTTTCCAAATGATTTTCTAGGTTCCCTATCCCCTTAGTGAGGGTGGCAATGTATTTTGCTAGGATTTGAATGACCTCATACTCATCCATTGATGATGGCATGGGAGACATAGGGGGAGTGGGAACATGATCATTTTTGTTGACAAATCCCATCTCATTCCTCGTCAAATACTCTTACGTAGCCACACTAATGGTGGGACCAGAGAAAAGGCCCATAGAGAGCCCAATCAAGACCATCCTTTCCATCAGAAGGTGTTGCACACTTCTCTTAACGTTGTACCTAAAAGTTTTATACTAGATTATGATGCTCATAGACCTTCGCAACAGTCAAGAACGATCACGAAGTACTTGAGGGAAGCCTCAACACCGATGGATGAACAAACGTTAGTTCACGTCGGGTTCATGAAAAATGTAAGAGAGGGGGATCACCACGTGTAAGACCCCAGGTCATGGAGGGCCAAGACGCGAGAGGCTGCCCTAACTTACCTTAGCTAAATGGGATATTTAGGGTATGAGGATGAGAAGGATGAGGACTATAAAGTATTGCAACAACTCTATGATCCCGATTAGCGAGCTAATTTTTAGGTCCAACGCTATGCCTCAGGAATCTCTCTGCCCGAGGATGAAAGTGCGGTCTCTAGACAATAGCATGGCATGCTGGCATCTTTAAAGTATGTTGGCATTCATATGGCCAAACAACAGCGAAGACGAAGTCAAACCTCAAAAAACTAGCTAAAGACCCAACTAACTAACTAAAGGGACAAAATGATACTCCTACACACAAAAAGAGAGGAAAATGTTGGGCAGTTGTATAGGGATCTTCCTTAGTTAGACCCCCATTTAGGTGTTTGCACCTCCATAGATAGCCAAGGAAACGAGATAAAGAAAGTAATATAGTGAAAAGCACAAAAGTACTGCAAAATAGTAAAGTGCTAACTCAACCAAGTGATAGAAGGAATGAAAGGGAAGCTTAACACCTCCACCAAGAGCACTCAAGGCTGCTTGGGGGAGTAAATGAGAGTACTCGAGCCTCTACTGAAATGGTGTTTCATTCCCAACTTCTTCTACCAAAGATGGAGTGTTGTGTTTGCTGCAATGGAGAGCTTGTATGCTTGGAGTGAGTGAAAGTGAGCTTGTGAAGTGATAGAATGAGTGCTTGAAGTTGTGAAGAAGCTAGAATGCATGTTGAAGGGATGAATTTGAAGAAGGAATGAAATAAACAACCATATTCGGGTCGGTTGGCCGAAGGGGGCGTTACAACTTGACTCCCAATGAGAAGTGTAACCCCTCTATAGGTTTAGCCACAAGAATCTACCAGGGACATGAGTGTGCCACGCGGACGTGAGCGCGCCACACAGACATCTGCGTGTTGTACGGGTGTCCCTGAAAAAAATGCCATGATCGACACTCAAAACAGGCAACAAGTGGAATGCACGCAATGGGCTTAGGTGGAATTAAGCCTCTAAACTTGGTTTTCTAAAGTGCAGAGGGAAAAGGGGGAATTTACACATGAGGTGCAAATTCACTCCTATATAGATATAAATGGGTTATATTCCATACAACTTGGTTTGATATTCTTATGTGATAGTATAAAATTTTAAATACACAAATATTTAGTCCTCATAGGTTAAATTAAATTATTCTTAATTTTTTTAATTTTAAATATAGTTATAGGAAACATCCCTTGTTTATTCCATAATTGATTTCAACTTAACTAAAAAATTAACTAAATTCAAACTTTAAATGAGACATAAATTTGATTCAAAACTCAAATTTAACTAATAAACTAAAATTGTAATTTAAAATAGAAAGACTAGTGATAGATTTTCTTACCTAAAAAAACACTTGAACTCTATTTGCATGTCTCAATCATGTTCTTTGTGATCTTAATGTCCAATTCCTTACATTTCACCATAATTTATAGTTATAAGAGATATTATTTCTCCTCTCTATTTTATTTTTAAAATTTTATTTTAATATTTTCTTTGCTTTATTTCATTTTTAATTATTTTATTCTAAAATTAATTATCTAGTAATACATGTAATTCTAAATTATGATAAATCTAAACACTTATATAATATTTAAGATAGATACTTGTATATGAAAACAACTAATATCGTTAGTCACTTTGTAAGATTTAATGTTTTAAAACAGACCCAAGATACAATGAAAGATTAGGAAAACATGAAGAAAAAAATGCTAGAATAAACTATATTCTATATAGAAAATGTATGTAACAAATATACAAAGAGTCATTGCTTTATATAGAGTAAGGCAATGCATGAGGTAACCCAAAATTTTGCATAAAGCATGGAGCTCAATTTGAGTCGGCGTATGTAAGAAAGCAAGAAACCTTATCCAATAAAGTAGGAAAGTTTATTCAAACCTATAAAGTAAATAGCTAATAAGCTAATTATTTAAATAAATAAATACAACTCGATAAAAACATACTAAATAAAGTAATGAGTGTAAAATACAATCTTTTATACTAACACACTTAAAATAATTACTCTAAAATAAATTATATCTAATATAATCTTATTATTTAAAATTTGATTTGATTTTTATTTTATCCATTTTCTATATTTAGAGACCGAGAATAAGACTGAGGTCGGCTGCATTATTATCACAAGTCTAATCGAAGCGTCTTTTGATACATAGCCGACGTTCCATAAATAAGGCAACCCAAGCGCTATAAGAGGCCGAGCTGTACCAACGAATTAATAAAATATCAATTCAGAATCAGTTTTACCAGTCACACCAGGAATACGGAGTCCAGCTCGAAGCAATTAGAAAAATTCTACTGCAATTTTTTTTTCAGCTATTTAGGACTGCACAATATGGCAGGCGGGAGAAAGTCTGGTTTCGGCGCGAAACAGAGGAGCTTTAAACCACCTGAACATGTAGAAGAAGATACAAAAGATGATAAGATATCTCATCTGCAATCACTCAATCAACTTCTTCTTCAACAAATCAAGAATTTGAGAGAAGAAAGGGATGTTTTCTTACAAAAAGACAAGGAACGGGAGGAGGCAATTTCTGATGTCCACAAACAATTGAAAGTATTTGAAGAAAATGTGAAGGAAAGGATTGCAGAGAAAGAACTGGAATGGAATTCAGAAAAGAAGAATTTAGAGAGTAGTATTTTACGGTTGAAGGAAGAGATGGAAGAATCGAAGGCAGCTTGGATTGTTGACAAAGATGGTATGCTTTCAAAGTTGCAAGAAATGGGAGAAGAATTAAATTCCCTCCGTTATGATAAATATGAGATGTGTCTACAGTTGAAAGAAACATGGGATGAAATGAACGCCATCTCTGCTGAGAAAGATGAGTTTTTCTCACAGTTGAAAGAAACGGGGGAAGAGATCATTTTACTTCATTCTGAGAAGGATAAGCTTTTATCCAAGTTGAACAAAACAGGGGCGAAATTGATTTCATTCAACGAAAACGAAGCAGAAGCTACAAAAGAATCAATGGACCAGTTACTGAAAGCTAAGAAGAAATTGCGGAAAGGGATTCTGAAGAAAGAAAGTGAATTCAAAGCTGCAGTTTTTGAAATAGAGACAAAGTGGAGGGAATCAGAGAAAAGGTTAAATGAAACAGTTGCGAAGAAAGAAGATGAACTCCAAGCTATGATCTCAGTGAAAAATAAACTGGAAGATGGTATTTTGCTCTTGAAATAATCGAAGGGTAAAGAGGCCAGAAATGTGATAGAGTCATTGCATGCGGAGAAGGCTTTCCTTGCCAGTGAGAAAGTGTTTCTTGCATGGAGTATTGATGCAAATAAAGGACTTCAAAACTAACTAGTTTGAACCAGTGCAGATAGAGCATGAAATGAATTATGAAGTTGAAGAAACAGTAGTTCATGTTAGTGAAAGAGAATGAAAAACAATCATTTCAATGCCATTTAGATTTTTATTTCTTTTTATTTTGGCAATGCTAAGCCATGACTTTACTTCTGAGCCATAATATTACTCTTCTCATGTCCTTTTGGTGTTTCATACTACTGAATTTGCCGTTTTACTTTTGTATTCAACAATTTTTTAGTATGCTGGTGTAAAGGGTTAGCATGTGGCAATGAATTATCATGATGTTTTTATCGATGATATTATATAATTTATCTTATGCTTATGTGGTCAAATTTAATTATGTTTGTTATATCAATTTTATATTATGTAATATCAAAGGAATCACATAAAATAGTGAAGAAAACATATATACATATGAGATACTAGCAAAAGAGTAGTAGTAAGTGTATTTATAAGAAATTACATCCAATACAATAAGTCTCTCTTATAAAGTATCCAGAAATAGCATGCGACTTCTAAATATGTTTAAAACACACTTTTATAGAATAAATTGTTCAGAAATATCCAACATTAACATATTCCATTTGTATAAGAAACTAGATATAGTCATTTGCATTGAATGCCAATAGTCAAACAATCAAAATATGATTATTCTTTGACATTAAAACATGCTACCACTATAACTATAAATATGTATTGTCTAAATATGTTATTATTGCTTACACTTGGTCTGAGGTCACAAAACATCTTCACCTAAACCACACACATTTATTCCTACATTATAGTCAATCACAATACCTTTAAGCATCTCCTAAAAAATCACCATGCACCTATTCATTCTCTTGCTTGTTATTTAGGATTGGAGAGATTGTGATACGTAGTGACACAAAGATAACCTCATGCATGGAAAATGATGAGCCTATTACATCTCTACACAAAGAAAAAAAATTTAGTCATTATAAAATTTCTCAAAGACCTAATAGTATTCATCTATGTTAATTTTCTCCATTTTAATATTTTTTTATCTCAATCATCTCTCTCACAAAATGTTAGTGCATATCCAGATGTTTGCTTAGAACATGGCAAATATTCCTAGTGAATTAAATCAGTCTATCACAATTTAATACTACATGATTCTTAAAGCCAATATTGAGGTCTATCATAAAATTAAGTAACGAAACTAGCTATTTTATTGAGTGATTTTGGCATTATAATACAATGGTATCATTTAATATTAAAAATATTTTTAAATTAAAAGATCGATCAAAAAATCATTCTCAAACAACTTGACCCTACCAAGAATGATTAAATTCTTGCATAATGTCTTAATGGTGTTTACACTAAGGCGTGCCAAAGAGCCATATTTTTATTTTTCATCTCATGAGACCAAATTGATAGCTCGATAATTTTTAGATGGGTGGGGGAATGCTATTGAATTCCTAGAATTTCCAATGTATCTTGGTCCTTTAAAGCTACATCAATCCAACAAATTCTCTTAAGAGGCATAAGAAAAAATTAGTGCTAAACTTTAATAAAGTATTTTGAAATTTTTTTGCACCTACAAATGTTTTATTGAATCCTATAGATGGATTTATTGTTCAAATTCTATACCCTACCTTGGCTTCCATTAACTCCAAATATTTTGACTATACCAATAATAAATCCATTCGTGTATATACAAACTTTTTGCTTAGTGCAAGGGTAACAATAGAAATAATTTTATTCATACACAACATGGGATAAATATAAGGGCGTGATCATGTTAAGGTGGGTTGGGGAATGCTAGTGGATACCTCATTTTATGATAAAATCCTCCTAGTCTTTTGTAGTCTCTTAAGATACCTTTGTAGACATCTACATATGTCCATACCCAACCACACTTGAATTTATCCCATTCTAAATGTTAATTAAATAAATAAAATTTATTAATTTATTTAATTAATCTTTATCGCACCATTAATTAAATAAATTTATATTTATTTACATTTAAGGTAAATTTTGTTCATTATTGTATTTATCTTTACATTTATGTCTCTTATCCATTTCATTAGAACTTTAGCCATAAAGAAAAAATATCAAACTTTGATGAAGCCTTTCCTATAATTTTTGGTGTCTAGTAATTTTTAACTCACACCTACAAGTGGATCTATTATATAAATACAATATAAACTATCTCATTTTCTCTCAACTCCAAAAAAAATGACAATGTCAACAAATGGATTCTAATTTTATCACAAAATACCTTTTTTTTTTTTGCTTATTGCGAGGGTGCCAAGAGCCACACTTTTATTTTTATGTCATTTGATACTAAACTAAGAGTCTAAACACAATAGTTTAGGTGGGGAAATTACATTTTATCCCTTCTTTTAATCACCAAATTCTCTAATTACTTCTACCCTTCATTGGTATAACAAGGTGTCTTAAGAGACCTATGATTGACAAATTCCCAAACTTTTATGGAGCATTTCTCAAAATTCATCGCAACTAGGAATTTTAAATTCATAATAATAAGCAGATTTTGAGGTTTGAATATAATAACCTATCTTAGTTTCTCGTATCTCTGAATGGTTTGATTATCCGAATATGTGGATAATCAATGTATTCTTGAAAAATGTCTTATTTTCCCTTAGTAAAAGGGTGCGAAGAGCAATAATTTTATTTTTATGCCTCATGGAAAAGATAAAGGGCATGATTAAATTTATGTTGGAAGGGAAATAATAATGTAGGCCTCATTTATCATCAAATCCTCCAAGTCATTCTAGGTTATATTAATTTGGTAATTCTCTTGAGACTTTGATGAAGGATTTCTTAGAGTTTGTGGTATCTATAAATGTTTTGTTTTTGAATATAAGTATATCTTACATTTGAATATAAAAATACATCTCTATTTCTCTCAAATACAAATGGTTTGACCATGCAAATTATTAATTTATTCTTGTATATCTTTTTTCCTTTATGTCAAGATGCTAAGATCCATACTTAAATTTCTATCCATTGAGGGATTGAACTAAGGGTGTGAGAACATAAGGCTATGTGGGGAAATTATAGTGTACGCCTCACTTCATTGAGAATAAAACTCCTTCCTTCCAAGATACACCAATTTGGAAAAGTCCCTTGAGAGACCTAAGAGGAAAATTGTTAAACTTTGATAGAGTATTTCTCAAAATATAGGACACCTATCAGTTTTGTGTTCATTCATAAATATGAAATTTAGGTGTGACTAAAATAAAATATCTTAGTTTATCTCAATTATAAATAGTTTGACCATGCCAATGTTGAGTAAATTCATATAAAATTCTTGTTTTCATTCAATGCAAGGTTTCCAAGCACTATAATGTACTATAATTTTTTTTAACTTTTTGGGACTAAATAAGGATGCAATCATGTCAGGGTTGGTGGGATAATTTTAATTGAGGGACCATATAATTAGTGAAACTTCCTAGTCCTTTTGAGATATTAAATTCTAGCTAAGTTTCTTTAGGAAACATTGGAGGAAAAAATAGCAAATTTTGATAAACCATTTCATAAAAATTGTGCCACCTACAAATGTTTAATTTATTATTATAGATAATTTTTTGGTCCAACTAAATAATCCAACTTTGTCTTTAACAATGAACATGACAGTTCAATAAATGCATTCTTGTAGAAAATATCTTCTTTGCTTAATTTTGGAGTACTAGGAACCATAAGTTTATTTTTACACCTTATTGGCACCCCAGTTTGTTGTTCCTTATCTTTAATGTTCTCTACTTAAAATATTTTACATTTGAACTTATCCACCCTTAGTTGATAACAAACCCAAGAACTCCTAAAATGGTCTCATAAGTCTCAAAATATGCAAGGACTCATGAAATATCTAAATCTAAGGGTCCTTAGTTGCCCACTGTTAATATAGGTTTTGTGGTATTCTTCCTAAAATTAACTCACTTGTAGCTAGGAAAATATTTTTCCTTAGGGATTTGACAATTTATAACTTTTATTACCAAAGCACCTCATGGGAAGAAAATGATGACACAATAATGTTGTGGGGGCCTAGAATCAAATTCCTAAGCTACATAAATCGAACGAAGTCTCTTAAAGGACCTAAGAGAAAAAGTTACCAAATTATGATGGAATATTCCTTAAAACTTGTTGTTCCTAAGAATATTCCATTTACACCTATGAGTGGGTTTTAGGTTTAATTAATATAACCTACTTTAATCTCCCTCAAATAGTTTTTTGACCTTTAAAAAAATGGATTCATTCTTTCAAAGTTCCTTAATGGTGTTTAGTGCAAGGGTGTCAAATGCCCTTTTTTTTTGTGCAACTAATGGGAAAAAATTAAGAGTGCATCACATGAAGATGATTGGTGGAATGATGTTAGAGTCCTAATTTAATAACTAAAGAATCTTAGTCATTCCAAGCTACATTCATCCAAAATGGGCTATTAAGAAACCTTTTAGTTGAAAACAGGTAAAATTTCAAGGATAATTTTTTAAAATCTATAGCACCTAAGAATGTCCATTGGCAACTATAAGTGGATTTCACATTTTAATACACCAACATGCCTTAATTTACCCCAACTCCATGTTATTTTGAAATTTCCAATATCAAATCCATTGTTTCCAAATACCTTAATGGTGTTGAGTGCAAGGGTGCCAAGTGCCACATTTTTCTATCTACAACTTATGGGTCCAAATTGATGTTGAAAACATAATGAGATGGGATACTAGAATATAGTGGAGGTGTTATTTTATTATTCAAGGGTTTTCATCCTTTTAGGATACACCAATCCTACAAAGTCACTTAAGGGACCTAAATGTAAAACTGTTTTAAATGTTTATGGAGCATTCCCTGAAATTGGAAACACCAACAAGTATTTTATTCATTCGAAAAGAAGGATTTTATGTTTAAATACATTACCCTATTTAAATTTTCTTTAACTCCTCTATTTGACCTTGCATGGCATAAACTGCAAGGTTTCTAGGTACAATTTTTTATGCCTCATGGAATTGAGTCAAAGGTGCAAATAAATTGAGGTGGGTAGTAGAATGTTAGTGGAGGCCTCATTTTATTGGAAAAGGGTACCATTCCTTTCAAGTTTCATTGATCTAGAAAATTATCTTAAGAGACAAGATAATAAATATCAAAATCTAATAGAAGATTTCTCAAAAAAATTGGCACCTAGCAATGCTTCATTCACTTGCGTAGGTGAATTATATGTCTAACCATATTAATCTTCATCAATTCCATCCAATTTACATTTTTTTGCATTTCCCACAGTGAATTCATTCTTGAAAATTGTCTCAATCTAATTTAGTTTAAGGCTACAAAGTGCCCCTTTTTTTTATACCTCATGGTACCAAAGAAATAGTGCAACACATTAAGTTTAGCTATTGAATTATAGTGGATGCCTAATTTTATTTTCAAATGTTCACAATTCTTCCAAGCTATACCAATTTGGAAGTGTCTCTTAAGAGACATGTGGATTTTCACAATATGCCCCAATTTTTACATTTTAGTAAAATATGGAATCCCTTCCTATTTTTCTTAGGTTTATCTTGGTCTCATAGTGTCAACACTTCTAAAGTTAGCCAAACTACCAAAATTTGTTTTCCCAAGAGCCAAACCTTCATCATGGTTGGATAGAGTATAAAAAATTATGCATTGGTCCTTTTCAAAGTTTATGAAAAAATGTTAAGAAAAGGAATAATTTTAGTTGATTTTATACCTGCAATTGCTCGAAAGGCTACTTCAATGAGGTTTTCATCCATGCTTAGTTTAGTTAGGATGTTCCACACAATTACTTGTTTTTGGGAGATCAAGACTTAAGTGAATTACACCTTTTAGAATATAAATGAATTGGTTCACTTAAATGAATATAGAATGCTACAGAATATTGGAACCTTTATAATAAAATTTTGATATAAGTTCACCTCCATAGTATATTTTCTCATCCAATCCTTTATAAGGTGGGATTTCATACTTGCAAATATCTAGGAATCATCTAAACTTCACCAAGTGAATTCAAAAAAACTAATTTACTTATCTTTTCTAGAATCCACCCATCCAACAAACTAAAATGAATTATTTTCATAAATTTGATGCCTATCTAAACTTGATCCTTAAAAGGAAAATATATTATAGTTCAATTGGGATTTCTCTCATATAATACCCTAGTAGAATTATTATTGTAATACCTTCTTCTATGCTACTAACTGAATAGAACTTATAAGAATCATCCAGTTAACTAGTTTTGTAGTGCCCCTCAATTTGCCTTTTTGTTTTGGACAGTTACCTAGATTGTATTTGGATACTTTGATACTTGTTGATGACACTTGTATATTATGATATTGTTTGATGATACTTGGATATTATGGCACTTTGATGCTTAGTTATGATGATACTTGATGACACTATTATATCTGATGTTTTATGCTTATATCATGTTTAGGAGATCAATTTAATTGTTATGTGCTCAGTCATCATTGATATGAGTATTATGCATTTATTGGATGTATGTTCTTTCATGATTTGATATCAATGTATTGTGTGCTGATGTTTTGGTGAAGGGGAATAGGGTCGCATCACTCACTTGTGAATGCCTTGCGACACTGCGATTTTCCCTTCACAGTGTGTTTGCTTGTTTTTCTATATACATGTTCGACCATGTGGTTTGTTGCAAGTTACAGGTACCAGCCGTCAACTTAACCTAAATTTCCAAGTTTGAGCGTGCCTTAATCACAATGGAGGTTGTTGTTTTAGAGATAACATTGGTTCCCCCACATTGAGTCATCATCCTCATCGAGGATGAGTATCCGCATGTCACACCCAACTATAAGGTCAGTTTGAGTTTTGTTGTCAATGTTACTGTAATTTTGCTTTCTATTTCATGTAGTATTCAAGGATTGTGTGATAGTATATTCATTTGGGTAACGTTCATGTTTGTGCCCTTGTTTGATTATTATGTTAAATAAAGATTATTGAAATTAATAAGGCTTTAGAATACTTAAAATAAAAGTTTTATAAAGTTGAAGTATTGATTAAGTAATAATAATAATGTCCTCATTTGTTTTAAATAAATTCAAAATTAAGGTTCAATAAGGGGAATTAATGATTAAATATATTAAATTATGATAATATGCAACAAGTGGGAAATAAAGAATTAAATTAATAAATTAATATTTAATTATTTGATTCATTTGTGTGTAAATCATAAGATATGATTTAAATACTATAAAATATAATTACAAGTTGAAGAAATTATGAATAGTGAGGAAGATAAAAGAAAATAAATTAATTAATTTAATGTAGTGGAAGGTAGTTACGGATGGGGGTGATAAATAAAGTAGTTGGAGTTAACTGGGAGAAGGGATTTTGGATTATTTTCTGAAAACAAATCTTGAAAACTCTTTCATGAATATTTTCCCTCTTATTGGAGTTTGTTTTTGGTTCTTGAAAGTTGTTTCTTGATCTTGGAGGTTTCTAGAGTTGGGGATTATAGTGTTGGTGGAGATTTTGGAAGTGGGCTGAGCTGCAGGCTGGAAGTGGTGATTTCTGCAACAAAACTTCCTCGGCCAAGTAGGAGAACCTAGGTTCCACCATTTTCCTAGTTTATATCTTGTTTAGGAAATGAATCTCCAATGTTCTACTGTTGAAGTTAAATATTTTCTTGATAATTTTTGAGTGTGTCAATTTAATGAAAGTAATATTTGAGCAATGTCAAAATGCCCTTGAAAGAATTTCTCTAGCATAGTTCTTTGTTTCAATGATTGCATACGAGGTGATTTGGTTTGAGCTGAAAATTTGGATTTTGTATTCCACTGGATAAGTTTCCCAAGCCATTCAACATGCTTTTACAAATACCGTTGTCCATCGAATTCTTTTACACGTGTTTTGGATTTTTGTGTTTCTTTATATGCTGGTTGGGGTGATTGCTCTTCATATCTTGCATTTTGTGACCTGTATCTTAAGATACATTGTATTTGGTTGTTATTAAACTTCATGTTTTCTCCTTTTAATTATTTGGCTATTGTTAAATGTGACTCATATTACCTTAAGTCTGGAAATAATTCGATGACAATTAAATGATCCATCTATGCTTATCTTTTTTTTATAATGTATGCCTATCATCCAACCACATCCTTAAATAGAGGATCTCTCATTCGTAGTGGTGTCTCTATAATTCAAGTATCCAAAATTTGATATCTTTGGATGGATTGTATTCTACTTAGAAATTTTTCCTTGGTTTGGATAGTGCCACGTATTATCATGTATTCTCTATGTTATTTGGGTTCTAGACGCTACTTCTTGCTTTCCCTCTATTTTGCCGACTCACACTAGTTAACTTGAGATTCGTTATTTATTTTTCTAAGATAATTCCACTGCGGACTCGGAGTTTGGGGTTTACCATATCACATGCCTTGTCTTTGACATAGCGTTGGATGTATCTATGAATGTGTTTATCCTTAATCTCCTCCCTGTTCAAAAATTTGAGTTTACTTCTTTGCCTCTTGCATGTAACTTTATTGTTGTGGAGTTTCTAAATGTTTATATATAATATATATATAGATAAAGACTCATATATATATATAGAAGTATAAATATCTTTATAGGGTATATGTATATGTATGTGTATTTGAATACATTGAAGAAATATTGTTGTCTCTACTACAAAGTAATGATGGCTGGAAATTTATGAAACAAAATAAAATATTTCTTGTGGAAAGATTGATATAATTATAATAGAATAAAAAAAAATTAGTGTATCTTGAAAGAGAGTACCTTGATTTAGATGATTAATTAAATAACATGAGATGAATATCTTGTTGACCCATTCTAAAATCTATTGTTCTTTTATTGTTTGAATTATTTTGTAAGGCAAGTGAATGGGTATTGTTTGAAAATGAATTGTGGGTTTTGTTCAATGTTTATGACATCTTGGCAAGTGAAATTTTGGAGTCTTCTAGAGGCTAGGGAGTATTATCTTTCTATGGGAATCCTTGTCATTCTTTAAAATGTTTGTTTTGTATTAAATGAGTATATGATGGTCATCAGCCTTACATACTGTATCCACATATGTGGTTAAACTTTTGGAACTTGTGATCAGGAAGGGTTATGCCTCACCATGTTGTTTTGTTAATGAATTCACTTGAATTGTGCAAGTGGCTTTGCTCTTTGATTTTATTGGGGTCTCCTTGTTGTCAGTAGGGGAGTGGCTCTCAATGGGGGCCAACGCACAAAGTGGTGCCTGGGTAACCCATGTGGGAGTTTTGTAATAAGTGATAACCTAAAATGAACTAGGGGGTTGGGTAGTAATCACACTAATCAAGATAAGTTAATGCCTCACTCATGGATCAAGTTTTTGTATAGGCTTGAGATGAGTTGAGAAGGCTTGGAATGGCAAGATCAACTGCCTCATCCTTAGGAGAGCTATGATGATTATGCATAGGGTTGTATGAGGGGCCAGAGATTGGTAGAGGCTACTAGGGTAACCCAAGAGGGGGGTCGGGGCCTAGGAAGAACTGCCTAGGTAACCCATGCAAACTATGTGATGACATTCCTCCTACGGAAAGCTAGTATCCCCTTGTCTCTTATTTTCCTTGGATGTTTGTGTGCCTCTAGAAGTGGTGTACTATCAATTGATGTTGTACTTTACTTTTTCATTGATGTCATGTTAGCCTTGTATTGCCTATTGTCTTTTGCCTGATTGTGTTGTGGGACCCTTTGCTATCTCCTAGCACAAGGGGTGACCCTTTGGGTTCCACAAGGTCAGGTGGAAAGTGCATTGAACTCCATTGGGTTCCCTCTCCTTGTTTGTGATTATGGTGACTTCTCCTAGATGGAATACTTATGCATTTGTACCAGTTCATGTGGATCATTACTCCTATCCTTGTATTGTACCATGAATATGATGTATCATGTATCATACTTTGATGTACACTTCTCACATGTATACGAGGAGATATTGTTGTTCAAATGTATAAATGTACCGATGTAAACTAATGTTGAACTCTATTATGTAATGGACTATGTAACAGATGTTATTGTATATGTAATTAAATGAATTAATTCAATTGATCTCTATGGAATATATGTTATGGTTGTATCATATTTGATCTTGTAAATGTGATGGTTAATGTACCTTCTTATTGTAGATGGAATATAATTAATGTAATGAATTTTAGTTCTTGCTCATTTAACTAATGAAAATTAAGTAGCGTAGTCATAGACCTTAGAGGACTTAGGTTAGATTTGTGCTAATGTTTTATTTGCAATAGTGTGTTTATTGCACTTCAAAAAAAACTTTTTTTTAGGTGTTAGTGTGTTGTCCTCTAGGTTTTCATGGTGGGGGCATTACACATGGTATTAGAGACCAATTTCAAGCATTGGGTTCTCTGGGTATATACAAGAGCCCATTAAGTTGTATTAAATGCTTAGATCTAGAAGTTTATGTTTTCCCTTGTTGACCTCGTCTAACACCTTGAACTTGTCCTTGGTGGTGTCTATGTAGGATAATACCTAGAGGTCGGGGTCGAGGTCGAGGTCATGGTAGAGTTCGTGGTGGTGGCCATGGGGCCAATGATATATAGGACTCTCCTCCCTAGAGTTCCCACACATTTGATCGTGAGGAACAAAAAGGTTCCCAGAATAATCGAGGAGGTGGAGGATAGAATCTAGATCAACCAGGGTTGGAGGGCACATAGTTGCATCACTTACTTGAGAAGGTTCTTGCCTATCTTATTGTGAGATAGGAGGGTGAAAAGTTGGTGATTAGAGAGAGGGAGAGGTATCCCAGGAGGAGAGAGATTGTAGTTGAGTAGGATGCTATATTAGCTGGTCATATGAGGGACCTTTTATGAGCACGTCCTTTGATATTTGATGGGACTGCTAGTGGTTTGGAGGAAGAGACCTAGTTAATTGATCTAAATAGGTGTTTCACTATACATTTATATGGTAGCAACACCAAGGCTAGGTGCACTATCATGCATCTATGAGGTTTGCTTCCAAGTGGTGGCGTTTGGAGGAGGAGAAGCTCCATTTGGATATAGATTTAGTCTCATGGGAAATGATCTTAGAGAGATTCAAAACTTGGTTCTTGTCCGATCATTGGTGACAGTGTGATGCAGATGAATTCCATGAATTGAGATAGATGGAAATGTCAGTTGAACAGTATTATTAGAGATTCTATGAGCTTAAGAAATATGATGGAATAGGTGATGATGTGAGTATGTTAGTACAACACTTTATCAGGGGCTTGAATGCTCGTATTAGCAGTGGTGTTTAGGTGTTTGAGCCAAAAACCATGGAGGTAGCTTTGGAGAAGGTTCAAATAGTTGAAGAGAATTTGGCTATTCCTTTAGGTGGTCAATGGGGGTTCAGATTGGTAGTGCACCTCCAATAGGTCCTTCTAGGAGTCAGCATGCACCCACTAAGGGTGGTCAATAGTAGTAGTAGCACTCATAGTCAAAACATAAGAACTCTCAGTCTCAACAAGGTGATAGGTTTCAGTCCAAGAGAGACAAGAATTGTAGGTGAAACAAGCATTATCACTCTGATCAGCTAACCTAGAGTTCATAATCTATAATTAACAAGGGCAATGGTAAGCAGTCTAGTGTAACTCTAAGTGATAGAGGTTTTGGCAAAGGTACAAGGTGATTCTCTTGTGGTTAGTAGGGTCACATTGTTCGATAGTGTCCTCAAAAGGGAACATCTAGATTTGGTTAGAGACTGACGGCTTTAGAGCTGACCATAGGGGATGCAGGAAGATCACATAGAGTTTTTGTTGCGGTTGATAACTGCCAGGATGAGCACCATGGTACAGTGGTTGAGACATCAGGTGTGTTATAGGGTAGTAGAGTCTCTATTCTCTTTGATTCAGGTGCTTTAGATTCCTTTATTTCTCCTTCCATAGTAGCACGATGTGGACTGGTGGCAACGAACTAGGATGATAGGTGGCAGGTTGAGTTGGCCTTTAGTGCTAAGGTCACAATTGAGTCTCTTTTTCATGGTTGCAGTTTGAGGATTGGGTATCTTGACACCATAGTTGACCTTTGTATTATTCCCCTTGGTTCATATGATATCATATTAGGCATCGATTGGTTAGAGGCTCATAGAGTAGTCATAGATTGTTGTTGTAAGTTGGTGCAGTGTGTAGGTGATTTTGGTAGGGAGGTTAAGGTAGTTGGGGTTTAGAGGCCTATTTCTTTGAGGATGATCTCAACTATGCAGTTGAAGAGGTGTATGTGGTAAGGAAATCAATTGTTTACAATGACAGTTAATGATTTGGAGTTAGGAGAGAGCCATGAGGAGGTATCTCTTGTTAGTCATCCCATTCTTAGACAATATGCTAATGTCTTTCCTAGCAAGATTCCAAGGATGCCATCTAAGTGTGGCATTGACTTTAAGATAGATCTTGTACCTAGAGTTGAGCCCATTTCATGATCTCCATATCGGATGACCACTAAGGAGCTTAAGGAGCTCTGGTTACAGCTTGAGGAGTTATTGGTGAAGGGATTTATTCATCCTAGTGTCTCTCCTTGAGGAGCACCAGTTATTTTTGTGGAAAATAAGGATGGGTCCCTTATATTGTGCATTGATTACTAGCAATTGAAGAAGGTGACAGTAAGAAATATGTATCCATTATTGAGGATCAATGATCTATTTGATCAAATCAAGGGTGCTAGGGTATTTTTGAAGATTGATCTTAAATCAGGGTATCATCACTTATGCATCATTGAGGCATATATCCATAAGACTACATTTCATACTTGTTACAAACCTTATGAATTCATAGTTGTGTCTTTTGGGTTAACAAATATGTCGTCGATGTTCATGAGTTTGATGAATGGTGTGTTTCACACCTACTTTGATAGGTTTGTCCTAGTGTTTTTAGATGATATTCTAATCTATTCGAGGACCATGGAGGATCATGAGGAGCAGCTAAGGAAGGTGTTACGGTGTTTGAGGGAGAACTAGTTATATACTAACTTGGAAAAATGCAAGTTGTTCCAGATGAAGGTGAAATATTTGGGTCATGTTATCTCTTGTGAGGGAATTGTCATGGATCCTTCAAAGATGAAAGCTATCTTGGATTGGCTTGCACCCACTAATGTTGCAGAGGCTCACAATTTCATGGGGTTAGTAGGTTACTACTGATGATCTGTACAGGGGTTAAATTCGAGGATAGCCCACCCCATCACTTCTCTATAGAGGAAAGTGAAGAAATTTATTTGTTCAAAGTAGTGCCATGTAGCTTTTTAGACTCTTAAAGAGAGGTTAACCAGTGCACCTATCTTGGCTACTCTTGATCCTATTGGGGATTTTGTGGTTTGTATAGATGCTTCCTTGGAGGTTTTAGGAGCTATGTTGATGTAGGATGGTCATGTGATTGCCTATAAGTCTTGCAAACTCAAGGATCACAAGTTGAAATATCCTACACATGATCTAGAGATAACCGTTGTGGTTCATGATTTGACAAGATGAGCTTTCTATTGGGGCATCAGTTTGAGCTACACAATAATCATCATAGTTTGCAGTATATTTTCACACAGCCTAATCTGAAGGTGAGACATAGACGATGGATGGAGTTCTTATGTGAATATGATTTTGAGGTGAAATTAATTTAGGGAAAGGAGAATGTGGTTGTGGATGCACTTAGTAGGAAAAGACACGAGCTATCGACAGTGACTCTTGGTGTGGATTTGAGGAGCCAAATCCTTTTAGCACTTCCTTTAGATAGTTGGTATCAAGAGGTGAGGTCTGAGGTGGAGTCAGGAAGAGTTTTAGAGGGAAGTTTTGCAAGATATTCCCTTGAGTCAAATTGCCTCTTGAGGTACTTGGGTTGTATTTATGTTCCTTCCTTAGGTGATCTTCATACTTTGATCATGACAAAGGAACATTAGGAACCTTATTCAACTCATCTTGGTGTCAAAAAGATGCACGCAAACCTTCAAAAAATATACTTTTGGGCCAGAATGAGGAGAGATATTACTAATTTTTTGTCAAGATGTCTAGAGTATCAGAGAGTGGAGGCAAAAGAATAGTATCGTGTAGGTCTTTTGCAGCCCCATCTAGTCCCAGAGTGGAAATGGGACATTATCTCATTAGATTGTATTGTTGGTTTTCCCATTTCTTCCCATTAGCATGATGCCATTATGGTCACTGTGGATAGGTTGATGAAGGTAGCACAATTCTCTCCTGTCCAATCCTCATACAATGCTTTATCAGTTGCCATAGTTTTCATGGAGGACATTGTTAGGTTATATGGTATTCCTTGCCAAATTATTTCAAATAGAGATCTAGTGTTTACTTCAACTCTTTGGACATCCCTGCAGTATGCATTGGGGACTCGGTTGAACTTCAGTTCAGCTTATCATCCAAAGACTGATGGGTAGACCAAGAGGGTCAATCAAATCCTCAAAGATATGCTTCAGATGTACGTCATGTATTTTTAGTCACATTGGGAGGACTACCTATATTTGGTGGAGTTTGCATACAATAATAGTTGGCCTCCCTTCCATGCATTATATGGTCATCTGTGTTGGACCCCTTGAGTTGGGATCATTTGGAGGATAGAGTTATTGGTTCAGAGATGCTTTAGGAGATGGAGCAGTAGGTGTTTCACATTAGGGAGCATTTGGTGGTAGCCCAGGATATACAAAAGAAATATGTTGATGCTCATAGGGTGGACCGTCATTTCTTAGTTGGAGATCAGGTATTTCTGTGAGTGCATCCATGAAAGAGTCTAATCCATTATGGAAAAGGATCTAAGCTCGCACAATACTTCATTGGGCATTTTGAGATCTTGGAGATGATTGATCTTGTAGCATATCGTCTTTCTTTTCTACCCAGTCTCTCATGTATTCATGATGTGTTTCACATTTCAGTTCTCAGACCTTATTATCCAGATATATCTCACACCCTTGATTGAAATGCATTATAGGTAGAGGATGGGCAGTTGGCTTTGGAACCCATGGGCATCATAAAACATAGGAGACTCACACTCAAGGGATGAGAAATCGACCAAGTCAGGGTCTAGTGGGATCTGAGTGATGAGTCTTCTACTACCTAGGAGGATGCTTGTAGGATGAGAGAGTTATACCCACATCTGTTTGTAGGCTTCTAGGAGTAAGCCTGGTCCTAGGGGGGAGGATGTAGTGCCCCTCAATTTTCCTTTTTGTTTTGGATAGTTACACAGATTGTATTTGGATAGTTTGATACTTGTTGATGACAGTTGGACATTATGATACTGTTTGATGACACTTGGATATTATGACACATTGATGCTTAGTTATGATGATACTTGATGACACTGCTATATCTGATTTTTTATGCTTATATCATGTTTAGTAGATCAGTTGAATTGTTCTGTGAGTTATCATTGATATGAGTATTATGCGTTTATTGGATTTATATTCTTTCATGATTTGATATCGATGTATTGTGTGTCGATGTTTTGGTGAAGGGGAACAGGGTCACATCACTCCCTTGTGAGTGCCCTGTAATGCCGCGATTTTCCCCTCATGATATGTTTGCTTTTTTTTCTATATACATGTCCAACCGTGTGGTTTGTTGTAAGTTGCAGGTACTAGGCATCAAATCCACCTGAATTGTCATGTTTGAGCGTTCCTTAATCCCAATGGAGGTTGTTGTTTTGAAGATAGCATTGGTTCCCCCACGTTGAGCCATCATCCTCATCAAAGATGAGTATCTGTGTGTCACACCTATCTGTAAGGTCCATTCAAGTTATGTTGTTGATGTTACTGTCATTTTTCTTTTTGTTTTGTCTAGTAGTCAAGTATTGTGTGACAGTATATTCATTTGGGTAATGTTCATGTTTGTTCCCTTGTTTCAAGATTATTATGTTAAATAAAGAATATTGAAATTAATAAGGCTTTGGAATACTTAAAATAAAAGTTTTATAAAGTTGAAGTATTGATTAAATAATAATAATAATGTCCTTATTTGTTTTAAATAAATTTAAAATTAAGGTTTAATAAGAGAATTTAATGAATAAATATATTAAATTATGATAATATGCAAAATTTGTGAAATAAAGAATTAAATTAATAAATTAATATTTAATTATTCAATTCATTTATGTGTAAATCATAAGATATGATTTAAAAAATATTAAAAAAAAATTACAAGTTGAAGACATTGTCAATAGTGGGGAAGATAAAAGAAAATTAATTAATTAATTTAATGTAGTGGAAGGCTTTTATAGATGGGGGTAATAAGTAAAGTAGTTGGAGTTAACTGGGAGAGGGGATTTTGGATTATTTTTCTAAAAACAAATCTTGAAAACTTTTTCATGAATATTTTCCCTCTTCTTGGAGTTTGTTTCTAGTTCTTGAAAGTTGATTCTTGATCTTGGAGACTTTTGGAGTCGGGGATTTCAGTATTGGTGGAGATTTTGGAAGTGGGTTGAGTTGCAGGCTGGAAGTGGTGAGTTATGCAACAAAACTTCCTCAAGCAAGTAGGAGAAGCTAGGTTCCACCATTTTCCTAGTTTATATGTTGTTTAGGAAATGAATTTCCAATGTTGTGTTGTTGAAGTTAAACATTTACTTGATAATTTGAGTGTTTCAATTTCAATGACTACATATGGGGCTATTTTGTTTGAGCTAAAAATTTGGATTTTGTATTCGACTGGATAAGTTGCCCAAGCCATTCAACATACTTTTACAAATACTATTGGCCATTGAATTCTTTCACATGTATTTGTTTGTTTGTGTTTCTTTATGCTGGTTGGAGCGATTGCTCTTCATATCTTGCATTTTGTGCTCTGTATCTTAAGATAAATCATATTTGGTTGTTATTAAACTCCATGTTTTCTCCTTTTAATTCATTGGATGTTGTTAAATGTGACTCATGTTACCTTAAGTCTGGGAATAATTCACTACTAATTAAATGATCCATCTATGCTTATCTTATTTTTATAATGTATTCCTATCATCCAGCCACAACCTTAAATAGAGGATCTCTCATTCGTAGTGGTGTCTCTATAATTCAAGTATCCAAAATTTGATATCTTTGGATGGATTTTATTCTACATAGAAGTATTTCCTTGGTCTAGATCTAGCTTCACACATTAGATCACGTATTCTCTATGTTATATGGGTTGCAGATGTCGCTTATTGCTTTCTCTTTGTTTGGCAAACTCACACTAGTTAACTTGAGATTCATTATTTGTTTTTCTAAGATAATTCCACTATACACTAGGAGTTTGGGGTCGACCATATTGCATGCCTTATCTTCGACATAATGCTAGATGTATCTGGGTGATCCGACAATAGTTGTTTACAATTTTTGGCCAAACTGGACATTGAAATTATTATTTTTAACTAAATCTTCACTTTCGGGCACCTATAGCGGCTAAACCGTGAGGAATTTGAAGATGATGCAAAATAGAGTTTCATGAAATTTTGTCTATAGATTCTAAATATATTTTTATCAATTTTTTTGGAATTATATTGCACTTCTTTTTCCATCTCCCTCGAAAACTAGTTTTTTTCAAAAAACAACATTTTTAAAAAGTGATGTTCATTGTATAATGTATAACTTTTTTTCCATGAAGGATAAAATTCTAATTCTTTTGAATTTATATTTGTAACACTGATATCTAGTGCTTCCACTTGGTTAGATAGTTTTTTATTGAATATTTTTTATTTAATCAAATTTTGAAGTCAAACCAATTATAATTTAGACATAGTGCGACAGTATAACACGTAACTTTTTTTGTATGCATCGAAATTCAAAATTATTTTTTTTGTTGGATCAAGGACTTCAATATCTGGTGCACTCATATTTTTCATTCTTTTTTATTACTATTTTGCCACATGTGTAGAACAAAGAGCTTGATTTTTGGTGAAAAACCTACATTCACAAGAAATAAAAAATAAATATAATAATCAAATTAAATTTAATTAAAATTATACTTTTTTGGAAGCTTATAATAAGAACTACATGATTACAAAAATAAATTTTAAATTAATTCATTTGATCCCCCAAAAGGTAAATCAAAAGTGATTTTTTATTAGCATTTTGATAGGTGTAAAGGAGACTCCATTATAGGTATGGTTTAAAACTAACGAGGTTCTATCCAAGGGGAATTGGTATAAGGTGGTTTGATCAAACCCTCTTCAATTGGAATCCTTTAAATGGAACTTTTCAAGGCTTAAATAATTATATTTTCTAAAAATATGCAATTTCAACAAAAATTAGGATCTCCCAGAAAGTGTAAACCACTATTGTGGCAACACCCATCTATGAATGCATTTATCCTTAATCCTCTCCCTATTCATAAATTAGAGTTTACTTTTCCTCTTGCACATAAGTTAATTTTTATGGAGTTTCTAAATGTTTATATACATATACATATACATATACATATATATATACATATACATATACATATACATATACATATACATATACATATACATATACATATATATATATATATATATATTGCGCATACATGTCTACATATGTGTATATGTATATGTATATATATATATATATATATATATATATATATATATGATATATATATATGATCTATAGTCAGTATAAATTCCATCTATGAATGCAGGATCCTTATCCTCTCCCTATTCATCCTCGTCATAAGTTAATTGTTATGGAGTTTTAAACCCCATTACACATATATATGTATATATATATATATACATATATATACATATACATATATACATATATATATTATATATATATATATGTATAATATGTATATGTATATGTATATATGTGTATATATGTGTATATATGTATATATATATATGTATGTATATATATACATACATACATACATACATACATATATATATGGGTGATCCCACAATACTGGTTTACAATTTTTGGCCAAACTAGACAATAAAATAATTTTTTTTACTAAATCTTCACTTTCGGGCACCTATAGCAGCTAAATCGTGAGGAATTTGAAGATGATGCAAACTAGAGTATCATGACATCTTTTTTTCAAATTCTAAATATATTTTTTCCAAATTTTTTGGAATCAAATTGCACTTCTTTTTCCATCTCCCTCGAAGACTAGTTTTTTTCAAAAAACAACATTTTTAAAAAGGGATGCTCACCGTATAACACAATTTTTTTTCCATGAAGAATAAAATTCTAATTCTTTCAAATTTAGATTTCTAACTCTGACATCTAGTCCTTCCACTTGGTTAGATAGTTTTTTATTGAATATTTTTTTTGTAATCAAGTTTCAAGTCAAACCAATTACAATTCAGACATAGTGCTACCGTATAACACAATTTTTTTTGTATATATCAAAATTCAAATTTTTTTTGTTGGATCAAGGACTTCAATATCTAGTGCACTCATATAATTTTTCAAATTTTTTTTTGATAATCTACTATTTTTTCACATGTGCATAACAAACAGCTTGATTTTTAGTGAAAAACCTATGTTTAATAAAACTAAGAAAACAAATACATAATAAAACCAAAACATATTAAAATTATATTCATTGGATTGCTCGTTTCAAGGACTACCTGATTCCAATTGGGTCTGTGAAGGCTCCACCATTTTCATCTTCAACTTGAGCTTCAAAGTGCAAAAATTTTGATTTTTTTTGTGAACAAGGTCAAAAATCAGGGAAAAGGGCGTTCGATCGAACCTGGGTTCGCTTGAACCCAGGTTCAATTAAACCCCCTTCCAAAAATGGGTTTCCATTTTCTTTTTTGGCCAATTGGTCCATACATGCATTAAATGGGTTCGCTCAAACCCTAGTTTGAGCGAACCCTCTTTTGGTTTGTTCGAACCCCCAAAATGAATTTTTTTGGCATGGGGTCATTTTTTACAACTTTTCCTTCCTCAAATGTTCAAATTGTTAATCACTTTTGTGGGTTTACCCATATATATATATGTATGTATGTATGTATGTATGTATGTATGTATGTATGTATGTATGTATGTATGTATGTATGTATATGTATATATATGTATACATATATATACATATACATATATACATATTTATACATATATATACATTCATATATATTTATTTATATATATAAGTTTATTTTGTGATATTTGTGTAGTGTATATTCATATGTATGTGTATTTGAATAAATTGAAGAAATATTGTTGTCTCTACTACAATGCAATTATGGCTGGAAATTTATGAAACAAAAAAAAAAATTTCTCGTGGAAAGATTGATATAATTATAATAGAGTAGACAAAAATTAGTGTATCTTGAAAGAGAGTACCTTGATTTAGATGATTAATTAAATAACATGGAATGAATATCTCATTAACCAATTCTAAAATCTATTGTTCTTTTATTGTTTGAATTGTTTTCTAAGGCAAGTGAATGGGTATTGTCTGAAAATGAATTATGGGTTTTGTTCAATGTTTATGACATCTTGGGAAGTGAAATTTTGGAGTCTTCTAGAGGCTAGGGACTATTGTCTTTTTGTGGGAATCCTTTTCATTCTTTAAAATGATTATTTTATATTAAATGAGTATATGATGGCCATCAACCTTGCACAGTGTATCCACCTATGTGGTTGAACTTTTGGAACTTGTGAGAAAGAAGGGTTATGCCTCATCATATTGTTTTGTTAATGAATTCTTGTGAATTGGGAAAGTGGATTTTCTCTTTTATTTTATTGGGGTCTCCTTGTTGTCAGTAGGGGAATGGTTCTCAATGGGGGCCAACACACAAAGTGATGCCTGGGTAACCCATGTGGGAGTTTTATAATTACTTAAGTGATAACCTAAAATGAACTAGGGGGTTGGGTAGTAATCACACTAATAAAGATAAGTTAATGCCTCACTCATGGATCAAGTGCTTGTATAGGCTTGAGATGAGTTGAGAAGGCCTAGAATGACAAGATCAACTGACTCGTCCTCATGAGAGGTATGTTGATTCCGTATAGGGTTGCATGACGGCTGGAGATTAGTAGAGGCTACCAGGGTAACCCAAGATGGGGCCTGAGGTGTAGGAAGAACTTCCTGGGTAACCCATGCAAACTATGTGATGACACTCCTACAAAAAGATAGCATCCCCTTGTCTCTTGTTTTCCTTGGATGTTTTTTTGCCTCTGGAAGTGGTGTACTATCATTTTATGTTGTACTTTACTTGTTCATTGATGTGATCTGTTAGCCTTGTATTGTTTATTATCTTTTACCTGATTATGTTGTGGGACCCTTTGCTATCTCCTAACATGGGGGGTGAACCTTTGGGTCCCACATGGTTGTGTGGAAAGTGCATTGAACTCCATTGGGTTCCCTCTCCTTGTTTGTGATTGCGGTGACTTCTCCTGGATGGAAAACTTCTGCATTTTTACCAGTTCATGTGGATCATTACTCTTGTACTTGTATTGTACCATAAATCTTATGTATCATGTATCATTATTTGATGTACACTCCTCACATGTATACGAGGAGATACTGTTGTTCAGATGTATAAATGTAATGATGTAAATTGATGTCGAACTCTATTATGCAATGAACTACATAACAGATATTATTGTATATGTAATTAAATTAATTTATTCAATTGATCTCTATGGAATATATGTTATGGTTGTGTCATATTTGATCTTGTAAATGTGATGGTTAATTTACCTTCTTATTGTAGATGGAATATAATTAATGTAATGACTTTCAGCTCTTGCTTGTTTAATTAATGGGAATTAAGTAGTCTAGTCATGGACCTTAGAGGACTTAGGTTAGATTTGTGCTAATGTTTCATTTGCAATAGTGTGTTTATTGCACTTCAAAAAAAAAATTCCAGTTTAGGTGTTAGTGTGTTGTCCTCTAGGGTTTTGTGGTGGGGGCATTACAAGTTCACATAGAACTTTTGACAATCCATAAAATCATTACATCATGATGAAATAATTCATGCATCATTATTTAATAACATATATTATCCTCTCATCAAAACATATCAATATTTTGAAGTTGTTGAATGATCTAATTTAGTTAGAATTTTTATGTTGAGCACACCATAATAACATCAAAATCACCTCATACTAACATCATCAATATAACCCTTGCTCTTGAAATATGATTATTTCATGTTGAAATCATCATCAAAATTATTCATTTGAAATTGATATCTACTAATCATAAATGAATCAATTCACTTGGAATTTATTGCATTACTACTTTGTTGAACACATAAATTTACAAAGAGGGGGTGAATTAATATATTAATAATTTTTTTCCTTAACCAATATACTAATTATCATCAAAGTACCATTAAGGACATTAGATTAAATAGTTCACATGATAACACCAGATTTATGTGGAAACCTTAGAGGAAAAATTCAAGGTGAGAAAAGGTACTTGGATCTACTACCCAAATCCAACCTCATAAAAATAATGAGATATTAAAATTATTTTATAGGCACCAAACCACTAGAGACACCATTTCTTAAAGTAATTTATAGACACCAACCTAAAAGAGACTCCAATCCCCCAAATTGAGCACCAACTCAAAAAAAGAGGCACCAACATCACATGGAACAAGAGGAATCAACCTTAGAATTCACTGAAATGATTATAATATAACTTACAAACAATTCTCTATTAGAAATTCTCTTAGAATTAATTTTCATAATTTTACATTTTCATGCACACTTTGTTCTCCTTCACATAACTTTTCTCCTCCCTGAAAAAGAAGACATAAAAATATTAGACTGATGACTCACCAATGTAGAGTCATAGTTTTGTACTTTTAAACACATTACTAATCTTCACAATTTTCAAAACTCTTAAACCACTTGCATAAATATTGATCTAGGATGAGGGAAAAAATTCTTATACTGTCATAGACCAAATTCTTAGTACTATTAGTGTTGAGGAATTCAACCTATAAAAAATATTTCTTATCGTGCTATCATTTTGGCCTACAAAAATTCAAAATTTGAACTAGGAACTAGCCATTTTAAAAAATGAGGCACTGATAGCACATGGAATAAGAGGAATCAACCTCAAAATGCACTGAAATGATTTAAATATAACGTACAAACAATTCTCTATTTGAAATGATCTTCGAATGAATTTTCATAAATTTACTTTTTCATGCACATTTTGTTCTCCTTCACATAACTTTTCTCTTCCCTGAAAGAGAAGACATAAAAATATTAGACTAATGACTCACCAATTTGTAGAGTCATAGTTTTGTACTTTTCAACACATTACTAATCTTACCAATTTTCAAAACTCTTAAACCACTTGCATAAATATTGATCTAGGATGAAGGAATTTTTTTTTATATTGTCATAGACCAAATTCTTAGTACTATTAGTGGTGAGGAAGTCAACATATGAAAAATATTTCTTATTGTGCTTTCATTTGGCCTACGCAAATTCAAAATTTGATGTAGGAACTAACCATTTGAATCTAGACCATACATATTCATTTTTATGGGCTTGAAAGTAAGATGAATATTCAATGAACAAATTGAACAAACACACATGCCCCCAGGATATTATTGGCCTATAGAATGAAATTGTTGAAAATTATTGGATGCGTGTCATCATCTTACACTTCTATATGACCTCTCTCCTCTCTACAGTCATGTGGTAGGCATTGATTTATCATTGAAAATTCATTGACAATGACATCATCCTAAACACACATCAATATTCCATATATTTACACAAATAGAGATAGAATATATAGGTTTGCCGTTACAAACAAGAAGACATATGACACATGTCCCTACCACACAACCTTCCTTCTTTCCATTACATACACATGCCAACACTTCACATACTCATGGATATAATATTTTGGAAACAAAAAGCTATGTGAAGCATAAATCTAGGGTGAATCAATCACATAATGACAAGTAGCATTGATAGGGATTAAGTGGGACCATCTAATAAACTTTGAAACTTCCGCATGCGGTAATCAAATAAAGAGAGAATGATGATACTAAAGGGGTTATGTTATAAGTTAAGTGACCTATAACCTTTGATATCCAATGAATGATGAAATATAACATAAAGTGAATAACCAAGAAAACACTTAGGGTTGTAAGAGAATTAGGGATAAAACTCTACCAAGTCCACAAGCCCTAACAAAAGCATGTAATCCATGTCTAGAATAATAACAATACTAATAGTAGAACAAAATGGATTAGAGAAACAAAATATAGAAGGAAAATATTGAAAAATTTTGTAACTTCACCTCCTTATATGTGTTGACACAATGTATAATCCTTGACATCAATGAAAAAAAGCGTATTTCAAAAAATCTCCCCCTTTTGGCTGATGGAAACACATAACATAAACTATTTTGAATGTTTGATTATCTCCCCCTTTATGCAATTATGATTTTTCTATACTCTTGTATGTACTCTCCCTTTCTCTAACTCTCCCTATTTGACATCAATGGCAAGGGGATATAAGAAGACTCGTTTCATTATAATGCATTATGTTCTTCTACCTTTATGGACCAATACTTGTATCTCTCCCATTTGTATCTCTTTGTATCACTCCCTCCAAGGGAAATAATCTAGAGACAAAGGAATTAAGTATTCCCCATAAACATGTGATTCATTCAGGTATTCACTAAAAGGAAGGTGTTTCCACTCCCATCTTCTATCTAAGATATTGATATGTCTCATTGGAAAGGGTTTTTGTAAATATGTCCACAATTTGATCATTTGTAGGTAGACATTCTAATTTGAATTCAAGTGTGGAGGACCAGGATGATGTTGTATCTAATGCATGGACTTTGACTTTTCAAATAGATAGGAGTATCCTTGTTCATACCTAACATAAAAAAACCTTGTTTGATCGTGTGAAATAATGAAGCCATCAGGGTATGTGCAGGATCATGGTGCACCAAAAAGTGGCAATATTTGTAGGGTATGTAGCTGACGACTTTTTTTTCACCCAAAATTAATGAAACGAAAAGGGTTTTTAGAGGAGATTCTCAGCTTTCCAAAAATATAAATTATGATTTAATTTGAATTTAATAAATAATTATTATTCATTTTCTATTAGAATTATGACTAAAGATCGATCGATAGGCTGATTGAAAACATCTATAACTTTCAAGCGGTATCATATTTTTTGAATCCAAAACATGCATCACATTCTATGCTTAACATACTATAGGATTAAAAAGAATAAAAAATAAATTTCATGAAGTTTTTGACCAAGTTAAGGTGGCCAAAGCAGGGCGAGTTTTATATTTTCTAAAAGTTGTAATAAAAGATTAAATTAATTATTTAATTGGAAAAAAATTACAAAATATGCATCACATCTGGACATGAGTCCTCTACTTATATATAAAATCTTACAAAAAAATGTTATCATTTTATTATGGTTGGTGGTCGGGACACCTTACTTCTTATTTTTTCCTGAAATTTAAATACTACTGCATTGAAATTTCAAATTTTCACCAAATAGATTTTATTTATTTTTAAATAAACCTAGTATTTTAGAAACTACATTCAATTTTCTACAAATTCTATTCTTACATATTTTGGAAATAATATAGATAACTTATTAAAATATTTACGTCAAGTTTCCTAGCACTAATTTTTCTAAATTTTTTGCCACTTAAGGGCCTGTTTTTTGCACGATGATCCTGCACATACCCGTCAAAGTAAGGAGACTAATACACAAAAGGTATGAAGAACTTGATATTTCCTAGCCATTGTTTTACCAAAGACTACTCTCACACATGCAAGACAAGTATTCGTTAAGGTTGTATTGCAATAATATCCAACAAGCACAACAAACAAAAGAAATGATCAATGTACCATTCCTTTCTCTCTAAATTAGTTTTAGATATCCTCAAGAGATTATTAGCACAAAATAATACGATAAATGAAAAGAAAAGATCAAAATGAGAAAATGTCAATGTTATCATATCTCTTGCTAGAGAGTGTTGTTTTAGATGATATTCACTGATGTCTATTGTTTGAATGATATATCTGTAAGACATGTTTTGATGTTGATTGGTTGATAGTTGTTTGATAGGCTATTCATATGAATGCTAACTGCAATGTTTAACCATGATCAAGACTCAAGACTCTTGGGTTTAAATTTTTTTTCTCCACTAGTTGTTGTACTTATTTTTATTTGTGTTACCAAGTGTTGAAGGTCATGTTCAATTTTATTATGTGTGAAATTTTATTATGGGTGAAAGAAAGATGAGATGTCTGATTTTTTTCCAAAATATTTTAATGTTTTTGACCTTTTGACATGTTTCGAGGCTACTTTTGGTTTTCTTGTGGTTTTATGAATGTTTTAACCTTTCAAAATGTTATGAGGATGTTTTGGACTTTATGAAGATATTGAGGTTATTTTCAGATTTTCAAATTTATAAATGTTTTAAATTTTTCTAGGGTTAGATGAAAAGAACAAGACCTAAGGGGGGAAATACCTATGCCTCAAGGGCTCATCGGAGATGGTCTTTCCTACATAACTACACATAGGCTTTGTAGTTTGGTTATTGGACTTGGATATTAGTGCATGATGGCTAATAATGTTTTTAGTTTTTGATGTTTTTGACCTAATTTGGATGTTTTTGTATTTTCAACATGATTTGAATTTTTTTGGATTTTTGATATGATTTGAATTTCTTTTTTTACATGTTTCAAATGTTTTTGGATTTTGACATGTTTTGAATATATTTTGGATTTTGAATTTTTTTGGACGTTTTTAATATTTTAAGATGCTTAAATATTTTTGAATTTTCCAATTGATACCTAGATCATGATGTCAATATCACATTGTGAGATATTGTACATGTATCAAGAGTTACTTGAAAGCAAGATGCAAGTACCCACCCCAAGTGTCTAGTAACGTTTGATACTTCGGGATCAAATGTGTAAATTAGGATAATGAATGGATAAGCATGCAAAGGATATGAAAGATTTATCTTGTGATAGGATCATTAGGATAATGTGAAATATAGGCTATGAGAATTCATGGCATAAAATGGAATCAATGGTAAAAATCATGTCAAGATTGTGCCCTAAGCAAGGTTGAAGTATATGCCAAACCTTTGTTAAGACTAAGAGAATCTGGTAGATTTGGATGAAGATGGATTGGATGAATGGTATATTGGATGGATGGAGGGAATGCTAGATTTATTATGAATGGGATGATATGCTTCCATATGAAATGGCACACATATATGCTTGATTCTACTCATGACACCTGTTTTCTAGGTTTTCATCATGGTACTTGACTAAAGTGTCACCATAATGGTTTTCACTGGAGAACAATTTTTCTCTTTACTATTTTCTAGATTTATTTATTTATTTTGTTTTCTATTATTTTTGAAATTTTATGCTTACTTCAAAGCACTTGGTGGTTCTTATGTAGAGGTTTCTAATTTCAAGATGTTCCAATGATATCTAGACTAGAGGAGTTGCTTTGCCAAGGTATAGGCTCTTGTATCTAACCTTTGATACTTTTTGTCTTCTTTATTGATACTGGAGTTAACCTCATATAGATATGCACATTGTGATAGATTTCCCTTAGAGTCCTTATGATAAAGTGTGGCTACCAAGATATAGTCAATGCAAGATTTGGATATTGAAGTGGATGGTAGAATTCAATGAGGAATATGAGATGTAGATGTATTGGTAGAAAATTTAGAATATTTGACTCTCCAAAATTAGAAAGACGATCAATGAAGGATGAGGGTATGTGCAAGATCATGATGGGCCAAAAAGTGGCAATATGATGGCTATGTGGTTGGCGACTATTTTTTTACCCAAAATTGATGAAATAAAAAGGGTTTTTAAATGATATTCTCATCTTTCCACCGATATAAATTATGCTTTACTTTGAATTTAATAAGTAATTATTATTCATTTTCTATTCAAATTATGACTAAAGTCCTGATTGATAGGTTGATTGAAAAACATCTATAGCTTCTAAACAAGTATCACATTTTTGAATCCAAAACATGCTTCACATACTATAGGATTAAAAAAAGAAAATTGAATTTCATGAAGTTTTGACCAAGTTAAGGTGGTCGACATATGAGTTTTTATATTTTTAAAAAAGTTGTAATAAAAAATCATAATTAACTATTTACTTAGAAAAAAATTACAAAAAAATATGCATCACATTGGGGAATGAGTCCTCTACTTATATCTAAAATATTATAAAAAAAAATTTATCATTTTATTATGGTTAGGGTGGTTAGACAGAACCTACTTCTTATTTTTTCCCTGAAATTTAAGTACCACTACATTGAAATTTCAATTTTTCACCAAATAGCTTCTTTTTTTTTTAAACAAACCTAGTAGTTTAGAAACTACATTCAATTTTCAATAGATTCTATTCTTACATATTTTTGAAATAATATAGATAACTTATTCAAATTTTTATGTCAAGTTGCCAAACTCTGATTTTTCTGAATTTTTTGCTACTTAAGGGCTTGTTTTTTCCATGATGATCCTACACATACCCATGAATATAGAATTTTGAATGGAACTATGACCAACTTCTTAATATACCTTGTATGTCACTTTTGAAGCCTTATTTTGCATTTGTTGGTATCTTTGATGGATGAAATTCCCTCTTATGCATTTCCCCATAATTTTTTGACTAGTGGAGTTTGATTGCGATGATTTTCTTTCTTTTTCTTTGGCATTCATTTTTTTTTTCTTGTTCATTTTGATTTATCAATTATTTTTCTTCGATTACTTTTTCTTTTCTTTGATATAGACTTTTTTCTTTGTGTTTGTCCCAACTGGTGAGTGGAAAGGTGCAAGAATGACAATTCATGATATGGCTAGTTGTAGCATTGGTAGTGGTTTTATCATAAGGACTCCTCGTGCTCCCCATGTTGATATTTGCACTAGATAAAGTTTCCCCCTATATGATGGAGGTATTGTTGGCATGATTAGATACTTCAACTACTAAATACCTAATTCCTTGTTGCTTAGGATTGTTGATTGTCTTGATTGATTCCAAGATACCATATTTATGTAGGCCTAATCCTTTACCCTGATAATGTATTCGCTACCAAAATGCCACTAAATATTATTTTTCTTGGAAACATGATTTTGCTTCTTTTATATTTTGTTGGGAATCCTCATAGGGACTAATAGATGTAGATTTTGATTGTTCTTCAATAGATGCTTGTGATTTATAGTCAATGTAGGAATTTTCTTCATAATCTATGTCTTGAATGTCACTCTAAAATTCTACTATCACTTGATCATTTGGAGGAATGTCAAGATTAGGAGACTATTTATTTGAAATAAGAATCTCATGGGTAGGAATTGGTATATGAATATGGTGATAATTCTTTACGTCTTGGATGGATTGGAAGATATTCATTAATTCATGATAGTATTTTGAAGTATTGAGCTCTTCATCATGACTTATGTAAGATCAAATATCAGTAATCGATTGGAAAATACTATGGAGATCATGGTAATTCTTTAGAAATATAAGATCTTGATCTTGACTTGATTCAGATAAACTTTTATCATACTCAAGATTGTCTTCTTGACATGACCCTTGGGTGGAAGGTATAACAAGG
This sequence comes from Sequoia sempervirens, assembly GCA_007258455.2. Classification (NCBI taxonomy): domain Eukaryota; kingdom Viridiplantae; phylum Streptophyta; class Pinopsida; order Cupressales; family Cupressaceae; genus Sequoia; species Sequoia sempervirens. The sequence continues at coordinate 179,622,325 of VDFB02168118.1, forward strand.
ATGAAAGACCCTTCATTAGTCTTAATGGGCTCAAATGAGGTGATGGGGATTTCTTTTTGCTTTGGAACTTCTTTGATATGGAAAAAAATGAAGTTGTTTGAAGGAGTTATGTTGCAATATGAGACATATTTAATGCCATTTCAAAATGAAACATTGCTAGACACCATTGATCGATCTTGATTATGTAGTAGGAACGTATCTTGATACATGTCCAATTTCTCATCTTTTGAGGAATGAGTAGTATGGATATGTCCTAGTATGTTATCATAGGTATGACTCACATTGTTATAGCTTGGCACTTTTCCAAAATCTTTGGCCTTCCCATGATCAGGCATTGGATTTGTATAGATTCCTAAATTTTCATTCCCTAATTTTTGATTGACATGGACTTCTCCTTGATCAATAAGGTATTGGATGAGATGTTTGATTTTGATACAATTTTATGTTTTATGACCTTTTGTACAATGGTATTGGAAAAAATCCTTATCATAATACCATTAAGGTTCTATTTCAAGTTTAGGATAATTGTAGTGATCAGCAAATTAAATGTGTTTTGATTAAATTAATTTCTTTAGGACCATTTCTATAGGTTCCCCTAAGGGAGTGAAGTGTCACTGAGGAGCAATATTTTGTCTTTTTGGTGGTCCTCATGAAGGATTTACATTTTGAATATTTTTTTTGTGTTTTTCTATGTATGTGGGTTAGATGGTGTCTTGATAAAAACCTTTGCATCCACCACATCATCATTAGTAATGCTCTTATTTCTAGCCCAAAATTGGGGTTTTCCACTAGAACTAGATAGTTTATTATTTTTGTAAATCTACATTACTCTCTTAGTAATGAGGGCCCTCTCAATATTAATCCCTTTTCATATGAGTTCATCAAATGTCATTATGCATTGCATTCTTAGTTGGAAGGCTAAATTTGTGTCTAAGTTTCCTACAATGATTTCTACTTGTTGCTTCTTAGGCATGGGCCATTTAAATTTTATTTCCTTATTTTTGCATCTTTGTAAAAGAGATGCAAATTATTCTCCCTTATTGTATTTAATTGTGTAAAGTTCTTCCAATTTTATGTATGCATCAACTTTTTAGGAAATGTGTGGTACAAATTGATTTATTATCTCTTGGAACATTTTGATTCCTTGGGGTAAGCATGGAAATCACTCTTTGGCTTGCCCTACCAAACTTATTGGAAGAGACACATAAGGTATGAAACATTGTATGATAGTTCCATGCATGTGACCTAGAACTCTCTAATATGTTCCTTGGGATTTCCATGTCCTTTGTATTTATTGAATTTGGGTATTTTGAAATTTGGAGGAAATGGTATCATTGTGATACTTCGATCAAATGGGTATGGGCATAAATATTGAACCCTATAAGACTTCTTGGTTTTCCCCATTTGAATTTCTTGAATATTTTTATTTAACATTTGAATTTGTGAGGCTACATCCATTAATGGAGAATTTGGTTTATACATGTGTAAATTTTGATCTTGACATGGAGGATCATTCATGCCATGTACAGTTAACAAATACAATTGAAATGAACTAAGTAAAACACAATAATTCACCGGTTAACCAGATTCCATGAAATTAAGCCTACAACTCAAGAAATATTTATTTAAAAAGAATTAAACATCAATTAAAGACAAATAAAACTAAACTATGAATGTAAACAACAATCCTAGGGTGGATTAAGTGCAATTGAGTAAAGGTTCGATGTTGTATTGCTTAAATTTCCTTATCCATTATGACATTGATACATAAGCTTGGTGAAATATGCTAATGGTGATCCATAAAATGCTCAAAAGCTCAAGAAGTGAGTATGAATTTGAGTAGAGTAAGGGTGAGCTCTCAATGTTTGTGAATAAATTCTCATATAAAATGAGGAGTATTTATAGATTTTTGGATTTAA
>VDFB02168118.1:179624343-179651060 GCA_007258455.2 Sequoia sempervirens
ATGTTAAATAAAGATTATTGAAATTAATAAGGCTTTAGAATACTTAAAATAAAAGTTTTATAAAGTTGAAGTATTGATTAAGTAATAATAATAATGTCCTCATTTGTTTTAAATAAATTCAAAATTAAGGTTCAATAAGGGGAATTAATGATTAAATATATTAAATTATGATAATATGCAACAAGTGGGAAATAAAGAATTAAATTAATAAATTAATATTTAATTATTTGATTCATTTGTGTGTAAATCATAAGATATGATTTAAATACTATAAAATATAATTACAAGTTGAAGAAATTATGAATAGTGAGGAAGATAAAAGAAAATAAATTAATTAATTTAATGTAGTGGAAGGTAGTTACGGATGGGGGTGATAAATAAAGTAGTTGGAGTTAACTGGGAGAAGGGATTTTGGATTATTTTCTGAAAACAAATCTTGAAAACTCTTTCATGAATATTTTCCCTCTTATTGGAGTTTGTTTTTGGTTCTTGAAAGTTGTTTCTTGATCTTGGAGGTTTCTAGAGTTGGGGATTATAGTGTTGGTGGAGATTTTGGAAGTGGGCTGAGCTGCAGGCTGGAAGTGGTGATTTCTGCAACAAAACTTCCTCGGCCAAGTAGGAGAACCTAGGTTCCACCATTTTCCTAGTTTATATCTTGTTTAGGAAATGAATCTCCAATGTTCTACTGTTGAAGTTAAATATTTTCTTGATAATTTTTGAGTGTGTCAATTTAATGAAAGTAATATTTGAGCAATGTCAAAATGCCCTTGAAAGAATTTCTCTAGCATAGTTCTTTGTTTCAATGATTGCATACGAGGTGATTTGGTTTGAGCTGAAAATTTGGATTTTGTATTCCACTGGATAAGTTTCCCAAGCCATTCAACATGCTTTTACAAATACCGTTGTCCATCGAATTCTTTTACACGTGTTTTGGATTTTTGTGTTTCTTTATATGCTGGTTGGGGTGATTGCTCTTCATATCTTGCATTTTGTGACCTGTATCTTAAGATACATTGTATTTGGTTGTTATTAAACTTCATGTTTTCTCCTTTTAATTATTTGGCTATTGTTAAATGTGACTCATATTACCTTAAGTCTGGAAATAATTCGATGACAATTAAATGATCCATCTATGCTTATCTTTTTTTTATAATGTATGCCTATCATCCAACCACATCCTTAAATAGAGGATCTCTCATTCGTAGTGGTGTCTCTATAATTCAAGTATCCAAAATTTGATATCTTTGGATGGATTGTATTCTACTTAGAAATTTTTCCTTGGTTTGGATAGTGCCACGTATTATCATGTATTCTCTATGTTATTTGGGTTCTAGACGCTACTTCTTGCTTTCCCTCTATTTTGCCGACTCACACTAGTTAACTTGAGATTCGTTATTTATTTTTCTAAGATAATTCCACTGCGGACTCGGAGTTTGGGGTTTACCATATCACATGCCTTGTCTTTGACATAGCGTTGGATGTATCTATGAATGTGTTTATCCTTAATCTCCTCCCTGTTCAAAAATTTGAGTTTACTTCTTTGCCTCTTGCATGTAACTTTATTGTTGTGGAGTTTCTAAGTCAGCTTCTCCTATATATAATATATATAGAGAGATATATCCATATATATATATAGAAGTATAAATATCTTTATAGGGTATATGTATATGTATGTGTATTTGAATACATTGAAGAAATATTGTTGTCTCTACTACAAAGTAATGATGGCTGGAAATTTATGAAACAAAATAAAATATTTCTTGTGGAAAGATTGATATAATTATAATAGAATAAAAAAAAATTAGTGTATCTTGAAAGAGAGTACCTTGATTTAGATGATTAATTAAATAACATGAGATGAATATCTTGTTGACCCATTCTAAAATCTATTGTTCTTTTATTGTTTGAATTATTTTGTAAGGCAAGTGAATGGGTATTGTTTGAAAATGAATTGTGGGTTTTGTTCAATGTTTATGACATCTTGGCAAGTGAAATTTTGGAGTCTTCTAGAGGCTAGGGAGTATTATCTTTCTATGGGAATCCTTGTCATTCTTTAAAATGTTTGTTTTGTATTAAATGAGTATATGATGGTCATCAGCCTTACATACTGTATCCACATATGTGGTTAAACTTTTGGAACTTGTGATCAGGAAGGGTTATGCCTCACCATGTTGTTTTGTTAATGAATTCACTTGAATTGTGCAAGTGGCTTTGCTCTTTGATTTTATTGGGGTCTCCTTGTTGTCAGTAGGGGAGTGGCTCTCAATGGGGGCCAACGCACAAAGTGGTGCCTGGGTAACCCATGTGGGAGTTTTGTAATAAGTGATAACCTAAAATGAACTAGGGGGTTGGGTAGTAATCACACTAATCAAGATAAGTTAATGCCTCACTCATGGATCAAGTTTTTGTATAGGCTTGAGATGAGTTGAGAAGGCTTGGAATGGCAAGATCAACTGCCTCATCCTTAGGAGAGCTATGATGATTATGCATAGGGTTGTATGAGGGGCCAGAGATTGGTAGAGGCTACTAGGGTAACCCAAGAGGGGGGTCGGGGCCTAGGAAGAACTGCCTAGGTAACCCATGCAAACTATGTGATGACATTCCTCCTACGGAAAGCTAGTATCCCCTTGTCTCTTATTTTCCTTGGATGTTTGTGTGCCTCTAGAAGTGGTGTACTATCAATTGATGTTGTACTTTACTTTTTCATTGATGTCATGTTAGCCTTGTATTGCCTATTGTCTTTTGCCTGATTGTGTTGTGGGACCCTTTGCTATCTCCTAGCACAAGGGGTGACCCTTTGGGTTCCACAAGGTCAGGTGGAAAGTGCATTGAACTCCATTGGGTTCCCTCTCCTTGTTTGTGATTATGGTGACTTCTCCTAGATGGAATACTTATGCATTTGTACCAGTTCATGTGGATCATTACTCCTATCCTTGTATTGTACCATGAATATGATGTATCATGTATCATACTTTGATGTACACTTCTCACATGTATACGAGGAGATATTGTTGTTCAAATGTATAAATGTACCGATGTAAACTAATGTTGAACTCTATTATGTAATGGACTATGTAACAGATGTTATTGTATATGTAATTAAATGAATTAATTCAATTGATCTCTATGGAATATATGTTATGGTTGTATCATATTTGATCTTGTAAATGTGATGGTTAATGTACCTTCTTATTGTAGATGGAATATAATTAATGTAATGAATTTTAGTTCTTGCTCATTTAACTAATGAAAATTAAGTAGCGTAGTCATAGACCTTAGAGGACTTAGGTTAGATTTGTGCTAATGTTTTATTTGCAATAGTGTGTTTATTGCACTTCAAAAAAAACTTTTTTTTAGGTGTTAGTGTGTTGTCCTCTAGGTTTTCATGGTGGGGGCATTACACATGGTATTAGAGACCAATTTCAAGCATTGGGTTCTCTGGGTATATACAAGAGCCCATTAAGTTGTATTAAATGCTTAGATCTAGAAGTTTATGTTTTCCCTTGTTGACCTCGTCTAACACCTTGAACTTGTCCTTGGTGGTGTCTATGTAGGATAATACCTAGAGGTCGGGGTCGAGGTCGAGGTCATGGTAGAGTTCGTGGTGGTGGCCATGGGGCCAATGATATATAGGACTCTCCTCCCTAGAGTTCCCACACATTTGATCGTGAGGAACAAAAAGGTTCCCAGAATAATCGAGGAGGTGGAGGATAGAATCTAGATCAACCAGGGTTGGAGGGCACATAGTTGCATCACTTACTTGAGAAGGTTCTTGCCTATCTTATTGTGAGATAGGAGGGTGAAAAGTTGGTGATTAGAGAGAGGGAGAGGTATCCCAGGAGGAGAGAGATTGTAGTTGAGTAGGATGCTATATTAGCTGGTCATATGAGGGACCTTTTATGAGCACGTCCTTTGATATTTGATGGGACTGCTAGTGGTTTGGAGGAAGAGACCTAGTTAATTGATCTAAATAGGTGTTTCACTATACATTTATATGGTAGCAACACCAAGGCTAGGTGCACTATCATGCATCTATGAGGTTTGCTTCCAAGTGGTGGCGTTTGGAGGAGGAGAAGCTCCATTTGGATATAGATTTAGTCTCATGGGAAATGATCTTAGAGAGATTCAAAACTTGGTTCTTGTCCGATCATTGGTGACAGTGTGATGCAGATGAATTCCATGAATTGAGATAGATGGAAATGTCAGTTGAACAGTATTATTAGAGATTCTATGAGCTTAAGAAATATGATGGAATAGGTGATGATGTGAGTATGTTAGTACAACACTTTATCAGGGGCTTGAATGCTCGTATTAGCAGTGGTGTTTAGGTGTTTGAGCCAAAAACCATGGAGGTAGCTTTGGAGAAGGTTCAAATAGTTGAAGAGAATTTGGCTATTCCTTTAGGTGGTCAATGGGGGTTCAGATTGGTAGTGCACCTCCAATAGGTCCTTCTAGGAGTCAGCATGCACCCACTAAGGGTGGTCAATAGTAGTAGTAGCACTCATAGTCAAAACATAAGAACTCTCAGTCTCAACAAGGTGATAGGTTTCAGTCCAAGAGAGACAAGAATTGTAGGTGAAACAAGCATTATCACTCTGATCAGCTAACCTAGAGTTCATAATCTATAATTAACAAGGGCAATGGTAAGCAGTCTAGTGTAACTCTAAGTGATAGAGGTTTTGGCAAAGGTACAAGGTGATTCTCTTGTGGTTAGTAGGGTCACATTGTTCGATAGTGTCCTCAAAAGGGAACATCTAGATTTGGTTAGAGACTGACGGCTTTAGAGCTGACCATAGGGGATGCAGGAAGATCACATAGAGTTTTTGTTGCGGTTGATAACTGCCAGGATGAGCACCATGGTACAGTGGTTGAGACATCAGGTGTGTTATAGGGTAGTAGAGTCTCTATTCTCTTTGATTCAGGTGCTTTAGATTCCTTTATTTCTCCTTCCATAGTAGCACGATGTGGACTGGTGGCAACGAACTAGGATGATAGGTGGCAGGTTGAGTTGGCCTTTAGTGCTAAGGTCACAATTGAGTCTCTTTTTCATGGTTGCAGTTTGAGGATTGGGTATCTTGACACCATAGTTGACCTTTGTATTATTCCCCTTGGTTCATATGATATCATATTAGGCATCGATTGGTTAGAGGCTCATAGAGTAGTCATAGATTGTTGTTGTAAGTTGGTGCAGTGTGTAGGTGATTTTGGTAGGGAGGTTAAGGTAGTTGGGGTTTAGAGGCCTATTTCTTTGAGGATGATCTCAACTATGCAGTTGAAGAGGTGTATGTGGTAAGGAAATCAATTGTTTACAATGACAGTTAATGATTTGGAGTTAGGAGAGAGCCATGAGGAGGTATCTCTTGTTAGTCATCCCATTCTTAGACAATATGCTAATGTCTTTCCTAGCAAGATTCCAAGGATGCCATCTAAGTGTGGCATTGACTTTAAGATAGATCTTGTACCTAGAGTTGAGCCCATTTCATGATCTCCATATCGGATGACCACTAAGGAGCTTAAGGAGCTCTGGTTACAGCTTGAGGAGTTATTGGTGAAGGGATTTATTCATCCTAGTGTCTCTCCTTGAGGAGCACCAGTTATTTTTGTGGAAAATAAGGATGGGTCCCTTATATTGTGCATTGATTACTAGCAATTGAAGAAGGTGACAGTAAGAAATATGTATCCATTATTGAGGATCAATGATCTATTTGATCAAATCAAGGGTGCTAGGGTATTTTTGAAGATTGATCTTAAATCAGGGTATCATCACTTATGCATCATTGAGGCATATATCCATAAGACTACATTTCATACTTGTTACAAACCTTATGAATTCATAGTTGTGTCTTTTGGGTTAACAAATATGTCGTCGATGTTCATGAGTTTGATGAATGGTGTGTTTCACACCTACTTTGATAGGTTTGTCCTAGTGTTTTTAGATGATATTCTAATCTATTCGAGGACCATGGAGGATCATGAGGAGCAGCTAAGGAAGGTGTTACGGTGTTTGAGGGAGAACTAGTTATATACTAACTTGGAAAAATGCAAGTTGTTCCAGATGAAGGTGAAATATTTGGGTCATGTTATCTCTTGTGAGGGAATTGTCATGGATCCTTCAAAGATGAAAGCTATCTTGGATTGGCTTGCACCCACTAATGTTGCAGAGGCTCACAATTTCATGGGGTTAGTAGGTTACTACTGATGATCTGTACAGGGGTTAAATTCGAGGATAGCCCACCCCATCACTTCTCTATAGAGGAAAGTGAAGAAATTTATTTGTTCAAAGTAGTGCCATGTAGCTTTTTAGACTCTTAAAGAGAGGTTAACCAGTGCACCTATCTTGGCTACTCTTGATCCTATTGGGGATTTTGTGGTTTGTATAGATGCTTCCTTGGAGGTTTTAGGAGCTATGTTGATGTAGGATGGTCATGTGATTGCCTATAAGTCTTGCAAACTCAAGGATCACAAGTTGAAATATCCTACACATGATCTAGAGATAACCGTTGTGGTTCATGATTTGACAAGATGAGCTTTCTATTGGGGCATCAGTTTGAGCTACACAATAATCATCATAGTTTGCAGTATATTTTCACACAGCCTAATCTGAAGGTGAGACATAGACGATGGATGGAGTTCTTATGTGAATATGATTTTGAGGTGAAATTAATTTAGGGAAAGGAGAATGTGGTTGTGGATGCACTTAGTAGGAAAAGACACGAGCTATCGACAGTGACTCTTGGTGTGGATTTGAGGAGCCAAATCCTTTTAGCACTTCCTTTAGATAGTTGGTATCAAGAGGTGAGGTCTGAGGTGGAGTCAGGAAGAGTTTTAGAGGGAAGTTTTGCAAGATATTCCCTTGAGTCAAATTGCCTCTTGAGGTACTTGGGTTGTATTTATGTTCCTTCCTTAGGTGATCTTCATACTTTGATCATGACAAAGGAACATTAGGAACCTTATTCAACTCATCTTGGTGTCAAAAAGATGCACGCAAACCTTCAAAAAATATACTTTTGGGCCAGAATGAGGAGAGATATTACTAATTTTTTGTCAAGATGTCTAGAGTATCAGAGAGTGGAGGCAAAAGAATAGTATCGTGTAGGTCTTTTGCAGCCCCATCTAGTCCCAGAGTGGAAATGGGACATTATCTCATTAGATTGTATTGTTGGTTTTCCCATTTCTTCCCATTAGCATGATGCCATTATGGTCACTGTGGATAGGTTGATGAAGGTAGCACAATTCTCTCCTGTCCAATCCTCATACAATGCTTTATCAGTTGCCATAGTTTTCATGGAGGACATTGTTAGGTTATATGGTATTCCTTGCCAAATTATTTCAAATAGAGATCTAGTGTTTACTTCAACTCTTTGGACATCCCTGCAGTATGCATTGGGGACTCGGTTGAACTTCAGTTCAGCTTATCATCCAAAGACTGATGGGTAGACCAAGAGGGTCAATCAAATCCTCAAAGATATGCTTCAGATGTACGTCATGTATTTTTAGTCACATTGGGAGGACTACCTATATTTGGTGGAGTTTGCATACAATAATAGTTGGCCTCCCTTCCATGCATTATATGGTCATCTGTGTTGGACCCCTTGAGTTGGGATCATTTGGAGGATAGAGTTATTGGTTCAGAGATGCTTTAGGAGATGGAGCAGTAGGTGTTTCACATTAGGGAGCATTTGGTGGTAGCCCAGGATATACAAAAGAAATATGTTGATGCTCATAGGGTGGACCGTCATTTCTTAGTTGGAGATCAGGTATTTCTGTGAGTGCATCCATGAAAGAGTCTAATCCATTATGGAAAAGGATCTAAGCTCGCACAATACTTCATTGGGCATTTTGAGATCTTGGAGATGATTGATCTTGTAGCATATCGTCTTTCTTTTCTACCCAGTCTCTCATGTATTCATGATGTGTTTCACATTTCAGTTCTCAGACCTTATTATCCAGATATATCTCACACCCTTGATTGAAATGCATTATAGGTAGAGGATGGGCAGTTGGCTTTGGAACCCATGGGCATCATAAAACATAGGAGACTCACACTCAAGGGATGAGAAATCGACCAAGTCAGGGTCTAGTGGGATCTGAGTGATGAGTCTTCTACTACCTAGGAGGATGCTTGTAGGATGAGAGAGTTATACCCACATCTGTTTGTAGGCTTCTAGGAGTAAGCCTGGTCCTAGGGGGGAGGATGTAGTGCCCCTCAATTTTCCTTTTTGTTTTGGATAGTTACACAGATTGTATTTGGATAGTTTGATACTTGTTGATGACAGTTGGACATTATGATACTGTTTGATGACACTTGGATATTATGACACATTGATGCTTAGTTATGATGATACTTGATGACACTGCTATATCTGATTTTTTATGCTTATATCATGTTTAGTAGATCAGTTGAATTGTTCTGTGAGTTATCATTGATATGAGTATTATGCGTTTATTGGATTTATATTCTTTCATGATTTGATATCGATGTATTGTGTGTCGATGTTTTGGTGAAGGGGAACAGGGTCACATCACTCCCTTGTGAGTGCCCTGTAATGCCGCGATTTTCCCCTCATGATATGTTTGCTTTTTTTTCTATATACATGTCCAACCGTGTGGTTTGTTGTAAGTTGCAGGTACTAGGCATCAAATCCACCTGAATTGTCATGTTTGAGCGTTCCTTAATCCCAATGGAGGTTGTTGTTTTGAAGATAGCATTGGTTCCCCCACGTTGAGCCATCATCCTCATCAAAGATGAGTATCTGTGTGTCACACCTATCTGTAAGGTCCATTCAAGTTATGTTGTTGATGTTACTGTCATTTTTCTTTTTGTTTTGTCTAGTAGTCAAGTATTGTGTGACAGTATATTCATTTGGGTAATGTTCATGTTTGTTCCCTTGTTTCAAGATTATTATGTTAAATAAAGAATATTGAAATTAATAAGGCTTTGGAATACTTAAAATAAAAGTTTTATAAAGTTGAAGTATTGATTAAATAATAATAATAATGTCCTTATTTGTTTTAAATAAATTTAAAATTAAGGTTTAATAAGAGAATTTAATGAATAAATATATTAAATTATGATAATATGCAAAATTTGTGAAATAAAGAATTAAATTAATAAATTAATATTTAATTATTCAATTCATTTATGTGTAAATCATAAGATATGATTTAAAAAATATTAAAAAAAAATTACAAGTTGAAGACATTGTCAATAGTGGGGAAGATAAAAGAAAATTAATTAATTAATTTAATGTAGTGGAAGGCTTTTATAGATGGGGGTAATAAGTAAAGTAGTTGGAGTTAACTGGGAGAGGGGATTTTGGATTATTTTTCTAAAAACAAATCTTGAAAACTTTTTCATGAATATTTTCCCTCTTCTTGGAGTTTGTTTCTAGTTCTTGAAAGTTGATTCTTGATCTTGGAGACTTTTGGAGTCGGGGATTTCAGTATTGGTGGAGATTTTGGAAGTGGGTTGAGTTGCAGGCTGGAAGTGGTGAGTTATGCAACAAAACTTCCTCAAGCAAGTAGGAGAAGCTAGGTTCCACCATTTTCCTAGTTTATATGTTGTTTAGGAAATGAATTTCCAATGTTGTGTTGTTGAAGTTAAACATTTACTTGATAATTTGAGTGTTTCAATTTCAATGACTACATATGGGGCTATTTTGTTTGAGCTAAAAATTTGGATTTTGTATTCGACTGGATAAGTTGCCCAAGCCATTCAACATACTTTTACAAATACTATTGGCCATTGAATTCTTTCACATGTATTTGTTTGTTTGTGTTTCTTTATGCTGGTTGGAGCGATTGCTCTTCATATCTTGCATTTTGTGCTCTGTATCTTAAGATAAATCATATTTGGTTGTTATTAAACTCCATGTTTTCTCCTTTTAATTCATTGGATGTTGTTAAATGTGACTCATGTTACCTTAAGTCTGGGAATAATTCACTACTAATTAAATGATCCATCTATGCTTATCTTATTTTTATAATGTATTCCTATCATCCAGCCACAACCTTAAATAGAGGATCTCTCATTCGTAGTGGTGTCTCTATAATTCAAGTATCCAAAATTTGATATCTTTGGATGGATTTTATTCTACATAGAAGTATTTCCTTGGTCTAGATCTAGCTTCACACATTAGATCACGTATTCTCTATGTTATATGGGTTGCAGATGTCGCTTATTGCTTTCTCTTTGTTTGGCAAACTCACACTAGTTAACTTGAGATTCATTATTTGTTTTTCTAAGATAATTCCACTATACACTAGGAGTTTGGGGTCGACCATATTGCATGCCTTATCTTCGACATAATGCTAGATGTATCTGGGTGATCCGACAATAGTTGTTTACAATTTTTGGCCAAACTGGACATTGAAATTATTATTTTTAACTAAATCTTCACTTTCGGGCACCTATAGCGTATGGCAAAATGTGAGGGAGAGAACGAAGATGATGCAACCAGGGGAGTTTTGTGGAAATTTTGTCCCAGATTCCAAATATATTTTTTTCAATTTTTTGGAATTGATTGCACTTCTTTTCCATCTCCCTCGAAAGTCTTGGGTTTTTCAAAACAACATTTCTTTTAAAAAGTGACTATTGTATAATGGAGGCACCTTTTCCAGCGAAGGATAAAATTATTATTTTATTTGAATTTAGATTTGTAACACTGATACATCTATAAGTGCTTCCACTTGGTTGTAGATAGTTTGCTGAATATTTTTATTTAATCAAATTTTGAAGTCAAACCAATTATAATTCTTAGACATAGCCACAAGATAACACGAACTCTTTTTGTATGCATCAAATTCAAAAATTATTTTTTGTTGACTGCTGACCTACCATCTGGTGCACTCATATTTTTCATTTTTTAATTACTATTTTTCCACATGTGTAGAACAAAGAGCTTGATTTTGGTGAAAACCTACATTCACAAGAGAAATAAAAATAAATATAATAATCAAATTTAATCTAATTAAAATTATACTTTTTGGAAGCTTATAATAATGACTACATACTTACAAAAAAATAAATTTTAAATGAATTCATTTGATCCCCCAAAAGGTAAATCAAAAGTGGTTTTTTATCAGCATTTGATAGGTGTAAAGGAGACTCTGTTATAGGTATGGTTTAAAACTAACGAGGTTCTATCCAAGGGGAATTGGTATAAGAAGGTTTGATCAAACCCTCTTCAATTGGAATCCTTTAAATGGAATTTTTCAGTTTAAATAATTATATTTTCTAAAAAATATGCTGATTTCAAAGAAAAATTAGGATCTCCTGTAAAGTGTAAAACCACTCATTGTGGCAAATCATCTATGAATGCATTTATCCTTAATCCCTCTCCCCCATTCATAAATTAGAGTTTACTGTCTCCTTTGCACATAAGTTAATCTCAAATATGAGTTTCAGTTTGATATAGAAGGCTATTATTGCTATATGTATATGTATATGTATATGTATATGTATATGTATATATGTATATATATGTATATATATGTATGTGTATATATTTAGTATATGTGTATATATATATATATATATATGTGTATGTATATATATATGAAGATACATACATACATATATATATATATATATATATCCTGTAATAACAATACCTGGTTTACAATTTTAACAAACTAGACTTTTCAAAATAATTTTTTCACGTAAATTTCTAAAATTTCTAAAAGCATCCCATAGCAAATAGGTGTAAATCAGGAGGAATTTGAAGATGATGCAAACTAGAGTATCAAGGACATCTTTTTTTCAAATTTAAATATATTTTTTCCAAATTTTGGAACTGACAGCACTTTTTTTCCATCTCCCTCGAAAAACTAGTTTTTTCAAAAACAACATTTTTAAAGATGCCCACCGATAACACATTTTTTTCCATGAAGAATAAAATTTACCCTTTCACCTCTAGATTTGTAACTCCACATCTAATGCTTCCACTTGGTTAGATAGTTTTTATTGAATATTTTTTTTGTAATCAAGTTTCAAGTCAAACCAATTACAATTCAGACATAGTGCTACCGTATAACACAATTTTTTTGTATATATCAAAATTCAAATTTTTTTTGTTGGATCAAGGACTTCAATATCTAGTGCACTCATATAATTTTTCAAATTTTTTTTTGATAATCTACTTTTCACATGTGCATAACAAATGCCTTGATTTTTAGTGAAAAAACCTATGTTTAATGTGTAAAACTAAGAAAACAAATAATACATAATAAAACCAAAACATATTAAAATTAGATTCATTGGATTGCCTGCTTCAAGGACTACCTAATTCCAGTTGGTTTTGTGAAGTCTTTGCCATTTTCATCTTCAACCCAAGCTCCAAAGTGCAAATTTTTTGATTTGTTTTGTGAATAAGGTCAAAAATCAGGGAAAGGGGGGTTTGCTCAAACCAAGGGGGGTTCGAGCGAATCGGGGTTCATTCGAACTCCCTTCCATAAAGGGGTTTCCATTTTTCTTGGCCAATTGGTCCATACATGCATTAAATGGGTTCGCTCAAACCCTAGTTTGAGCGAACCCTCTTTTGGTTTGTTCGAACCCCCAAAATGAATTTTTTTGGCATGGGGTCATTTTTTACAACTTTTCCTTCCTCAAATGTTCAAATTGTTAATCACTTTTGTGGGTTTACCCATATATATATATGTATGTATGTATGTATGTATGTATGTATGTATGTATGTATGTATGTATGTATGTATGTATGTATATGTATATATATGTATACATATATATACATATACATATATACATATTTATACATATATATACATTCATATATATTTATTTATATATATAAGTTTATTTTGTGATATTTGTGTAGTGTATATTCATATGTATGTGTATTTGAATAAATTGAAGAAATATTGTTGTCTCTACTACAATGCAATTATGGCTGGAAATTTATGAAACAAAAAAAAAAATTTCTCGTGGAAAGATTGATATAATTATAATAGAGTAGACAAAAATTAGTGTATCTTGAAAGAGAGTACCTTGATTTAGATGATTAATTAAATAACATGGAATGAATATCTCATTAACCAATTCTAAAATCTATTGTTCTTTTATTGTTTGAATTGTTTTCTAAGGCAAGTGAATGGGTATTGTCTGAAAATGAATTATGGGTTTTGTTCAATGTTTATGACATCTTGGGAAGTGAAATTTTGGAGTCTTCTAGAGGCTAGGGACTATTGTCTTTTTGTGGGAATCCTTTTCATTCTTTAAAATGATTATTTTATATTAAATGAGTATATGATGGCCATCAACCTTGCACAGTGTATCCACCTATGTGGTTGAACTTTTGGAACTTGTGAGAAAGAAGGGTTATGCCTCATCATATTGTTTTGTTAATGAATTCTTGTGAATTGGGAAAGTGGATTTTCTCTTTTATTTTATTGGGGTCTCCTTGTTGTCAGTAGGGGAATGGTTCTCAATGGGGGCCAACACACAAAGTGATGCCTGGGTAACCCATGTGGGAGTTTTATAATTACTTAAGTGATAACCTAAAATGAACTAGGGGGTTGGGTAGTAATCACACTAATAAAGATAAGTTAATGCCTCACTCATGGATCAAGTGCTTGTATAGGCTTGAGATGAGTTGAGAAGGCCTAGAATGACAAGATCAACTGACTCGTCCTCATGAGAGGTATGTTGATTCCGTATAGGGTTGCATGACGGCTGGAGATTAGTAGAGGCTACCAGGGTAACCCAAGATGGGGCCTGAGGTGTAGGAAGAACTTCCTGGGTAACCCATGCAAACTATGTGATGACACTCCTACAAAAAGATAGCATCCCCTTGTCTCTTGTTTTCCTTGGATGTTTTTTTGCCTCTGGAAGTGGTGTACTATCATTTTATGTTGTACTTTACTTGTTCATTGATGTGATCTGTTAGCCTTGTATTGTTTATTATCTTTTACCTGATTATGTTGTGGGACCCTTTGCTATCTCCTAACATGGGGGGTGAACCTTTGGGTCCCACATGGTTGTGTGGAAAGTGCATTGAACTCCATTGGGTTCCCTCTCCTTGTTTGTGATTGCGGTGACTTCTCCTGGATGGAAAACTTCTGCATTTTTACCAGTTCATGTGGATCATTACTCTTGTACTTGTATTGTACCATAAATCTTATGTATCATGTATCATTATTTGATGTACACTCCTCACATGTATACGAGGAGATACTGTTGTTCAGATGTATAAATGTAATGATGTAAATTGATGTCGAACTCTATTATGCAATGAACTACATAACAGATATTATTGTATATGTAATTAAATTAATTTATTCAATTGATCTCTATGGAATATATGTTATGGTTGTGTCATATTTGATCTTGTAAATGTGATGGTTAATTTACCTTCTTATTGTAGATGGAATATAATTAATGTAATGACTTTCAGCTCTTGCTTGTTTAATTAATGGGAATTAAGTAGTCTAGTCATGGACCTTAGAGGACTTAGGTTAGATTTGTGCTAATGTTTCATTTGCAATAGTGTGTTTATTGCACTTCAAAAAAAAAATTCCAGTTTAGGTGTTAGTGTGTTGTCCTCTAGGGTTTTGTGGTGGGGGCATTACAAGTTCACATAGAACTTTTGACAATCCATAAAATCATTACATCATGATGAAATAATTCATGCATCATTATTTAATAACATATATTATCCTCTCATCAAAACATATCAATATTTTGAAGTTGTTGAATGATCTAATTTAGTTAGAATTTTTATGTTGAGCACACCATAATAACATCAAAATCACCTCATACTAACATCATCAATATAACCCTTGCTCTTGAAATATGATTATTTCATGTTGAAATCATCATCAAAATTATTCATTTGAAATTGATATCTACTAATCATAAATGAATCAATTCACTTGGAATTTATTGCATTACTACTTTGTTGAACACATAAATTTACAAAGAGGGGGTGAATTAATATATTAATAATTTTTTTCCTTAACCAATATACTAATTATCATCAAAGTACCATTAAGGACATTAGATTAAATAGTTCACATGATAACACCAGATTTATGTGGAAACCTTAGAGGAAAAATTCAAGGTGAGAAAAGGTACTTGGATCTACTACCCAAATCCAACCTCATAAAAATAATGAGATATTAAAATTATTTTATAGGCACCAAACCACTAGAGACACCATTTCTTAAAGTAATTTATAGACACCAACCTAAAAGAGACTCCAATCCCCCAAATTGAGCACCAACTCAAAAAAAGAGGCACCAACATCACATGGAACAAGAGGAATCAACCTTAGAATTCACTGAAATGATTATAATATAACTTACAAACAATTCTCTATTAGAAATTCTCTTAGAATTAATTTTCATAATTTTACATTTTCATGCACACTTTGTTCTCCTTCACATAACTTTTCTCCTCCCTGAAAAAGAAGACATAAAAATATTAGACTGATGACTCACCAATGTAGAGTCATAGTTTTGTACTTTTAAACACATTACTAATCTTCACAATTTTCAAAACTCTTAAACCACTTGCATAAATATTGATCTAGGATGAGGGAAAAAATTCTTATACTGTCATAGACCAAATTCTTAGTACTATTAGTGTTGAGGAATTCAACCTATAAAAAATATTTCTTATCGTGCTATCATTTTGGCCTACAAAAATTCAAAATTTGAACTAGGAACTAGCCATTTTAAAAAATGAGGCACTGATAGCACATGGAATAAGAGGAATCAACCTCAAAATGCACTGAAATGATTTAAATATAACGTACAAACAATTCTCTATTTGAAATGATCTTCGAATGAATTTTCATAAATTTACTTTTTCATGCACATTTTGTTCTCCTTCACATAACTTTTCTCTTCCCTGAAAGAGAAGACATAAAAATATTAGACTAATGACTCACCAATTTGTAGAGTCATAGTTTTGTACTTTTCAACACATTACTAATCTTACCAATTTTCAAAACTCTTAAACCACTTGCATAAATATTGATCTAGGATGAAGGAATTTTTTTTTATATTGTCATAGACCAAATTCTTAGTACTATTAGTGGTGAGGAAGTCAACATATGAAAAATATTTCTTATTGTGCTTTCATTTGGCCTACGCAAATTCAAAATTTGATGTAGGAACTAACCATTTGAATCTAGACCATACATATTCATTTTTATGGGCTTGAAAGTAAGATGAATATTCAATGAACAAATTGAACAAACACACATGCCCCCAGGATATTATTGGCCTATAGAATGAAATTGTTGAAAATTATTGGATGCGTGTCATCATCTTACACTTCTATATGACCTCTCTCCTCTCTACAGTCATGTGGTAGGCATTGATTTATCATTGAAAATTCATTGACAATGACATCATCCTAAACACACATCAATATTCCATATATTTACACAAATAGAGATAGAATATATAGGTTTGCCGTTACAAACAAGAAGACATATGACACATGTCCCTACCACACAACCTTCCTTCTTTCCATTACATACACATGCCAACACTTCACATACTCATGGATATAATATTTTGGAAACAAAAAGCTATGTGAAGCATAAATCTAGGGTGAATCAATCACATAATGACAAGTAGCATTGATAGGGATTAAGTGGGACCATCTAATAAACTTTGAAACTTCCGCATGCGGTAATCAAATAAAGAGAGAATGATGATACTAAAGGGGTTATGTTATAAGTTAAGTGACCTATAACCTTTGATATCCAATGAATGATGAAATATAACATAAAGTGAATAACCAAGAAAACACTTAGGGTTGTAAGAGAATTAGGGATAAAACTCTACCAAGTCCACAAGCCCTAACAAAAGCATGTAATCCATGTCTAGAATAATAACAATACTAATAGTAGAACAAAATGGATTAGAGAAACAAAATATAGAAGGAAAATATTGAAAAATTTTGTAACTTCACCTCCTTATATGTGTTGACACAATGTATAATCCTTGACATCAATGAAAAAAAGCGTATTTCAAAAAATCTCCCCCTTTTGGCTGATGGAAACACATAACATAAACTATTTTGAATGTTTGATTATCTCCCCCTTTATGCAATTATGATTTTTCTATACTCTTGTATGTACTCTCCCTTTCTCTAACTCTCCCTATTTGACATCAATGGCAAGGGGATATAAGAAGACTCGTTTCATTATAATGCATTATGTTCTTCTACCTTTATGGACCAATACTTGTATCTCTCCCATTTGTATCTCTTTGTATCACTCCCTCCAAGGGAAATAATCTAGAGACAAAGGAATTAAGTATTCCCCATAAACATGTGATTCATTCAGGTATTCACTAAAAGGAAGGTGTTTCCACTCCCATCTTCTATCTAAGATATTGATATGTCTCATTGGAAAGGGTTTTTGTAAATATGTCCACAATTTGATCATTTGTAGGTAGACATTCTAATTTGAATTCAAGTGTGGAGGACCAGGATGATGTTGTATCTAATGCATGGACTTTGACTTTTCAAATAGATAGGAGTATCCTTGTTCATACCTAACATAAAAAAACCTTGTTTGATCGTGTGAAATAATGAAGCCATCAGGGTATGTGCAGGATCATGGTGCACCAAAAAGTGGCAATATTTGTAGGGTATGTAGCTGACGACTTTTTTTTCACCCAAAATTAATGAAACGAAAAGGGTTTTTAGAGGAGATTCTCAGCTTTCCAAAAATATAAATTATGATTTAATTTGAATTTAATAAATAATTATTATTCATTTTCTATTAGAATTATGACTAAAGTCCTGATCGATAGGCTGATTGAAAAACATCTATAACTTTCAAACTGTATCATATTTTTTGAATCCAAAACATGCGTCACATTCTATGCTTTACATACTATAGGATTAAAAAAAGAAAAATTAAATTTCATGAATTTTTGACCAAGTTAAGGTGGTCAGACAGACGAGTTTTTATATTTTCTAAAAGTTGTAATAAAAAATTCATAATTAATTATTTACTTGCAAAACAATTACAAAAAAATATGCATCACATCCTGACATGAGTCCTCTACTTATTTCGAAAATATTATAAAAGAATATTATCATTTTATTGTGGTTAGGGTGGTCAGACAGACACCTACTTATTTTTTCCCTTAAATTTAAGTACTATTGCATTGAAATTTCAAATTTTCACCAAATAGATTTTATTTATTTTTAAATAAACCTAGTATTTTAGAAACTACATTCAATTTTCTACAAATTCTATTCTTACATATTTTGGAAATAATATAGATAACTTATTAAAATATTTACGTCAAGTTTCCTAGCACTAATTTTTCTAAATTTTTTGCCACTTAAGGGCCTGTTTTTTGCACGATGATCCTGCACATACCCGTCAAAGTAAGGAGACTAATACACAAAAGGTATGAAGAACTTGATATTTCCTAGCCATTGTTTTACCAAAGACTACTCTCACACATGCAAGACAAGTATTCGTTAAGGTTGTATTGCAATAATATCCAACAAGCACAACAAACAAAAGAAATGATCAATGTACCATTCCTTTCTCTCTAAATTAGTTTTAGATATCCTCAAGAGATTATTAGCACAAAATAATACGATAAATGAAAAGAAAAGATCAAAATGAGAAAATGTCAATGTTATCATATCTCTTGCTAGAGAGTGTTGTTTTAGATGATATTCACTGATGTCTATTGTTTGAATGATATATCTGTAAGACATGTTTTGATGTTGATTGGTTGATAGTTGTTTGATAGGCTATTCATATGAATGCTAACTGCAATGTTTAACCATGATCAAGACTCAAGACTCTTGGGTTTAAATTTTTTTTCTCCACTAGTTGTTGTACTTATTTTTATTTGTGTTACCAAGTGTTGAAGGTCATGTTCAATTTTATTATGTGTGAAATTTTATTATGGGTGAAAGAAAGATGAGATGTCTGATTTTTTTCCAAAATATTTTAATGTTTTTGACCTTTTGACATGTTTCGAGGCTACTTTTGGTTTTCTTGTGGTTTTATGAATGTTTTAACCTTTCAAAATGTTATGAGGATGTTTTGGACTTTATGAAGATATTGAGGTTATTTTCAGATTTTCAAATTTATAAATGTTTTAAATTTTTCTAGGGTTAGATGAAAAGAACAAGACCTAAGGGGGGAAATACCTATGCCTCAAGGGCTCATCGGAGATGGTCTTTCCTACATAACTACACATAGGCTTTGTAGTTTGGTTATTGGACTTGGATATTAGTGCATGATGGCTAATAATGTTTTTAGTTTTTGATGTTTTTGACCTAATTTGGATGTTTTTGTATTTTCAACATGATTTGAATTTTTTTGGATTTTTGATATGATTTGAATTTCTTTTTTTACATGTTTCAAATGTTTTTGGATTTTGACATGTTTTGAATATATTTTGGATTTTGAATTTTTTTGGACGTTTTTAATATTTTAAGATGCTTAAATATTTTTGAATTTTCCAATTGATACCTAGATCATGATGTCAATATCACATTGTGAGATATTGTACATGTATCAAGAGTTACTTGAAAGCAAGATGCAAGTACCCACCCCAAGTGTCTAGTAACGTTTGATACTTCGGGATCAAATGTGTAAATTAGGATAATGAATGGATAAGCATGCAAAGGATATGAAAGATTTATCTTGTGATAGGATCATTAGGATAATGTGAAATATAGGCTATGAGAATTCATGGCATAAAATGGAATCAATGGTAAAAATCATGTCAAGATTGTGCCCTAAGCAAGGTTGAAGTATATGCCAAACCTTTGTTAAGACTAAGAGAATCTGGTAGATTTGGATGAAGATGGATTGGATGAATGGTATATTGGATGGATGGAGGGAATGCTAGATTTATTATGAATGGGATGATATGCTTCCATATGAAATGGCACACATATATGCTTGATTCTACTCATGACACCTGTTTTCTAGGTTTTCATCATGGTACTTGACTAAAGTGTCACCATAATGGTTTTCACTGGAGAACAATTTTTCTCTTTACTATTTTCTAGATTTATTTATTTATTTTGTTTTCTATTATTTTTGAAATTTTATGCTTACTTCAAAGCACTTGGTGGTTCTTATGTAGAGGTTTCTAATTTCAAGATGTTCCAATGATATCTAGACTAGAGGAGTTGCTTTGCCAAGGTATAGGCTCTTGTATCTAACCTTTGATACTTTTTGTCTTCTTTATTGATACTGGAGTTAACCTCATATAGATATGCACATTGTGATAGATTTCCCTTAGAGTCCTTATGATAAAGTGTGGCTACCAAGATATAGTCAATGCAAGATTTGGATATTGAAGTGGATGGTAGAATTCAATGAGGAATATGAGATGTAGATGTATTGGTAGAAAATTTAGAATATTTGACTCTCCAAAATTAGAAAGACGATCAATGAAGGATGAGGGTATGTGCAAGATCATGATGGGCCAAAAAGTGGCAATATGATGGCTATGTGGTTGGCGACTATTTTTTTACCCAAAATTGATGAAATAAAAAGGGTTTTTAAATGATATTCTCATCTTTCCACCGATATAAATTATGCTTTACTTTGAATTTAATAAGTAATTATTATTCATTTTCTATTCAAATTATGACTAAAGTCCTGATTGATAGGTTGATTGAAAAACATCTATATTAAACGGTATCACATTTTGAATCCAAAACATGCTTCCACATACTATAGATTAAAAAAGAAAATTTGAATTTCATGAAGTTTTAAATCCGCTAAGGTGGTCGACATATGAGTTTTATATTTTTAAAAAATTGTAATAAAAATCATAATTAACTATTTACTTAGAAAAAATTACAAAAAAATATGCATCACATTGGGGAATGAGTCCTCTACTTATATCTAAAATATTATAAAAAAAAATTTATCATTTTATTATGGTTAGGGTGGTTAGACAGACACCTACTTCTTATTTTTTCCCTGAAATTTAAGTACCACTACATTGAAATTTCAATTTTTCACCAAATAGCTTCTTTTTTTTTTAAACAAACCTAGTAGTTTAGAAACTACATTCAATTTTCAATAGATTCTATTCTTACATATTTTTGAAATAATATAGATAACTTATTCAAATTTTTATGTCAAGTTGCCAAACTCTGATTTTTCTGAATTTTTTGCTACTTAAGGGCTTGTTTTTTCCATGATGATCCTACACATACCCATGAATATAGAATTTTGAATGGAACTATGACCAACTTCTTAATATACCTTGTATGTCACTTTTGAAGCCTTATTTTGCATTTGTTGGTATCTTTGATGGATGAAATTCCCTCTTATGCATTTCCCCATAATTTTTTGACTAGTGGAGTTTGATTGCGATGATTTTCTTTCTTTTTCTTTGGCATTCATTTTTTTTTTCTTGTTCATTTTGATTTATCAATTATTTTTCTTCGATTACTTTTTCTTTTCTTTGATATAGACTTTTTTCTTTGTGTTTGTCCCAACTGGTGAGTGGAAAGGTGCAAGAATGACAATTCATGATATGGCTAGTTGTAGCATTGGTAGTGGTTTTATCATAAGGACTCCTCGTGCTCCCCATGTTGATATTTGCACTAGATAAAGTTTCCCCCTATATGATGGAGGTATTGTTGGCATGATTAGATACTTCAACTACTAAATACCTAATTCCTTGTTGCTTAGGATTGTTGATTGTCTTGATTGATTCCAAGATACCATATTTATGTAGGCCTAATCCTTTACCCTGATAATGTATTCGCTACCAAAATGCCACTAAATATTATTTTTCTTGGAAACATGATTTTGCTTCTTTTATATTTTGTTGGGAATCCTCATAGGGACTAATAGATGTAGATTTTGATTGTTCTTCAATAGATGCTTGTGATTTATAGTCAATGTAGGAATTTTCTTCATAATCTATGTCTTGAATGTCACTCTAAAATTCTACTATCACTTGATCATTTGGAGGAATGTCAAGATTAGGAGACTATTTATTTGAAATAAGAATCTCATGGGTAGGAATTGGTATATGAATATGGTGATAATTCTTTACGTCTTGGATGGATTGGAAGATATTCATTAATTCATGATAGTATTTTGAAGTATTGAGCTCTTCATCATGACTTATGTAAGATCAAATATCAGTAATCGATTGGAAAATACTATGGAGATCATGGTAATTCTTTAGAAATATAAGATCTTGATCTTGACTTGATTCAGATAAACTTTTATCATACTCAAGATTGTCTTCTTGACATGACCCTTGGGTGGAAGGTATAACAAGGATGAAAGACCCTTCATTAGTCTTAATGGGCTCAAATGAGGTGATGGGGATTTCTTTTTGCTTTGGAACTTCTTTGATATGGAAAAAAATGAAGTTGTTTGAAGGAGTTATGTTGCAATATGAGACATATTTAATGCCATTTCAAAATGAAACATTGCTAGACACCATTGATCGATCTTGATTATGTAGTAGGAACGTATCTTGATACATGTCCAATTTCTCATCTTTTGAGGAATGAGTAGTATGGATATGTCCTAGTATGTTATCATAGGTATGACTCACATTGTTATAGCTTGGCACTTTTCCAAAATCTTTGGCCTTCCCATGATCAGGCATTGGATTTGTATAGATTCCTAAATTTTCATTCCCTAATTTTTGATTGACATGGACTTCTCCTTGATCAATAAGGTATTGGATGAGATGTTTGATTTTGATACAATTTTATGTTTTATGACCTTTTGTACAATGGTATTGGAAAAAATCCTTATCATAATACCATTAAGGTTCTATTTCAAGTTTAGGATAATTGTAGTGATCAGCAAATTAAATGTGTTTTGATTAAATTAATTTCTTTAGGACCATTTCTATAGGTTCCCCTAAGGGAGTGAAGTGTCACTGAGGAGCAATATTTTGTCTTTTTGGTGGTCCTCATGAAGGATTTACATTTTGAATATTTTTTTTGTGTTTTTCTATGTATGTGGGTTAGATGGTGTCTTGATAAAAACCTTTGCATCCACCACATCATCATTAGTAATGCTCTTATTTCTAGCCCAAAATTGGGGTTTTCCACTAGAACTAGATAGTTTATTATTTTTGTAAATCTACATTACTCTCTTAGTAATGAGGGCCCTCTCAATATTAATCCCTTTTCATATGAGTTCATCAAATGTCATTATGCATTGCATTCTTAGTTGGAAGGCTAAATTTGTGTCTAAGTTTCCTACAATGATTTCTACTTGTTGCTTCTTAGGCATGGGCCATTTAAATTTTATTTCCTTATTTTTGCATCTTTGTAAAAGAGATGCAAATTATTCTCCCTTATTGTATTTAATTGTGTAAAGTTCTTCCAATTTTATGTATGCATCAACTTTTTAGGAAATGTGTGGTACAAATTGATTTATTATCTCTTGGAACATTTTGATTCCTTGGGGTAAGCATGGAAATCACTCTTTGGCTTGCCCTACCAAACTTATTGGAAGAGACACATAAGGTATGAAACATTGTATGATAGTTCCATGCATGTGACCTAGAACTCTCTAATATGTTCCTTGGGATTTCCATGTCCTTTGTATTTATTGAATTTGGGTATTTTGAAATTTGGAGGAAATGGTATACTTTTGAACACATCAAACTCCACAATATCACCCTATTTCCAACCTATTCTAACTTATTTTCAAACAATTTCTTCTTTTCACCTCTTCTAGCCTTGCTTTTAAGGGGCCTCAATTTTGAATTTTCAACAGGGGAAACGTTAGCAATATCTTCCAATGCCCTTACTAATTCTATTTTCTTATTCCTACTCCATATCCTACTTACATCAGGCCCATATCACCGAGACACAACTTGAACAATAGGTGGAATGGCCTATTTCAATATACTACACTCAAACCCTTAAGGGATCGATCTGGTTGAATGTAGCTTAGAGCGATTCCGCATGTTTGGGTGAGAAAGAGGACCATGCCTACCATAAACATGCCTATTCAGATACATTGGAACAGTTTGTTTGGTTACACGAGGTACAGAACGAAAGTTGCACCAGTTTGCAACTTTCCACTACTTCCATTTGACACATTTTTCATTAACTAAAAATTGGACACCACGGGAAAACCACTCTGAGATAATGAAAACTGAGATAGGTTATTGTAGAGGGGCCCAACACAATGCCATGGCATCATACAATAATTTTCTATGTGTCACGGTGTCCACGTAACCTCATGCTGAAGTTTTCAGCCATTTTTTCTTTTGGACCCTTGAGGGATTGATCTGGTTGAATGTAGCTCAGAGTGATTCCATGTGTTTGGGTAGGAAAGAGAACCATTCCTAGCATACACATGCATATTTAGATACATTGGAACAGTCTGTTTTGTCACACGAGTTGCATAGCAAAAGTTGCACCACTTTGCAACTTTCCACTACTTCCATTTGACATTTTTTCCATCAACTAAAAACTGGACACCATGGGAAAACCACTCTGAGATAACAAAAAATAGAGGTTATTGTAGAGGGGCCCAACATGATCCCATGGGATCAGACAAGAATTTTTTAAGCATCACAGTGTCTGAGTAACCTCATACTAAATTTTGCAGCCATTTTTCCCTTTGGACCCTTAAGGGATCGATCTGGTTGAACATAGCTCAGAACGATTCCGCATGTTTGGGTATGAAAGAAGACCATGCCTAGCATAAACATGCCTATTCATACATGTTGGAATAATTTTTTTGGTCACACAAGTTGCAGAACAAAAGTTGCACCACTTTGTAACTTTCCAATGCTTCCATCTGACACTTTTTCCATCAACTAAAAAATGGACACCACGGGAAAACCTCTCCGAGATAAAAAAAACCAAGATAGGTTATTGTAGAGGGAACCAACATGATCCCATAAGATTAGATGATAAGTTTATAAGCATCACAGTGTCCGAGTAACCTCATGCTGAAGTTTGCAGCCATTTTTCCCTTTAGACCCTTAAGGGATTGATCCAGTTGAATGTAGCTCAGAGTGATTCCACATGTTTGGGTGTGAAAGAGGACCATTCCTAGCATAAAAATTCCTATTCAGATGCATTGGAATAGTTCATTTGGTCACATGAGTTGCAGAACGAAATTTGCACCACTTTGCAACTTTCCACTGCTTCCATTTGACACTTTTTCCATCAACTGAAAAATGGACACTACGGGAAAACCACTATGAGATAATGAAAACTGAGAGAGGTTATTGTAGAGGGGACCAACATGATCCCATAAGATCATATGAAAAGTTTCTAAGCATCACAGTGTCTGACTAACCTCATGCTAGAGTTTGCAGCCATTTTTCCCTTTGGACCCTTGAGGGATCGATCTGGTTGAACGTAGTTCAAAGTGATTTTGCATGTTTGGGTGTGAAAGAGGACCATGCCTAGCATAAAAATTCCTATTCATACATGTTGGAACAATCCATTTGGTCACACGAGTTGCAGAACGAAAGTTGTACCACCTTGCAACTTTCCATTGTTTGCATTTGACATTTTTTCCATCAACTGAAAATTGGACACCACGGGGAAACCACTCTGAGATAACAAAATCTAAGAGAGGTTATTTTAGAGGGGCCCAACATGATCCCCTAAGATAAGATGAGAAGTTTCTAAGCATCACTGTGTCCGAGTAACCTCATGCTAAAGTTTACAACCATTTTCCCCTTTGGACCCTTAAGGGATCGATCCGGCTGAACAAAGGGTCTATACTCTAAACTTATCCAAACCTTACCAACTCTTGGGGTATCAATTCTAAGGTGTCAAAACTTCAAAATCTACAATCAGATCTTAGTTATACCACCGTACAATGGGTAAATCACAAAACCCTCTATTGTAGCCTAAACCCTAGGGGTTTATTGAAAATGATACTTCCAAAGCTAACCACAACCTATAAATTACTCAAAAAAAATTGTGATACCCTGCACAAGCTCAAGCAATCATAAAATAACACTTCCCTACACAAAAACATAATTTGACTCTTCAAAACCACCATTTTTCTTAAAGAAAACTCACTTTTACACACATGGGTTTCACACCCATCTCACTTTCAGACCTCCCCAACACTAACACATAATTCCCACACCTTAATAATGTTAGTTAAGACCTATTCCTTAAGTTACAAAGGCTACAGAAAGAGAAATGGATCAAAAAGCCATTTTTATTGACTCAAAACCTTCAAATGTACAAGTTCAGGTTGGGTTTAGTAAATTGATGATAAAATGCACAAAAAATTATGGAAAACTTTCTAAATGGATTCAAAAGAAAGGTAACTCCATATACTATGCAAATATAAACAAATCTAGATCAACTAATTGAAATATAGGCTATACAATCTGTTGCTATAGCTGAAAATACAGAAAATTCAGAGTTTTTATTATTTTTGCTTCTTCAAATCACAAAATCCAACCTTCAATTCGAGTTCTCCATGTTTTTAAACTCTTTCACACCAATTAAAAAATTATTCACCTTCCTAACTGACCTTTGAACTAGTTTTTCTCTTCACATTCCCTCCATAATGCAAATTTTGTAATTTTACAACATTTGAGTTTGCAAATTTTGCACATTTTTGCAATTTTTAAACATTTTGCACTTTTTGAAAAACCCAACCTCCTAAACACCTAATACAGCTCAAATATGACTAAATACATAATATAATGGTCTCATAGATGTTTTTTTAAAAAAAAACTCAAAATCCTATATTCTACTCCTTATT
>VDFB02168118.1:179651160-179663409 GCA_007258455.2 Sequoia sempervirens
TGAAATATCCTGATAATGATACAAATATTTGCATTGTCCTCCACAAATAGTCCAAAAGATGACAGCTATTGACCCTTTGAAAACTTGCGATGCAAAATCCAATATGCAGTTATGTACAATGACCTAAAATGAAATGCAACTAAATGAAGCCGATCATTTTGTTGAGCCTTTTAGTGAGCCTGCTTAAATCATCATAGAGCGTTGTAAAATGTTGGAAGTATGTACAAGCATCAGAGGGGAAATTAGCACCAATGATGACCTGAGTACAACTTTCATGATTTTTGATATAGCAAGTGAACACAAGCATCTAGGTATAATTGAACCAAGATGACCTGAGCATTTCTTGCGTAAACAAACAAAGACTAACCACCATCTGATGCAAATTTGGAACTGTCATCAATGATAATCTTTGGAGAATCATGTCTCGCGACATATTTGCAACAGATAAATGATTAACCTCCAGACAGCAGACAAAGAAAAATCATCCTCTTTCCTTGCTACTCTAGTTCAGTACATCATTGAGTGTGCTCCAGAGAAATGATATCGAAAAATAAACAACCATTATTCAAAAATGAAACACTGTGATTCCAAACATTAGTCAGATTAGAGATCATCCAGATATGAGTCATGGTAAGGTACGCAATTGAAAGCCACTGTGATATGGATCAATGTTTGGATGCTTTGATTTGATTTGGTTGCTTTGTTTTGCGTGATTGGTTTCGATGTCATTGTCTTACTGTTTTGGGAAGATCTGAAAGTTGATTGCCCCCAGTGTTCCCAGATTTGCCCTTGGTATCAACACAACTTGTTGAAATGAATATGTACAATAATCAAGCCATGATAAGACGTTATCCTTTGAGGCAAATGATGAGAGCATGGTGATGGCATGACCCTAAGATGATGAAAAAGATGCATGAAAATGAAGGTTGGAAAAGTAAATGCAGAACATGAACTAATAGATGGAGAGCTTCCAAATAGCGTCTGTTTGCCAGATTTTCACTATTTGTTTTTATTGCATTTTTCTTGTCAATAGACTGCCTGTTTGCCAGGTTTTCACCCTATGACGATTTTTTTTTTTTCTTAGGACTTTTTCTGATTTTTTTGATATTTCTTCAGGACTTTTTCTGATTTTTTTGGTATTTCTTTAGGACTTTTTTCTGATTTTTTTGGTATTTCTTCAGGACTTTTTCTGATGATGATAACTGTCTTAGACATAATACTTTTTCAAATGCATGCTGTTGATAGGCTCATCAAACAGGTCCCCTTATGGCGTTGATAACTTGTAGGCTCCTGAACCATAGACTGCGATAACCACGTAAGGACCTAGCCAATTTGGCTCAAACTTTCCTTTCTTCTCTCTATCTTGCTGATTACGTGGGTTCTCTTTCAGAACAAGATCACCCACTTGAAAGGTACGTGGTTTTACCTTGTGGTTGTAGCTACGAAACATCATTTGTTGATAAGCTTTCAAATGATCAGCTGCTCTTTGTCTCTTCTCATCTAGGAGTTCTAGTTCTTGGAGTCGGGAAACTCGGTATTCATCATCTGTTGTTAGGCCTTTCAATGATACTCTGAGTGAGGGAATCTCCACTTCTAAGGGCAATATGGCTTCTGATCCATAAACAAGGGTGAATGGCGTTGCTCCTGTTGGCATGCAGACATTGGTTCGGTAAGCCCATAAGGCGGGATTGAATTGAACGTGCCAATCCTTCCCTGAAGTATTCACAGTCTTCTTCAAGATTTTCAATATTGTTTTATTTGAGGCCTCTGCTTGGCCATTCCCTTGTGGATAGTAAGGTGTTGAGTATCTATGTTGTATGTGAAATCTCTCACAAAGCTCATCAACATCCTAATTTTTGAATGGGCGTCCATTATCTGTGATAATGGAGTTGGGAATGCCATACCGACAAATGATATAGTTGAGTATGAATGATGATATTTGTTTGCCGGTAACTTTAGTAAGAGGGACTGCCTCAATCCACTTGGTGAAATACTCTGTTGCTGTGATGATGAATTTATGTCCATTTGATGAAGAAGGATGAATCTTGCCTACTAGATCTAGCCCCCATTGAGAAAATGGCCAGGTTGGTGTGAACGGTTGTAATTCTTGTGTAGGAGCATGAATGAGATTCCCATGAATCTGACATTTTGAACATGTTTTCACAAAAGTGAATGATTCCCTCTCCATTGTAGGCCAGTAATAACCCATTCTAATCAATTTTTTAGATAAGGTCAGTCCACTTGAATGAGTACCACAAATGCCACCATGAACTTCTTGTAAAGCTTTGTCAGATTCCTCGCGTTCAAGACATCGGAGTAAAGTACCATCAAGACCACGGCAATAAAGGGTGTCAGCAATAAGGGTATAGCGAGCGGATTGGCGAATAAAGTTGCATCTTTGATTACGAGATAAATCAGGTGGTAAGATGTTGTCTTTGAGGTAAGTATAAATTTTTCCGTACCAAGGCCAATCGGATCCTACTAAATGACAAATGATTCAGCTTTCAGGGGTATCATATGCAGGTGTAAATGATTGTTCCACCAGAAATTCATAACGATTTTGAGTTTCTGGGAGATGTAACAATGATGCGATTGTAGCCATAGCATCAGCTGCTTTATTATCAAGCCTTGGAATTTGTGTGAATTTGATGTCCACAAAGTATTTCTTGAAGTCATCCACCATCTTTTTATAAGGTAGTAGTTTTTCATCTTTAGTTTGATAGTCATCATTGATCTGACATATGACCAACTGTGAGTCACCAAACACCTGTAATTCTGTTATTCTCCATTCTAGTGCTATCTTGAGTCCAGTGATTAATGCTTCATATTCAGCTATGTTGTTGGTGCATGGAAACATTAGCCTATATGAACGAGGAATGGTATGCCCTTGAGGGGTGACAAAAAGTATGCCTACCCCCGATCCATGTTGAGTGAAAGAACCATCAAAATATAAGGCCCACGTTTGTTTAGATTCTGCAGTGAATACATCTGCATCTGGAAATTCAATGTGCAAGGGATGATCTGCTTGTAGTGGTGCCTCTGCTAATTGATCAGCTATAACTTGTCCTTTGATGGCCTTGCGGTCAACATAGTGTATGTCAAACTCACTTAGAATCATTACCCACTTTGCTAACCTCCCTGTTAATGATGCTTTGCTCAACAAATACTTGAGTGGATCAATCTTCGAAACCAAATTGACTGTATGGGTCAGCATGTAATGCCAAAACTTCTGTGAAGCAAAAACTACTGCCAGACAAGCCTTTTCAATAGAAGTGTAATTGAGCTCATGACTTGTTAGTGTTCTACTGATGTAGTAGATTGCACGTTCCCTTCCAGTAGTGTCTTCTTGTGCTAGTAGTGCCCCCAGAGATGTCTCTGTTGCAGCAATGTACAAGATGAGTGGTTTGTCCGATTTGCGGATACGGTGAAACTAGTGAGCCATTAGATATTCTTTGATTTTCCGGAAAGCCAATTCACATTTGTCATCCCAATTTGAAAGGAACATTTGTATGCGTGATGTGTAATGGTATTCGTCACCAATTGTGCAATGGTGAACCTTCGTGATAGATTGAAGTCAGTCTTGCAAAGGATCTTAATCGGGACTGATGTTCTTTGGTGGAGGCATTTCCATAATTGCTTGAACTTTTGCTGGATCTACTTCAATTCCCTTTTCTGAAACAATGTACCCCAAGAGTCTTCCAGATTTGACCCCAAAAACACATTTCTTAGGGTTAAGGTGAACTTTGAATTTCTATAGTCTTGAAAATATTTTGGACAATACTTCAAGATGTCCTTCTCTGGTGTATGATTTTGCCAATATGTCATCCACATAATCTTCCATAAAGACATGCATCATGTCATGAAAGATTGTAGTCATGGCTCTTTGGTAGGTAGCCCCAGCATTCTTTAGACCAAAAGGCATGACGTTCCAACAATAAGTTCCCCATGGACATGTGAAAGCTATTTTCTCCTGGTCTTCAGGTGCAATCTTGATTTGGTTATATCCAGAAAAACCATCCATTAATGAATACATGGCATGGCCAGCTGTTAGATCAACTATAGTGTCGATGTTTGGTAATGGGAAATCATCCTTGGGACATGCTTTGTTGAGATCTCTGAAATTTGTGCATATTTTGACAGTTTTATCTGGCTTAGATACAGGGACAATGTTAGAAATCCATTCTGCATAGTCGATTGGTCTTATGAAGCCCACATCAAGGAGTTTTCTTAGTTCTTCCTTAACCAATAATGCAACATGAGGGTGCATCTTTCTGAGTTTTTGTTTCACTAGCTTGGTCCCTGGTTTGATGGACAAGTGATGCATGATAAGATCAAGATCAAGACCAGGCATGTCAGCATAAGACCACGCAAAATTGACTTGGTTTGCTTTCAGGAATTCGATGAACTCTGGTATTTCTTTCTCTGTCATTGATGCAGCTAACTATAAAATTCTTGGTTTGTTAGAAGTTTCAAGATCGACAGCATTTGTTGGCTCAATCAGAATAGGCGATCGTTCATGGTAGTGCTCCAGGAGAGTGTCAAGAGTCCCATCATCTGGTGCCTCAAAGAGGTTTTCACCATCTGATACACTCTTTATTTTATCTTTTGTTTGATCTAATACTGCCAGATTCTGGTTTTCACCATTATATCTTTCTTTTTTGTTTGTACTTTTGCAGCTAGGAGACTTGACACTCTCCTGATCAAAAAATCTATGTCAAAAATCGCTGGTGGAACAATCATTTGTATCCTCTGCGGAAAGGAAGTTTGCGATAGATTCATCACTTGGAAACATAGGTATGTCAATAGGTTTGGTTGAATCCCAATCAATGAGATCAGGATAAATCAAAGGTATTGGATCGTCAGGTTGTGTGAAATCGGCTATGGTTAAGGTCATAACAGAGTGATCTGTAGGATCTGAGGTATGAGGTGGATCAATGATGATACTATCCTCATGATAGTCTTGTTCGTTTAGATCTGATTCAGTATCACTAGAATCATAATCGACTTGTGGTTCAAATTCTTGTGGTTGGGACCCTGAACCTTGTCCTTCAATTAGAGTTGGGGCATATTGGTGTATTACATCCACTTCTTTGTCCCTCCAGAACTCATTATTATAAATGGTGTTCCATTCATATTCAATAGAGTCTGTGTCAGAATTGTTTTCCAAGAAGTTCTGAACTATTGTCAAACATGCTTCTTGTGAATCTTAGCTTTCTTGTAATGCAAAGACAATGCTATGCAGTTGTTTTTCTTTATAACCCAATCCATTTTTCTCTTTTGCAGCAAGTCCGCAGAGGTGAATGGGTTCAACTACTCCTTCCTTCCTTTTTCCGATAGGTCCTTCATCATAACCCATCTTCTGCATGATTAAATATCCTTTTCCATATTTTTCTGTGGGTAATTTGACATTAGAAACTGCTTCATCTTCATCTTTATAGAGCCAATTTAGAATTTCAGTATCCTCAGGGTTTTCCATGGGGAATTTTTCTTTGATGAATTGCCCATTAAATTTTGTAATTGGCTCTATTGGCATTTGCTTTGATGTTGATGTTGTTGATATTTGATGTTCTTTGATAGATGACTGTCCATGTGATTGAGGTGATGTAGGTAAATTGACAAGACAAAGAGAGTATTCTCCAACTCCATGATCCTTGAATTTCATCTTTTTGTCAAAACTATTGTTCAATTGACTGATTTGTGTGTCAATCTTTAGAGAAGTACTAGCATGAGCTTCTCGATTATTAGGGACCAAAGTATCTTGACTGGCTTTCATGTTGGCACAAGTTTGAATGTTGGAATTATCAGCAGGTATCGTGATTTCTTGTCCATCATAAGGAAACTTGAGACATTGATGGTAAGTTGATGGGACAGCTTGCATTTCATGGATCCAAGGATGACCCAACAAGATGTTATATGCCAGATCACGATCCAGTACTTGACAAAAAGTATTCTTTATAACAGCGCCCACTCTGATTGGCAGCATGATTAGACCTTTGGATGCTCTTTCTTCATCATCATAAGCTTTTATGGTAATCTTTCTTCTCAAATCAATGGAGTCCTCAGAAAATCCTAAGGCTTTGACCAACTTCAAGGTACAAATGTTCAAACCAACACCTCCATCTATTAGAACTCGTCTGATGCGAAACTTATGAATCATGACTTCTAAGTACAATGAGGAGTTATGGGGATGAGTTATGGAAACGTCATCTTTACCAGAGAATGAAAGACAAGTGGGTGAGGACAAATGCCCTACCATGGCTTGAAATTGATTCACATCCAATTCAGTTGATACATTGGTTTCAATGAGGGATTTTTTAAGAATTTCTTTATGGGCTGGAGAAATCCTTAATAGCTCCAAAATAGAAATTTGAGCGGGGGTTTTTCAAAGTTGATTGACCAAATCATATTGATGTTGAGGTGGGGATTCAATGGACTTTGAAGAAGCACCTTTCAAGACAACTTTAGCTTGTGCTCTTGTTGTTGCGTTGACTTCTCTATATTCCACCTTCTGTTTGACTTTAATGACATTGACCCGCTCATCGTCTGCATAGAGATGGTTGATTATATGATCATCATTGATGTGATTCACTTTTTTGTTAGAAGACTCGCCTTTTTGATAATTAGGTAAAGGATTGCGAAATGCTTGGTGGTCTGTGTTGGTTTGTTGATTTCCTTCTATTGTGATGATATCATTGTCAATCAAGTCTTGAATAGCATTCTTCAGGCTTGGCAGTTGTTTGTACGATGCCCCTTACACTGATGATAATCAAAATAGTGTGCCTCATTCCATGATGGAGGCTTTACACTGGGTTCATAATTCCGTTGAGGTGGTAAAGTAATGACATTTTTGGCCATCAACTCTTTGAACATGGATTCTATAGATTGACCCAATGGAGTAAAAGTTCTATTTGAGAAGAATGAAAATCTTTGCGGATTTGAATTTGAGGTTTTCCCTAAAGAATTGTGATTGTTATTATTTCCTCGGTAACCCTGGTTGTTGGGAATCCCTTGATGGGGAGTAGAGTTTTGATTTGTATTGTTCCTCAGTAGAGGAGGATTATTTCCATGATTTGCAATTGAGTTGACATTGTTGTTGCAAGTGCTTAGAGTACTGAGGACAAATGGTTTGGTCGAGGCATGATTCACGTCAACAACACCATCGTTCACCATATTTTTGTTGTGAGTCCAGAATTTGGACTTGTCCTGATTATTGTGATGGTTAGATGAGCTAGGATTTTCTTTGCCATGTTTTATTATGCCTCTTTTGACCAAAGCATTTTCAATGGTTAAGGAATCTTCGATCATTTTCTAAAAAGAAGAGGGACAATGTAAGTTCAAGTGATAGCTCATTTCTGAATTTAAACTGTTGATGAAAGTAACCATCTTTTCTTTCTCGAGGACAGGACGTGGGTATTTGGCAAACATTCTTCTCCATCTCTGAAGAAACGTAATGAAAAGTTCACTAGGTTTTTGTGCAACTTTACAAAGATCTATCATGGTGATCTGATGTTGTATGTTGTAAGTATATTGTGATATGAATAGGTTGATCAATTCTTCAAAGGTTCTGACGGGAGGTGTGATCTTGGATAACCATTCCATAGAGTGTACTCCCAGACTCCTAGGAAATAGTCGCATCAAGTAAGTATCTTCATAAGTGAATTCCAATGTCAGGTTTCTGAAGTCTCTAATGTGATCGATTGGATCCGTTTTCCCATTATAGCGATCAAATTTTGGCATTTCACAATGCTTGGGAAAAGGAATCATGTTTAAACTTCTGTCAAAAGGATAAGGACAGATGTCCTCCAGAGTGTATTTCTTTGTGGTTGTTCCCCCTTGTAATTCTCTAACTTGTCCTTGAAGTGTCTTGATTTGTTGGGTCAAGGGACTAAGATCTGAAAGGGGTGTCTCTTCAGGTTTGTTTTTCAAGTTTTCTATGTCAAAGTCATGAGGTAATTTAGCCCCTTGTTCGGCTAGATAGCGAAAATATTTTTCCTTATCTTGCTGCAAGATCTTTTCAATGGTTTTATGGAATTTTGGATCTTGTTCAGCCTCTCTAAGATGTTCCTCTTCTTGTTCTTCATAACTATCCACTTGATTTTTATCTCTATAATTATGGAAAGGATTTTCTTCTCTATTGTCCATGTTGTTGTTGAAAAGTGGATTTTGATTTATGCTGAAAATGGGATTACTGCTTTCTCCTTCTTCGTGAATGTTCTGAATATGACTTTCTTTTTGGATTGTATCCTTCAATTTTTTGTGTTGAGATCTTATGGAGATAGGCATATGTTTTTGAAAATTTCCTCTAAACTTAGATCATGGTTTTTGACAAGTGCAATGGTGATGATATCTTGATCTGATAAGATATGTAATCTTATGATATGATCAAGGATGCTCCTAACTCATTGGTTGTGGCTTCCAAGATGATAAAGGATTTTAGAATCATGTTGGGGAAGTTGAGCCAAAAATTAGAAAGTTGTTTTGAAAGGTGCACTCTAAAAGATTTTGATCTTTGTTTTCAAAGAGATTCTCTCAAGATCTTTGAAGAATATGGCTTGGGTGTGAAGGATATTCTATGGAAGGTTGTGGTATGTTGTCAAATTCAAGAGGTTGGTTATGATTATGCCATTGTGATAGAGCTATTCTTTGATAATAAGCTCAGGAATCTAAGGGATCCATAGCATATTCATCAGTGAATCCTCTAACAAAATCCTGATATCTGTGAAGAAATCCTCGATAGTGAAGCAAGACTTGTTGACTTTTGTACAAGAATTTTATCTTTTGCAGTGTTTTCTTGTATCCTAACAGTTTCTTAGGTTTTCTGATTCTCTTGGAAATTGATTTCTTGGGAAACTTTGTTGACTTCCTATCCCTAAGCATGGGAAAAAGTATTGGGAATGTTTTCAAAGCAATGATATGAAAAACTCTTAAGTGGATTTCAGTTGTTGTTCTTCCTGATTCTTTTGGATGATCTCTTTATCTGAATTAATGTAATGAAAAACACAACAAACATTTTTTTTGAAAATAGTTGTTCTTAAAGCCCTATACTAACATGAATTTTTTGATCAAGAAATGTTTTTTTCATCAAATGTTTTCACAGGTTTTTGCACATGAAAGACAATTTAGACAAACTCACTCTTAAGTGCTTAAGTAGGTCATTCTAGTAATCAACAACCCACATCTTAAAAC
Organism: Sequoia sempervirens; assembly: GCA_007258455.2. Classification (NCBI taxonomy): domain Eukaryota; kingdom Viridiplantae; phylum Streptophyta; class Pinopsida; order Cupressales; family Cupressaceae; genus Sequoia; species Sequoia sempervirens. The sequence goes on from VDFB02168118.1 coordinate 179,660,347, forward strand.
TACGTTGACTCACACAGCCGTGTCACCCCCGAAGGGGCACCCATGTTTTTGTCTTTTCCAGGTGCATACTCAGAGTTACGGAAGTGGATACCAGATCCCCTGAGCAAATAGTCCTTGGCAGTTATATGGTGAGTGTCTTGGGGGAAGATTCTTCCCTCCCCTTGCACTGTGATTATTAGAATGTTTGGCAACTGACTCGGCTGGCCACTACACTAGGTTTGTAGTAAGGATTTCCGTTCGGTGTGGCAATAATAAACTCCCTCAGGAGACCTCCCAACCTTTAGAACAAAGGCTTTGGGGATGGTTATCTTGCACACTACTAGCAAAAGAAGGTTTCCCCAGATCTGCTTTAAATTTTATAGTGGGGAAGAATAGCCTAGCTTTGGCTTGAACCCACTTGAGTCATTCCCATAGGGTGAGTACTTTTTCCCACTATGGCAGACTCTCTAAAGGATGTAACAATAAAATTGCATGAAATTAAAAAGGCAAGTCTGGTATTTTGATCACCCAGTTAAGGGGAGATCATAGACCTATTGCCACAATCAAAGAAAGCAAATGTTCTTTTTAAAATCCCAATAACAATGAGCTAATCTAAGTGAAGATATTGCTTCACCAAAAAAAATAGATTGTTCAATTTTAACTACAAGATTCATTGTTTGGTGACTATCCTAGATTGCTTCATTTTATCCAGATGTGGCTACCCTAGGACTGCTTCATTTTAAAACTTTAGAAAAGAAAAAGAATTTTGTCTGTGGAATGCGTTAGACTTAGAATTTTGTGATTTTGTTACAGTCCATATGCACCTTAACAGAAGCTATATGCGCCAGAACATATATGTGCTGAAACAAAGAGTAAATGCGCTGAAACATAAACTGGATGCGCTTAAACAGAAACTAGATGCACTCGAACAGACACCATATGTGCCTAAACAGATATTGGATGCACCTAAACAGACACTATATGCGCCTAAACAGACACAATACAGAAGAAAAACTATATGCGCGCAAACATTTTCTCTATGCACCAGTCACGGGATGCGCTTTAACAGTCTCGGGATGCGCGTTAACAGTCATGGGATGCACGTTAATAGTCACGGGATGCGGGTTAACAGTCATGAGATGCACGTCAAAATTCTACCAAACAAAAAGTTAAACACTCCGTATGCGTGTTGAAATTTTTGAATGCGCCTAAACGTCAGAATTTTTTGAAAATTAGTTCCAGAATGCCGAAGCTGTCAAAACAAACTTACAGAAGATGTTAAATTTGTGGGTTCATGCCCCACAGTGGGTGCCATTTTAATGTGTGTATGAAATATTGGATCAATCTAAATAAAAATCAAACACATATTAATAAGACTTTAAATCGAAAAGCCAAAAAGAAAACAGAATTGTGCAAACCGTAACAGCAGCTTCCCGAAACCGTCTTATCTTCCTCTATCTTCAGCGTTTTGTTGTTTCTTAATGACTCTCAAATCAGCAGATTAGGCTCAACAAAATGACAGCTAAAGAACGAGATTTTAAGATGCATAATATGCTTAATGCAAAAAGCTATGCTAAAATGAAAGATATTGCTGTGATATTAAAACTACTATGCATGCAAATGCTGGTGAAAATATGGCTATGTAAATGAGTATACGAAGTGTGCGAATGTGAACGATTATGCGTAGTGTAACCAAAAGCTTGGATTTGTGCCAGAATTTATGGATTTTTTGAAAGGGTTTGATTGGCTGAATCGATCGACGGTCCAGATTAAGCTTGTTCGAATGGACAGCGGGAGATCTTCGAAAGTGAAAGAGAAGGATGAAAGGTTTCCCTTTTTCTTTCAATTTCGTCATTGAGTTTCGAAGGGAAACTTCCATTTCGAAGGATGAGATAGGATTTGGAAGGGTGAGTTAGCATGAGTTAGAAATTAAATAAATTAAATTTATTTAATTTAGAAGTGGAGATGAAAATGGAAACCCACATAATTAAATAACTTATATTTAATTATGTTTAAAAATGAAATTAGGGTGAGGTGGAAAATATTAAATAAAATATTTAATATTTTAAATTCGAATATGGGATGGAGAATATTCCATTATTTAAATATTCAAAATATTTAAACTTTAGAACCAAATGATAGTTAAATATAAATAAATTATGTAAATTTATTTAATTTAATTAAGCGAAAGATAAAAGGTGAGATGAAGAAGATATTCTATTATTTAAATATTCAAAATATTTAAACTCTAGAATACTATGATAATTAAATATAAATAAATTATAAAAATTTATTTAATTTAATTAAGTGGAGGGTAAAAATGTTAGTAATTAAATAAAATTATTTATTTAATTTAAGGAAGAAGAATTTAGAAGATGAACGGTATAAATAAATAATTAAATTTATTTATATGTAGATGACATTAAAGGAATTAATTAAATAAATTATATTTAATTAATTAACAAGCTTAATCATGACCATTTTTAGACGTATACAACTGCTTTTTGACAAAAAAGGACATACAAACAAAACAAATTATGGATGAAAGGCTTAACATTGTCGAAAAGTGAAAAAAATTACATCATTGGAAAGATAAGAGAGAACCTAACATGACCCATGTGTTTTATTTTGTCGATATTGAACTAGATGCAATCCTGATGGTGAGCATGAACCTGATGATGTGAAAAATTGTAGAATTTGCAAAAACACATCTCTAGTCATTGGGAATTCCCTCCAAGCCTTTGGGTTGGTATTCCAAGGAAAATACCAAAGCTAAGGCTTGGGGATTCCGAAAGAAAAATATAATTTAAGTGCATTATGTGTTAGTTTTGACATTTTCTACTTCTCCAAGGAACATGTCTAGCAGCACATAATGTGCTCACCTTATCTCTTGCTTTAGTTAAATACCACTTTATTGAATTTTTGTTGATATGTTTGTATATATATGTATGATGGTGTGTCATGTATGTATGTATGTATGCTTGTGGGAGAGAGGGTTGGAGAGGGTGGGAGTGGGAGAGTGTGGGAGAGAGGGTGGGAGAGAGGGTGGGAGAGTGTGGGAGAGGGTGCGAGAGAGTGGGAGAG
>VDFB02168118.1:179663509-179723001 GCA_007258455.2 Sequoia sempervirens
TCCTCTCCCAAACTCTCCCACCCTCTCTCCCACCCTCTCTCCCACTCTCTCCCACTCCCACCCTCTCCAACCCTCTCTCCCACAAGCATACATACATACATACATGACACACCATCATACATATATATACAAACATATCAACAAACATTCAATAAAGTGGTATTTAACTAAAGGAATACATAAGGTGAGCACATTATGTGCTGCTAGACATGTTCCTTGGAGAAGCAGAAAATGTCAAAACTAACACATAATGCACTTAAATTATATTTTTATTTCGGAATCCCCAAGCCTTAGCTTTGGTATTTTCCTTAGAATACCAATCCAAAGGCTTGGAGGGAATTCCCAATGACTAGAGATGTGTTTTTGCAAATTCTACAATTTTTCACATAATCGGGTTCATGCTCACCATCAGGATTGCATCTAGTTCAATATCGACAAAATAAAACACATGGGTCATGTTAGGTTCTCTCTTAGCTTTCCAATGATGTAATTTTTTTCACTTTTCGACAATGTTAAGCCTTTCATCCATAATTTTTTTTGTTTGTATGTCCGTTTTTTGTCAAAAAGCAGTTGTATACGTCTAAAAATGGTCATGATTAAGCTTGTTAATTAATTAAATATAATTTATTTAATTAATTCCTTTAATGTCATCTACATATAAATAAATTTAATTATTTATTTATATCGTTCATCTTCTAAATTCTTCTTCCTTAAATTAAATAAATAATTTTATTTAATTACTAACATTTCTACCCTCCGCTTAATTAAATTAAATAATTTTTTATAATTTATTTATATTTAATTATCATAGTATTCTAGAGTTTAAATATTTTCAATATTTAAATAATAGAATATCTTCTTCATCTCACCTTTTATCTTTTGCTTAATTAAATTAAATAAATTTTCATAATTTATTTATATTTAATTATAATTTGGTTCTAAAGTTTAAACATTTTGAATATTTAAATAATGGAATATTCTCCATCCCATATTTGAATTTAAAATATTAAATATTTTATTTAATATTTTCCACCTCACCCTAATTTCATTTTTAAACATAATTAAATATAAGTTATTTAATTATGTGGGTTTCCATTTTCATCTCCACTTCTAAATTAAATAAATTTAATTTATTTAATTTCTAACTCATGCTAACTCGCCCTTCCAAATCCTATCTCATCCTTCGAAATGGAAGTTTCCCTTCGAAACTCAATGACGAAATTGAAATAAAAAGGGAAACCTTCCATCCTTGTCTTTCACTTTCGAAGATCTCCCGCCGTCCATTCGAACAAGCTTAATCCAGACCATCGATCAATTCAGCCAATCAAACCCGTTCAAAAACTCTATAAATTCCAGCACAAATCCAAGCTTTTGGTTACACTACGCATAATCGTTCACATTCGTACACTTTGTGTACTCATTTACATAACCATATTTTCACCAGCATTTGCATGCATAGTAGTTTTAATATCATAGCAATATCTTTCATTTTAGCATAGCTTTTTGCATTAAGCATATTATGCATCTTAAAATCTCGTTCTTTAGCTGTCATTTTTTTGAGCCTAATCTGCTGATCTGAGAGTCATTCGGAAACAACAAAATGTTGAAGATAGAGGAAGATAAGATGGTTTCGAGAAGCTACTGTTACGGTTTGCACAATTCTGTTTTCTTTTCGAATTTTTGATTTAAAGTATTATTAATATGTGTTTGATTTTTATTTAGATTGATCCAATATTTCATACACATAGTAGTGTTTGGTGTTTTTTTCATTATAAATTAACCATTCATCAAAATTTCAAATAAATTACACTTTTACAAACTAGACTCCATTCTACAAATTTTAAAAAATAATAAAAAAAAAATCTATTACTTTCCAGAATTTGTAGGGGGAGCATGGCCAAAATTCTGCTTTTTAGGAAGTGCCCACTTAGAAAATTGGTAAAAAATCAAATATTCATTAAAAAGTTATCAGAAAAATTGTGCATCAACTAGATAGTGTTAGCTAACTTCTGACTATAGTGATTTTAAAAATACTACAAAAATTTTTACCGTGTTAGGGTCGTACAAGAGTTGCTATGTTATGTTTTTCTGACAAAAACAACAAAAAATTGTGTGCATCCCTCTTTTGAACCACTTAATCTAAACCATTTTCAAAATAAATTAGTAATTTCAAAAGAAGACTCGGAGCACTTTGATCCTTTTGTGTGTTCCATCTCAAAATTTTGAGTGTAGCTATCCTCAATTTCACGTTGAAGGTTAGTATTTCCTGATTTCAAAAAAAAAGTGGCCACTTAAGCCCCCTTTTTGGGAACCATCTTGGTGCACTTACCCTGGTTGCTTTTTCCACTGTTGAAGCATAGTATATGGCAGCTACACATGCTTGTAAAGAATCCATTTCACCTAAGAGAGTGTGTTTGGATATTAGAATAAAACAAGGTCCAATGACAATTTATTATGACATCCAGAGTGTGATATGTCTAGCGAGGAACTCGACATTTCATGCCAAGACTGAGCACATTATGTACAATATCATTTTTTTAGAGATATGATCAAAGATGGAAGGGTGAAGCTAGTTAAGTTAGAGACTTTGATTAATGTTGTTGATTCTTTAACTAAGCCTGTGAGCATAAAGAAGTTTAGATGGTGTTTAGAGACTATGGGGCTTTCAACCCCTAGCAATTAAGAGATGATGATGACACTCTCCTGCTATCCTTGCAAGGTGTTCAACAAGTGGGAGATTTGTTGAGAAAATGTGTCTCAACCTTGCAATTGCATAAGGTATTGTTGATACATAATGTACTGTTCAATCAACGATGGGAGGCATGGGGATAATCCCCCCAAATAGGGTCTAGGGGTAGTGCACCCTCGCAGGGGCTCAAGGGAAATTCCCCCAAAAGGAAAATTTTGTTTATATTTTATTATTATAAATTTGGATGATTTATCATTATGTCTTAGATCTGACGACCAAAATTTTAATAGCTTGAATTATCTTAAAAGGGAAACCTATTTTCTAAAGGCATTGTATTATAGTTGTGTATTGTGATGTATCCTAAGAATCTGATAGTAGTCATGTTGTCTTTGGATCTCTCAATGATTATACTCATGTGAGAAGCTTGCTCTGCAAGTATATTGTAATCTTTGTTATTGTTGAATAATATATTTGGTAGCTTTTGGAGTGTGGGGTTTTTCTCCCGAAAGGGTTTCCCCATGTAAATCATTGTGTTGTGGTATGCATGATATTTGTGTATATTTTTGTTTACGTTTATGTAACTGTTAAATATCTATAAATTTTTTACATTATTCTCTTCTCAAGATTAGTGTAGGAATTTGTTTCACTACCTTAGTTTCCTTACAACTTTGATTATTTGTCCAACTATTATGGACCAATTCTTAGCTATTTGTCCAAAACCATTTACAAGTAAAAGCCTGATATCCATTATGCAAACAAATTGCACTCACATGGGCTAGTGAAATCTATTGTCCACTAGGTGAGCCCGAAAAAATGGATAATGGTAAGTCATGCTAGGTATAGGCTGCCATTTTACTAACCATACCAAATTTATTCCTCTTGATAACTTTGATAAGACACAACAAAAATGGTAACAAGGCTATCAAGCTACATTATGCTAGGAACTCATGTAAAAGGCTCCACTAGCAAGCAACTTGTGTTATTCTTGGTGGCCTTGAAAAACATAAAGGCTCTAATAGAAAGCAAGTTGTGAAGACTAGCAAGCTATGTTATGCTAGGAACTCATGAAAAAGGCTCCATTGACAAGCAAGTTGTGTTGTGCTTGATGACCTTTAAAAAAATAAAGGGTCCAATAGCAAGCAAGTTGTGTTATGCTTGGTGGCATTGATACATGCAATAAGATGTTCAAATTAGTTTTTATTAGTTCATAAAAGGAGTCACCTTAGGGAACACCGTGCCTAATATCCCAAAGAGAGGAATATTCAAGCATAAAAGATTCACAACTTAGGAATACAATCCATAGAATTACCACTAAGAGGAATGTCATATGCTAAGAAAGGTTGAACTATTAAGGAACATCAAACCCATTTTCACCACCAAGAAGACACACCACATGAAGTAAGAAGACCACACTTAAAGAAAACAATGACTGTGAACACGTATGCCCCCATCTTTAAGGAAATTCCTAAACACCATGTTGTGAGCAATTAATTTAAAGTAGAACACAATAAATGCCAATATATGAGAGATTTATTCAGAAATCCCTATGTAAAAATGTATATGTTTCCAAGTAGAGCTATGTCATGAAAGGAAGGTTTCCCCCATATGCAATCCTAAGATAGCACATGAGGGATCCATAAAACAAGGGTCAGCATTTGTCATTTCTATAGTGATATAATTGAGATTTGAACAATCATCATTCCCCAAATAACTCATGAAACAACAAGCATAAAGGAAGAATGACACATAGAGAGAGAGAGAGAGAGAAAAAAGGGAAGCTTTTGGTTCAACATGGAAGAGACATGAATGTCTCGACACCTTGCATAATCTCCAAAAGGGAAATAGAAGAAAAAAATTTACAACATATAGAAGAATGTAGATACAAATAGAATAATATCACAACAGATTCTCTTCCTTTGTATCCTTACACTATTGGAGTGAAAAGGGTCATCCAAAGTAGGCTCATAAAAATATAAAGAAATTCCATACAACACAACAAGGAGATAACATTATGCACATGCACTCAAAAAGAACATGAAGAAAAAGACAATACTAGTATGGCACATGTGAGTCAACCTATAGCAAGGAATCTACATTCCAATCTTTTCCATCATATGCGAAGGGTGGATAACTAACCAAAGGGACAACAAAAATTTTAAGACTAGGACAAGGTTATCTAACCCCTTGCCCCCACTAAGTGTAGGACAAGGATGAGCCAAGGAGAGTTATGGGAATGGGCTCCTTGCAATGTAAAAATGATTTACAATAAATATAAAACATGTAACAGTGAGTATGATATGATCCTACAACTATCAAAGGACAAGGAGCAAAGTCCATGCATTTTAGTTAATTACATCAATAACATCAATTTTATGGACAAATCATTGTAAAAGATGACACTCATTAGTAAGATGCCTAAGAGTTTTATAAAATGCATAGTAGCTCATATTTGTACTCTTTCCTTTTTTGTTTTCTTTGATAGGTGGCAAGTAAATCCATCCTACATGGAGTAGTTGTTCCATTTTTCATTCAATTTCTATTGTAGTGTGTAATAATGGAAATTCATTCAGTTTATATGGCTTATATTTATTACTTGTTTTGGAAATTTGTTGAGGTGGAGGTGGGGGAGGAGGATATATGGTGATCCTATCATCCTTGTGAGGTATTAATTGGTAATTTGATATGATCTTGTGAAAGAGAACACCGTTTTCCTTGGGAGATGTGCAAGGGGGGAAATATTGATGTTCTAACCCCTTGGGTTCCTCAAATGGTATTTTCTCTAATGATTTTTGGATCTCATCCTCATTTGTTATGTCACATCCTTATTTTCTTAAGATCTTAAACCCTTGACCATAACTCTCTTCTAAGTTAATGGGTGTATTTGTAACTCAATGAACACATGATAGAAGAGTTACATTATTGTCCTTGTGATCAAGTTCATTAATGGTTGATGGTTGACACTTGATTTGTGCTTAAATTTTAGAATGTAAGAGGTTGAACTTATCAAGGGATGGGATTATAATTGATGTTTGCATGGATGGATAAAAGTGTGCATTATTTTCAAGGTTGTTTAAGGAGTCTTGTATGAATTGTTGCATGGTATCTTTATCTTGATCTAAGATTTCTACTTCACGAAGACATTCATTAGGAGGTGAAGTTTCATTAATAGTCTCAATTGCATTAGGGTCTTCACCAAACACAAAAATTGAAACATCTACCAATGATCTTAAGGTTTTCCATATATTACCCATACACATGTCCATGATTAATTTTTATGCAAATTTTCAAATATTATAAGTGAATATTTTTTTATTTTTGAATGTAAAATACTGGAAGTGATATATTTTTAATGCTAACTTTTATTTTCAAACAATACACTCAATTTTCCCAATTAAACCTAATGCAAAAGATGACAAATTCTTCAATTTTTTCAAACTAAAACCTAGATTTAATAGAAGATCAGAAGAATGCCGATAGAGATAAAACATTTCCCAGAAGTTCGAAAGAACACCTTTACAAAGAAAAAATCACCCTAGGGTAAATGGGTCTTAGCATAGGGGATACAAAAAATTGAATTTAAGTTTGAAGTTTACATCTAGGGTTTCCTGTTTCTGAGTATAGACTGTACTTTCAATGATCTTAATTTTTCTATATTTTGATGTTTAAATGCAAGTGCAATGTATGAAAAATGATGAATAATATGACACTTTTTAAAATGGAATTTTTACTCAATTTTTTAGTATGAATGGTTGAAACCACACTAACATGCAAGGACTATACAAAATCAAAGTAATATGCATGTAAATTTTTAAATTTTTTACAATTTAAAGGATGTAAAATGCAAACCAAAAACCCTAAATGAAATGAAAACTAATGAAACTTAAAAACCCCTAAATGAGATGAAAAGTTAATGCAATGCAATGAAAATTAATGAAAATCCTCGATCTAGTGTTTCAATTGACTACAAATCAGAATTATTTTAGTGCGAGAATGTCAAGTTTACCAAAATGAAGCATTGGTGCAATGAATAATGATGAAAAAATGGTATATAATACACCTATCTTCCCTAACTAATTAGGAAAAATAGATCCCTTAGGTCAATATTGACCTTCAACACTTAGGTGAGTCAACCTTGGTGGAGATCTTGTTTTTTTCCTTATGACCTAGGACAAGATAAATCAGCTAAAACACCACTTGTGGGAGATGAATGAAAAATAATAAATGAATACAAATATGCAATGAAACACATGAAATTACTAAATTAAACCTTAATATGACAAAATACAAAAATAGTTTGTAGATCTGAGAAGGGATTGATTTTATTTACCTATCACAAAAAGGGTTTACTGAGTGTCCTCTTGGGACTCATTCACCCAAGGGAAAAAGGGTCTTGTTATAGGGGAGAAAATCTACTTTGACAGTCCTCTGGTCCTTGGTCTTCACTTTCGATCCTCCATATTTTTTAGTTGTAAATTCATAAATAAATTCTGAAAGTGAGTTTCTATGGCTTGATGACAACTTTGACAACTTTTGCAATTTTTCTCTTTTGATAGATTTTCAATCCTTCTTAAACCTAAGATCTACAAAACATAGAAGAGGGAAAAATTATTTATTTTAGGTGAATGTGGGTTTGGCTTGGTCAAACCCCATTTTGGTAAATAAACCTTGAATTGAAATAATGAAACATGAAAGGAATAATGAATGAACAATTGCTATGTTGCAACTCACCAAACCCTTGATTTGAAACCATTGAAGTACTAAAACTTAGTAGATATCTCCAAGGTCTTTATCTTGCATGAAATGGCTTGATTAATGATGTGGTTTTGATGCTTGAATCTTGATTTGAAACTTGAAACCTACATCACAATGTTAGCTCCAAAAACATGCATGATGCTTGATAAATTTGACATGATGCTTGAGATCTTAATTGCTGCAAAAAATTCTTGAGAAATCTGCTCTTGAACACCTTTAACAATAATGTTAGCTCTTGGAATAATCTCTTTCTTGTGCTAGGATTTGAATTGATAAAAGACCTTGATTTTATATCCATAGTTTTCTAATTTCTCAAAAATTAAACATTACAGGATGACACTCAAAAATTGAATTTAGGACTTTAAGATGTTGATAAAAAAAAAGTCTAAAATTTTAATTTGTGATCTTAAAGGGGACCTAATCACCCAAGGGTGAATGTTCCCTAACCTAACTGGCTAGGATCTATTCATTTTGGGGTACTAAGAATGATAATTGCATTAATTAAATCATATTCCCCTTTCAAAAATTGCAATTAATTAGGCTTGTAGATGCATGATTGGGCCAATTAGATGATTAAGTCCACCTAATTAAGGGACCCAAACATAGTAATACATAAAGGAGTAAATTTTTTGACACTGCACCAAATAATTGACTCCTAAGTTCCCTAGCCATTCCCTTATCATTTCCAAAAAATAACATATCATCATCATATAGTATGATTATTATTAATCGATCATCAATTAATTTAAAATAAACATGCATTTTATCTTCTTCACTTCTAATAAAGTCGTGATTTAATGAAAACTCATCAAATTTATGATGCCACATTCTTGGTGACTAATTCAAACTATACAAATATATTTTTAACCTACAAACCAAGTGTTCTTGTCCCTTCTCAATAAAATTACCAAATTGTTTAATAAATAGTTCCTCATCAAAATCCCCATATAATAAAGTTTTTATAACATCCATTTGCTCTACTTCTAAATCAAAATGAGTAGCAATAGATAAAAGGAATGTAATGAAGATTAGTTTAGCCATAGGAGAAAAAATATCACCAAAATCTACTCCCTCAACTTGGGAGTAACTTCTTGCCACTAATTAGGCCTTGTACAATTCTAACTTACCACCTTCCTTAAATTTCTTTTTAAATTCCCATTTGCATCCAATGGATTTCCTCTCCTTAGGCAGCTCAACTAGATCACATCTATCACATTTTTCCAAGGCCCTTATTTCATCTTTGATTGCCTCTAAACAAGAATCATGCTCATTTGAAGATAAGGCCTCTTTCACATATCTAGATTTGTTGTTAGTACAAGATAAAGTAAATATACAACAAAAATTAGATGGACATATCCATACGTATCAACAGGTTATCATTGTCTAGTCGATTTCCTTAAAGGTGTAACAAGATGATCTAGTTGTTCCTCTTCATACCGCTTGTAATCCTTCTTCTCTACCTTCATGTTCATCATGTCATTCTTCATGTGCATCTTCTTGTGGTTGTTCTACATGTGTATTTTTTTGTGGTTCAACCTTAATATCAAAAACACACGATTTTGTTAGGCTTTACATGAGGTTATTCATCATTTTAAAATTCCTTAAGCTCTCCTAAAATTACATCCTTTGAATATATCATTTTCATTGCTACAGGATCACAAAGCTTATAACCTTTAATGTTCTCACCATAACCCACAAAAATATATTTGTTAGATTTGAAATCAAGCTTCTTTATGAACATGAATATATACATCACTTCTAAAAACTCTAAAATGAGAAACTGATGGTTGTTTACCTATCCATACCTCGTAGGGATTTTTATCAACATGAGTAGAAGTAGGTAACTAAATAGCAAGTAGTGTGACCTACTTAAATCCAAAAGCATTGTTCAATATTTGCGCTACTCAACATGATTATAGCTCTATCCATTAAATTCATATTCATGCTCTCTTCCACTCCATTTTGTTGTGGGGTATATGGAGTTGTTTTCTCCTTAACAATTCCTACATGCTTACAATAGCCATCAAAGACAAAAGAGAACAAATCACCACCATTATTCATTATTAAAATGTTTACTTTTCTATCTTTTTCTCAACAAATATTTTAAATTATTTAAATTAAGAAAAATAGTAGATTTCTCCTTTAGAAAGTAAACCCATGAATATCTAGATTACTCATGAATAAATGAAACATAGTAGTGAGACTTTCCAATAGAAGATAAATCAACAAGACTAAAGACATCACTATAAATTACCTCTAAAACTTGTTTATCCCTAGTACTTCCATATTTAAATGTTACTCTATGTTGTTTTTCATCCACATAATGTTCACAAAAATAAAAATCAGCAAAGTAACCTGAAAAACTATCAACCATATTTTTATTTATGAGGGTTTTGAGAACCTTTTCACCAATATGACCCATCCTATGGTGCGACAACTTACATGATAAAAATTCATCAATTACATTAACATAGTTACTGTAGTCAACGAAAATGGATGCTCCCCACCTTTGAGGCATAAACACAAGGATAGAGATCCTATTTCACACTTGCTACAATCAAGGACACCTTAGATATCTCAATCCAATAAATAATGAAGAGAGAGATCTAACAATAAGGTATCCTAGGATATGATTTCAGATTACAAGAGGGGTTGACCAACAAGCTAGAGCTTGGAAAAGTTAATGAAATACAAGATGAAATGCAAAACCCTAATATGATGGAAACATGATTTAAATGACATAGAAATGCAACAAGAACAAAACAAACAACTACAAAACACAATGTCTACACCTGGAAATATGTTCAATATTGGAAACAAATCTAAAATTTTGAAAAACTTGAATTTGTGACCTACTATGACTCATTCGCCATTCTAAGTGAATCAGTCCTAGTTCTGGATTTCTACATGGGAGTGGGTTTCGAGAAAATGGGTATCCAAATCTGCAAAGATCTTTGTAAAACACCTACATTGGGACTCATTTTCCACTTGTGGCCAGTGAGTCCAGTTTGGCTTTTCTAGAAATTCAAAGTTTTGATCTACACCTCCCAGTCCACTCTTTCTACTTCTCTAGGTTCCTAGATCTAAAACTCTGATTTTAGGGTTGTAGATGACCTTTTAATGAATATTTTGACCTTGCAAATGGGGAGAAAAGCCTGAAACCTATTTTTCAATGATCTTGAATTATTCAAAGCACCTAAATCTGCAACCACACCAAGAGAGAAAATCTTGTTGATTGTTAGGGAATGGGGATTTGCCTTGGTCAAACCTCTTTTAGGTAATTAAACCAAATGATGACATAAGATAATGAAGCATGAACATGAATTAATGAAAGTAGAACCTTTCCATGATGAGGGATCTTCAATTTTTGCAACAATTGATGAAGAATATTTCCCTTGAATTCCTTAAAACTGATCTTGAAAGCTATCTTGATGATCTTGTGAAGACTTGAAATGCTTAACTCTTGAATGATTGACTTGATGACATGAAGGTATGATGTTGCTTATATGTAATGAGTATTTCAAAGCTTTCTTATATAGGAAATCCACTCAAATGACCATTAATATGATCCCCAAGGCCAACATAGGAGAACTTTGAATTAAAAACCTATTCTCTCCCGCTCAAACCTCAAAAATAGCTCAAATGGGACTCATTCGCCATCTTAGGTGAATGATTCCCACTTGGATGGGACTTATTCACCCAAGGTGGTCAATGGTTCTCACAGGGGCTATTTTTCCTACTAGAATGTTGGGGAGTGAAGAAATTAGGTTTATATGTTGATTTGTCAGGTTTTTGATTAAAATATGCCTTGGGATGCACAATATGGGGTCATAGGGGATTATTAATGATGATATAAAGGTCATAAATGCAATAGGGCCCAAAATCCAATGTGGAAGTGTAAATAAATACAGTTTACCACACTAAATTAAGGAAAAATTTAGTCTATTTAGCTTAGAGGGGCCCTAAATCCCATGTGAATGTGTAAAACACATTACAACACTAGATTAGGTCCACTTTAGTTTACAAGCCTCCCAAATTTAATGTGAAGATATAAATAAATAAATTTTACAACACTAAATTACAGAAGAGTTAAGTTAATTTAGCTTTAAAAGGGCCCAAGATGTAATGTGGATGTGTAAAACACCTCACAACACTTGACCAAGGCGACATTAAGTCTAATTTGTCATTAATTATTCTTGAATTACACAAGGAAAAGGCACACCTTTTTGGTGACTCCATTTAGCCCCCACTTTAGTGAGAGGATGAATTTGCTTCAAAATCACACTAAAGTAAACATTCAAGAGGTATCCAAGTATATAGATGCAGATGACAAAGGATGAAAAATACCAAGATGGCATTCAAGCCCCCAAGATCCAAGATCCTAAGTCAAACTGACATAAGCAGAAAAGGACATGCACAAGGTGTATAATATGCAGCAAAACAAGATATGTGATCATGCAATGTCAAGAACTAAAAGAAAGAAAAATGAGTAATGAAAATGATGCAGATCAAATATGCGCTCACTCTTGGATCACAGAGCACTAGCTCGTCCGTGGGGTGAGTTGTCCCAAAGAAGTGTTTTGGTGAGAAAGTCACGCCATTGTGTCAGCTTCCCACCATATAATGAGAAATTCATGCCATTGTGTCAGCTTCTCATCATACTAACCATACCAGTTATCCTCCTGATAACTTTGATAAGGCACCACAATGTAATGCTTTTGTAAATGCTTTTAAATTTCATGTAAATTTGTTAAAGGGTATTTTTCTTTGTTCATGTGAGGTCTTCTTCTTAGGGATCATTGTGCCTAATGTCTCCAAGAGAGGAAAAATCAAAAGTGTCAGACCATCACCCATGGGATGCCTCATTCGCATCATGCCATGTCAGTAGATCATACACCCTTGGATGGAATCAAACCCAATGACACCACCAAGAAGAGGACACATCACAAGAAAAAAAGGAAAAATCATGCCATGGACTTTTCCAAAATATGTCATCTATGTATGCCCCCACTTTAAAGCAGTTGCTACTCCATCACTGTGAGTAATTTATTTAAAGTAGCCAATGAAAGAAGACATGAGATCCAACATGGAAAACCCTATGCCAAGTCATATTCTTTCGAATTGAGCTACATCATGAATAAGTATGTCACATGCAAGCCAACTTAAGGCATGTTTTCCACATCCAAAGCTTGTTCTTATATGTACATGAAAGGTGATCAACTAGCCAAAAGAGAATGAAAAGTGAAGCACGAGGAGAAGGCTAACTAACCCCCTTGCCCCCACTTAGTGTAGGACAAGGGTGACCCCAAAATGGATGATGATATGCTTCCCCTTGCGATGAATGTAAAACATCCAATAGTGAGTATGCTATGATCCTACAACTATTACTTGGCAAGGAGCAGAAACTAATGTTATTTATTTTGATAAGTAATCAAAGTTTCTGCTTGATACATATTTAATGAGATATCTATTAGTTAGAATGTACCAAGGTTAGAGTTTTCTTGGAAGAATTGTTTGTGATGGTGTTGACATTGAATGAAGGATTTTATTTTGAGGGACAATAAGGTCACAATCATTAGTCATTTCTTTCATTTTAGGCTCTATAGGGACATGGATACCTTGTTCTATAGCACCAAATCCTTTCCCAAGTTGCTTCATAAGTCTTTCAGGTTTGAGGTTGGCCTTGATTCTATACAATTTTTTATATATTTGAGAAATGTCATTATAACTCTGTAGGTGTGAAATGTTATCATTATCGAGTTTCCTTTTAGGTTGTTCTAAGATGAGCATAGGTTTATTTTGAACTTGTGATTGTTGTGAGAGTGGATGAATGATAAGTTGAGGTTAGGTGGGTTGATAGTTAGAGGGCTCGAAGGAGCTTTAATGTTCATGGCCTCAACACTCGTGTCCTTGTTTTCATAGTCTCTTAGTGAAGGGGAGTCTAATGTCACCTCATTGTCTACTTCTAAGGAAGTCACATCACTATTGCTTGAAAGGAGATTGACAATGTTGTTTTCTTGCACCATGATACCTTCCCTAGTAGGAGAGTTTTTAAGAGAGCTAGAAACTAAATGTTATTGACATTCAAAGGTTGGAACTTCAAAAATGACTTCATTGCAACTAAGGGAATGATCCATGGTTGGATTTTCTTGTTTTTCAATGATGGTGTTTCCTTGTTCAATAATGTTTTCCTTGTGATTCTGGGTATGTGCAGGATCATGATGAGCCAAAAAGTGGTGATATGATGGGTATGTGCAGGGTATGTGGCTGATGACATTTTTTTTACCCAAAATTGATGAAAGCGAAAAGGGTTTTTAAAGGAGATTCTCAGATTTCCACTAATATAAATTATGCTTTACTTTCAATTTAATAAATAATTATTATTCATTTTCTATTTGAATTACGACTAAAGTCCGATTGATAGGATGATTGAAAAACATCTATAGCTTTCAAATAGTATCAAATTTTTTGAATACGTAATATGTGTCACATTTATGCTTCACATACTATAGGATTAAAAAAATAAAAAATAAATTTCATGGAGTTTTGATCAAGTTAAGGTGGTCAGACATAAGAGTTTTAATATTTTTTAAAAGTTGTAATAAAAAATTCATAATTAATTATTTACTTGGAAAAGAATTACAAAAAAATATGCATCACATCAGGACATGAATCCTCTACCTATATCTAAAATATTATCATTTTATTGTGGTTAGGGTTGTCAGATAGACACCTACTTATTTTTTCCCTGAAATTTAAGTACCACTGCATTGAAATTTCAAATTTTAACCAAATAGATTTTTTTTAAAAATAAATCAAGTAGTTTAGAAACTACATTCAATTTGCTGCAGATTCTATTCTACATATTTTTGAAATAATATAGATAACTTATTCAATTTTTTATGTCAAGTTGCCTAACTCTAATTTTTCTAATTTTTTTGCCAATCAATGACCCATTTTTTCCATGATGATCTTGCACATACCTTTCTCATTGATGGGATCTTGTAACACCATAATATCTTTTTCACCAATAAGAGAGATATTAGGAGAGAGGGAAATTTGATTGTTGTCCATAATATCATCCTCTTTCGCCAAGGTCTCATTCTCTTGTGCCATAATATCTACCCTAGTAGGAGAGCTTTTAGGAAAGTGACAAAAAATAGGTTCATCACATTTCATGATTATATTTTTTGAATTAGCTTCATCACACATAAGGGAGCCATCAAGACAAAAGAAACTATAAGTTTCATGATTACCAATTATTGGACTTTTGTGTTCAAATAGGTCTTCCCAAATGGTAGGGGCATTAGAAAAGGGGGGAATAAGATTCTCATGAGTCTCAATAAGGATATCTTCTAACACTAAACTATCTTCTTCATGTCCAAAGAAGATATTAGGAGAAGGAAAGGTTTGATTGTCGTGGTTATATGCATTTACATTCCTATGTCCTATGATGTCTTCCCAAGGGGGAGGAGGAGGAATACAAGAAAGGCTTTCATGATCTTAAATGATTGCATCTTCTTTCACCAAGATACCTTCATCACTAATGGGAGTAATATCAGGAGAAGAACAATTATGATTATCATGATTATCGATGCTTGCATCCTCTTGTGTCGAAGCTTTAGTGGATGATCTAGGAGTGATGAAGTCATCAAGAGCTTCACATAACATTGCAAAGTCATCACTACTAAAGGGTTTGAATGATATGTTTTCTCTAAGGTTAACCATGTTTTCATTTGTTTCTCTTTTGATGTTTTTTGTTTTCCAATGACTGTTGAATGTAATCTAATCTAAGTGAACTAGGAACTAATACTAAAAATGAAAAGTGCAAGAATCTAATTCTATCCACAATTGCCTCAAATGTAAATTATGCTACCTATAATGATTTGAATGAAATAGAAGGTAAAGAAACTGAAACAATAGCAATAACAACAACCAGAAGCTTAAAAATAGATAATTTAACTCTGTAAATTGAAGTTCAGAATATGCAAAGGGACTTATTCACCCAAAGTGGTGAATGAGTCCTAGTAATGATTTTTTTAAGAATTTTAAGAATTTTTGTGTTTTATTTTTATGTTGATTTAAGATGCAAATGTGGACTTTGGATGATTTTCAATGAAATTAGATGCAAAAATGCAACCTATATGCACTTTCACTAACACAAAATTTTAGAAACCCTAGATGCCAATTAACTAATGAAAACCCTAATGAAAATTCAATGCAATCTAGATCTAGGATGATGATGGACTCTAAATTAGAAGAGAAGGTATTCTAAATGCAAGTTCAAAAAAGTTTAGTCAACAGAAATGGATGATCCCCACCTTTGAGGCATAAACACAAGGATGGGGATCCTATTTCACACTTACTACACTCAAGGACACCTTAGAGATCTCAATCCAATAAAGAATGGAGAGAGAGATCTGACAATAAGGTATCCTAGGATATGATTTCAAATTACAAGAGGGGTTCACCACCAAGCTAGAGCTTGGAAAAGATAATGGAATACAAGATGAAATGCAAAACCCTAATATGATGCAAACTTGATTTAAATGGCCTTGAAATGCAACAAAAATAAAAAAAAAGCTACAAAAAAAATGTGTGTACCTGGAAATGTGTTGAAGACTAGAAACAACTCTGAAATTCTAAACATCCTAAGTTTTTTATCTACTGGGACTCATTCATCATTCTAGGTGAATCGGTCCCAGTTCTGGATTTCTACACGGGAGCAGGTTTTGGGAAAATGGGTATCCAAATCTGCAAAGATCTTTGAAAAAAATCTATAGTGGGACTCATTTTGAAATGAAACTAATTTCCAAATTTAAAAATGCAATGATTTAAATTGTTTCCAAAAATTAATTCCAAAAAAATTTTATGCACAAATTTTAATATAATATTTAAAGTTTGAGTAAAGACTTTGAAATTAAATGCAATAAATTATTAATTCAATAAACTCAAAATTTGAAACAATTTTATTGCTCAGATAATTTATCAACATTAATACTTATCTTTGAAATGTGCAAAAGAAACCCTCAACTATTGTTGGAATGGTCCTTGGTTCAGCCTCTTCCATCTATGAGTAGTCTGGGAGGAAAGCAGACTTGGCTACTCTACACGAGTGTTGGTTCCACTGGAACAATGCTCAACACTCGTGCCACAAAACCATGCCCTAGCCAGGACCGTCCTGAGTGCACGCACTTGTACCCCAGGTTGGACACCCACTATAGGAGTGCCCCTTCTCCATCCTACTCACAGCCTGCTAACCTAAAACCTTATTCCTGCAATGTGCTCCACTTGATTTTCCTCTTTTTTTTCTCTCTGTCTTTTCCAAGTTTCACATGAATGATTTATATATCTTTTAAGGGGTGGTTTCCAAATAATCACACCCTTTCACAAAGGTTTCCTTTTAACAATTATTTAAATAAATAATTAGGCTTCCCCTTTTAAAGAATGTTTATGCATATTCTTTAATCTCTCTTTTTACAAAGGATTATAATATCCTTTATTTTTCTCCCCCTTTTTAATTCTAAAGGGTTATTTAATAGATTTATTTTCTCTTGGGGAAAAAGTCACATAACAATTCTCCCCCTGTAAATTAGCTGTTGTCCTCAGTAGCACGAGATAAATCTACATCACAACTCAGAAAACACATAATCAATAATTGAAGAAAATGATATTGAGCATAACCATTCTTCATAATAATTTTTATATATTTACTTCATCTATATCCTTTTCTTCTCTTAGTTCATAGATATCTCCCTTTTCCAATTGTATTTTAAGTTAACAAGTATTACAAGAAAAACTTTTTTTGCAATGACAAGAGCTATATATATACACAACATATTAGGAATTTACAATGAAAGAAACTAATGGTATTTTATGTGTTTACTCACACATATTTCAACCTTATCAATTTTCTTTAATATAGATATTTTAATCACTTACATGTAACTTCAACATTAAATTTACAAAATTATTATCATGTGTTGACATAACATATACCTATTCAAATGACATACATATCCCATACTATGTAGTCACTCATCCTTGAACTATAAAATTAATACACTCAAAATACATTCTAAGATGATAATCATGCATTCTGGACTACATGAGTATCTTCATTTTCATATGTCAAGTATAATTGAATGAAAATAAATACAATAGTCTATAAGACACATGTACAAAGTTATTGGGTTGATCAAGTCCAATATCAAAGTACAATAGAATAATACATGGTAATATTTCTTGGAATATCAATAGTAAATTATTAATATACATAGGAAACTTCATAGATAAACACTAGAACTAATCCTTCATTTAATGTAACCAGCGTGCACCCATCTAGAATAAAACTAAAATGTACTTGATGTCTATAGGTAGCCATTCCCTTATTATTTTTGACACATCAAAGCCCATGGTCCATGAGATGATTCTCATTCAAGGCTATATTAAGTGGGAAATAGTGTATTAAGATACTACTTGACAATTGGATCATATAAATTTGAAGACTTGTTCTTCATGAGACATTATGTAGGAAAATCTTACTTTCTTGTGATAATGTGTATACACATGTTTGTATAATGAGAAAAATAGGGGGTAGATCACCAAAAACCTCTTTAAAGGAAAGAGTTGCTTAACTATCATTCCCATAATTAATTTTAAAGTGAACTATTGCATTCATTATCTTATGAAGAGGTTTTGTAAATAAGGGAAATCACTAAAGTAGGATTTTACAACTATTTCAATAGCTTCTATGTTTTAAATATGAGACATGATATTAATATTATTGAATCCCCAACATTTAAAACTAAGTTAGATATTGAAAGAATTTTTTCTTAAAATGCTATGCTTGATCTATTTAAATTCACAAACTCCAACACATGATAGATCACAACATTAAGCACCCACTAAGTATGGGTAATAATTCACTATGATCTTACATCTATGTCACAAGGTTGAATTATTAGTCAAGAATTTCTAGATATAAATATCTAATTGAGTCCATTTATAAGATGACATATTACCCAAGGGTTCACTACGTAACATAATATCCATTCTAGAATGTGTTATATAACTATCATGGTGTTTACTTTTATGTTTATAAAAAACAATCAAAATCAATAATGGTGGGTTTAAGACTAATCAAAATGTTTATGACAAAGAATATGTGTTGTTTCTTCAATAATTAAATAATTATGAGGAAGTTGAAACCTATATTTAGGACTTGCAAGCTAAAAGGAAGAAAATATATTATAGGTAAAGATAGGTGTTAATTCTAAGGCTATGTGTTATTTTGGGACAAATAATTCAAGAGGACTTATTCTAACAAAATCTAATGTGACAGCTCATTTTTGGTCAATCTAACCCACATATATGGCATAACTATACACCCAATTTTTTTACACTATGAAAGGGCAATGAGTGTTATTGTTATTTTTAATTAGAGGTGGTTTCTTCCCTTGCAAAAATTGACATGTCCTCATGTTTGATGATAATATAGTCTATTTGGTTTCATATCTTATAATAACATGGTTTTATTCTCACCAACCTATTCCAAACACAATGTCAATATTCCAAGTTTAAGATGTGAATCCAAGGACTGTGGGTTATGGGCCCACAATGTAACTTAAAATAGACATATCAAAATATTTTCTCAAAAGAATAAGTTGACATGATACTATCTTAATAGGAAGACAAGTTTCTTGTAGAGGATACTAGCTAAATAGAAGATTGATTTTTATATTGCTAAATCTATTCTCAAGTTTATTTGAGATCATATGATGTATAAATTGTTACTTCTAGAGTTTCATCAACAATCAAATAGTTGGATTTATGTGAGGGAATTGTCAAGGTTATCCTCAATTGATAACCATGTAACCAAAAGTTAAGTGGTCCATAAAGGATATTTAAACAATATCATATTTTCTAAATTTAAAGATGCCACAATGATCCTAATACCTATGGTTTACAAGTCCATCACACTTTCACTATGTCACTCTAGTACCTGAAGTATACCTTGGATCAACAACACACTCATATTTAAATATAAAATCCAAGTTCTTATTTTAAGATATGTAGCACTACATTACTACCTTATTCAACTCATCAGCCAACTTCAAATACAAGTAATACATAAAAATAGTAATGAAGTTGATCATCTTTATATCAAGAATTTATTCCCATCCAAACATGAAAATTGATGTATTTTATTTAACATATATCAAATAATTTAAACAAGCATTAAGTTTTGAACTTAAATTTATTTATTGTTTAGTGTACCATGAAATCATTGATATGATCAAAATTTGATATACATATACACATACACATACACATACATATATATTCACATCTGACTTCCTCTACTTTTTTTTCGCAACTTCTATATTCATAAAATCATAAGCCTCACTTTTTCAAATCCTTTATGAATCCATTGGATCTACGTGATCAATGAAGATTCACTAAGTTAAAATGGTGGAGTATATTAAAAGAATGATTTTGTATTTGCACAAGTTAAAGGGATTGTCGTTACTAAAGTTGGGGGTATACATGTATTTATTCATGGATCGTGATATCTTAAGAATTAAAGGTTTATACTATTCCTCTATGGCTCAACATATATCCCATTATAATGAATCTCATCTATGCAAGTAGAAAAAATTGATGAGGGAAAAATATAAATGGTTCAAAGATGCAATCTCTCATTTTGATGAGATTCAGATAAATATGAATGTTGGAATGGAACCACCAAACTGATCTGTATATTCATCTATTTCAAAAAAATCTTAGGAACGTGGCATTATATTATCCCACAAGTGTGACCTCATGAGGAAACTACTAAATTAATAACTACAGTGATGCAGAGTAACTGGAAATGATTCAGATCAAACTGCTCACCCACGATGAAATGTGGGCAGGGAAGTAGAAAGCTATCTTATTGGTTATCAGATAGCCTTTACATGCATACCAACTCCAAGACATTTTATTTTATATATCCAAGAACTAATACCCTGCATACTGCTTGCAGCTTGCTTTATCATATGAATGCTAAATTTACTGATATAGTAATAGTGAGGCAAAACTCATTAGGCCAAAATGCCTGGAAGAAAAGGGAAATTTTACATTTTGTTTTGCAAAGTTTTTTTTTTTAGAACTTAATATACACATAAAAAAATCAAGATCATTAAATCATAAATGCAAAAATGCCACAAATCTTTCACAGGCAGCCTACTAAAGCATTAACTAGTCTTGATCCAATCTTGTGAATAAACTATTGGGATTACAAAGATCTTCTTCGAAAGCAACAACATTCATTACACAAGTGAATTGAAGAAAGATATGGAAGGCCAATGTTGGGTACTCTTACATAAAATCATATTTCTTTAAGGAATTTTGTCAAGCGATTCATTCCTTGTCTATGCTATCATGTTTACATGCATGTCTATCAAGCCAGTTGCTACTATCTCCATTTATCTTTTCTACCATGTTCTAAATCTTCCACATGACTGAAGCTAGGAAGATTGTAGTAGTAGTCACAGGTTTACAATTTTTGCACCTCTCAATTATAATTGCTTGAAGTTTCTAAATTCTCTTCTTCTTTTTTGACAATCCGTTTTGTGCAAATTTAGCTTCCTTGCAATTCGTGAGACCACTTTTCTTAGAGGTATTTTATCAAACGTTTTATGCTAAGATGAATGTCTATATTATATTTGAAGCCTCCATTTTGACACAGGCAGTAGGAAAAAAATAGTAAAGGCAGACTTGACTTGTCAATTCAGATCTCACAAGGAAATACGAGAAGACAATCTAGATACAAATCAAATGATTGTCATCACTCATACCCTAAACACTTGTTTATAATGCAAAAGGATTGTAAATCTTAATGGACGTAAAATTTTGTTTACGGCAAATGAGAAAATATTATTGCTTGTGTAATACTCATTGAGTGTAAACAAAAAAAGCATTAAGGTAGTATAGAGATGTTAAGAATTGCTAAAGGAGACTTAAGACATCAATTCCCAAGATATTCGGTTGTATAAGATTTTGTCATTGATGCTTGCAATTTATATTTTACAGTTGGGGATTAAATTGCAAATTTGAAAGGATTGAATGGCAGATTTCAGGTGATTTATGCTTATTTATATGGTATTTCACAAGGCTACTCCAGGATTATATACTCCATCTAAAGATTTTTTTTGAAAGATTTTTCCATTTTTGTTAAAAAAAATTTTGAAGTGAAAGATTTTGATATAGGTATTTTTTTAGTGTAATTTGATAGAAATCAAGTAAAAGAATTTATAATTTGGTAAATCCATGGTAGTGAAAACTCAAGGATAAGTAAATACCAAAGTCTCTCTTAAACCCTAAATTAATTTACCTCGTTGATGTAAAAATTTAAGAGTAGCCTTATTTATTTGCAAGAGAAAAAATAAATGCAAATATATATATGCAATTAAATTATTATAGTACACTTTATTTATTTAAACAATTTATTTTGCAAAAAAATAAAATAAAATAAATGCAGCGAAATAAATTGGATCGGAAGGCTTTGATACCAAATGAAACGAAACTAATTTCCAAATTTAAAAATGCAATGATTTAAATTGTTTCCACAAATTAATTCCAAAAAATTTTACGCACAAATTTTAATATAATATTTAAAGTTTGAGTAAAGACTTTGAAATTAAATGCAATAAATTATTAATTCAATAAACTCAAAGATTTGAAACAATTTTATTGCTCAGATAATTTATCAACATTAATACTTATCTTTGAAATGTGCAAAGAAACCCCCAACTATTGCTGGAATGGTCCTTGGTTTAGCCTCTTCCGTCTGTGAGTAGTCTAGGAGGAAAGCAGACTTGGCTGCTCTACACGAGTGCTGGTTCCACTGGAACAATGCTCAACACTCATGCCACAAAACCATGCCCTATCCAGGACCATCCTGAGTGCACGCACTTGTACCCCAGGTTGGACACCCACTGTAGGAGTGCCTGTTCTCCATCCTACTCACAGCCTGCTAACCTTGAAACCTTCTCCCGCAATGTGCTCCACTTGATTTTCCTCTTTTATTTTCCTCTCTCTGTCTTTTCCAAGTTTCACATGAATGATTTATATATCTTTTAAGGGGTGGTTTCCAAATCATCACACCCTTTCACAAAGGTTTCCTTTTTAACAATTAGTTAAATAAATAATTAGGCTTCCCCTTTTAAAGAATGTTTATGCATATTCTTTAATCTCCCTTTCTACCAAAGGATTATAATATCCTTTATTTTTCTCCCCCTTTTTAATTCTAAAGGGTTATTTAATAAATTTATTTTCTCTTGGGGAAAAAGTCACATAACACATTCACCATTTCTAGTGAATGAGTCCAATTTGGCTTTTCTGGAAATTCAAAGTTTTGATTTGCACCTCTCCGTCTGCTCTTTCGGCTTCTCTAGGTTCCTAGATTTCAAACTATGATTTTGAGGTTGTAGATGACCTTTTAGTGAAGATTTTGACCTTGGAAATGAGGAGAAAATCTTGAAACCTATTCTACAATGATCTTCAAGTCTTCAAAGCACCTAAATCTGCAATCACACCAAGAGAGAGAAAAACTTGTTGATTGTTGGAGAATGGGGGTTTACCTTCGTCAAACCCATTTTAGGTAATTAAACCAATGATGACATAAGATAATGAAGAATGAACATGAAGTAATGCAATTAGAACCTTTCCATGATGATGGATCTTGAAACTTTTTAACAAATGATGAAGAATCTTTCCCTTGAATGCCTTAAAACTGATCTTGAAAGCTATCTTGATGATCTTGTGAAGATTTGAAATGCTTAACTCTTGAATGCTTGACTTGATGATGTGAAGGTATGATGTTTCTTATTTGCAATGAGGATTTGAAAGATTTATTATATAGGAAATCCATTTAAATAACCATTGATTTGATCCCCAAGGCTGACTTAGGATAAATTTGAATTAAAAACCTAGTTTTTCTTGCTCAAACCTCAAAAATAGCTCAAATGGGACTCATTTTCGATCTTAGGTGAATGAGTTCCACTTGGATGGGACTCATTCACCCAAGGTGGTCAATGGTTCTCACAGGGGCTATTTTTCCAAATATAATGTTGGGGAGTGAAGAAATTAGGTTTATATGTTGATTTTGTCAGGTTTTTGATCAAAATATGCATTGGGATGCACAATATGGGGTCATATATGCCTATTAATGATTATATAAAGGCCATAAATGCAATAGGGCCCAAAATCCAATGCGAAAGTGTAAATAAATATAGTTTACAACACTAAATTAAGGCAAAATTGGGTCTATTTAGCTTAGAAGGGCCCTAAACCCATGTGAATGTGTAAAACACATTTCAAAACTAGATTAAGTCCACTTTAGTTTACAAGCCTCCCAAAGTTAATGTGAAGATATAAATAAATGTATTTTACAACACTAAATTAGGGCAGAGTTAAGTTAATTTAGCTTAGAAAGGACCCAATACCTAATGTGGATGTGTGAAACACCTCACAACACTAAACTAAGGTGACATTAAGTCCAATTTGTCATTAATTATTCCTGAATTAAGCAAGGGAAAGGTGTACTTTTTTGGTGAGTCTAGTTACAAAAAGTAGAAGTATCAAGACTAAATAAGGTGCCACACTTATTACCCATAGCTAAAACCAAATTGCCTCTTCTTAACTTGCAATCACTCTTAAATCCAAAAGTAACATGCACCGTCGAATCATTCATTTTATACAAAAAAATTAAATTTCTAGCTAAGCCAAGGATGTACAATATATCCTTAATGGTTTTAACCCTTTCATCACTAAAAATCAAATCTCCTTCCCCTGGCCTACAATTTTTAGTTTGTTATTATCCCGAAGGAAACCTTTCCCACCGTCATAAGTTGAATATGCTAAAAATCATTCCTTATGAGGAGTCATGTGGTAGGATGCACTTGAATCTATTAACCAAGAGTCATCATAATTCATATTAGCAAAAAAAATAAAATCATTAGTAGCTTCATCATCAAAGGATTTATTTGTAGAGGAATCATCATTATTTTTCCAAATTTTTTCTTAAATTCCTTTCAAAGACACCCCTATTAAAACCATAGTTCCAACACCCCAATCTTCTCTTACTAGGTGTTTTTTACCTTCCCTTGGACTTATAATGATCCTTATTGACCTTCCCTTGGACTTAGAATGATCCTTATACTTGTACCTTTCACCTTTCTTCTTTTCCTTACCTTTCTCCTTAGATCTACCTCATACATGCAATGCATATTTAGAGCCCTTTGAAGTCATCCTCATTTCCTCAACAAGTACAGTGGAAATGAGGGCATCCAACTTCAAATCATTTGAAAAAGAACCACTGATTGCAATAATAAGATTATACCAAGATTCAAGTAGTGAACATAATAATAAAATACATTTATCCTTCTCATCTATATTTACATTAGTTGACTATAATTGACATAAGATTAGATTAAATGAATTCAAGTGTTTTGTAATCAAGTCTCCACCATTCATTTTAAGAGGATAAAAATTTCTTTAAGAAATAACTTGTTAATGAGACTCTTAGTTTGGTATATCTATCATGTATTCTATTCTATAATTTATATGTAGTAGTCTCATTAGATACAGTTAATAGAAAAAAATAGATATACACAAATGTATAGTGTTGCGAGCCTTTTTTATCTAATTTAAACCAGCCTTCATTTGACACACTATCTATTTTTTTGTTTTTATTAATAGAAATACATTGATCTCTTTCTTCCAAGAGATCCTTCACATTTATCTTCCAAATCCAATACCCAATACTATTAAAATTTTCAATGTCCAACTGAATTGAACTAGCCATGTTCTCTTATCACTATAAATTTGAAACTGTAAGAAAACACAAAAAAAAATCAATCACTCTAAGAAAGATGTCCCCTTCTCTAATCAAGCCAACAAGGCTCTCATACCAAATGTTAAAAAATCAAGATAAAACTTTACAATGAAAATATGAAGATAATTTTACACATTTGAGTAAACAAATAGCAATAAATCATATATAAAAATAGATTACAAGATAAATGCAAACCATAATTCAAGAATTAACATGGAGAAACCTTTGGAGGAAAAAACCTCCACACTTAAAGAGATCCAAGACTTGTATTAATATTTCAAATGAGTTACATCAATACAACTTTTTTTTTCTGAATCATTGCAACACTTCATAACTTCAACAATTTGTAAATTATGTTATTTTTCCTTCAACTCAAGTACTAAATATATAGGCATGAGAGAACCCAAAAATTATGAATGGTTAGATGGTTTCTAAAACCATTTAAGCATAAATCACAAAAATAAGAAACTTCCTCTTCCAACTTATGATTTTATCCACTTATTAATATGTTGTCCATGCAAACTAAAAACTCTTCCTTATCTTCTCCAAGCACACATTTAAATTCCCCTTTTCAATGCTCTTCCTAATTTAACAATGAAAATAAACTTTACACATTGTCATAATTGGATTTGTCATAATTGGATTTAGCAACTTTCATAACAACTAAAAGATAATTACAAATTGTCAATGCGATGATGGCTTTGAAAAAAGGAAACATGTGATCACATTTGTACTGGTAGCATGAATAACAGGAAGATTCTATATTTAGCACCATGACAAAATTTTTAAGGCATGGAATAGGTCTCATAAGCGCAAGGCTATAGAAATGTCAGTGCAAGGTAAGCATTTAGTGAATTGTGAGCATTATGGGTATACAGTAAGTCGTTGTGCATCGAGATGTGCAAACACAATTATGTGAGGACAAATGTTTCAGAGGTTTACGAGAATAGGCACTAAAGATAGATATTGGTTGTGTAGGGTAGTGCACTATGATGAAGAAAATGTTGAGAAAAGATCCCAACTAAAGTGAGCAAAGATGAAAACACACAACAAAGAGAAAAGGAGACAACAAGACAAGGAGGCATAATATTTTCTCTATTTCATTCATACACAAAAGGATTACATATAAAAATTAGATCTAAAGCTTTGTATATTCTTCATACAACAAACTATGCATATTCTGGCACACTGGAGCTATTTGTGTGTTGTGTGCTAGTGATATTCCAAAGCACTGGAGTACTACTCTCTGTCAAAGTCTTCTACTACTGTAGGTTCTCCTGAACATTCCCTTCTTGTTGTTCTGTAATCTACTGAACATTCCTCCTTGTTTTGCTGCTGATCTATCTTAATGAAAAACATTATTTTCTTTTGTCTTTGTTGCCATTTCCAAAAACTTCCACTCAAATTCAAATTCACCTACCAGAATTAAATTGTTTCCAAAACACATTAATTGGGACAACAAATGTCTAACAATGAAAAAGGGGGGAACAATCCAAAATGGATCTCATCTAACTGTGAATTAAATGCATTTTCCCATTGCTACTCAAGAATAGAAATTCCAACACTCCCCCTTAATCTTGAGCCATTATGTTTTTCATCACCATTCATTGTTTTTGGAGCATAGTTTCCAGAGCAAAGTTTCTGGTGCAAAATTTTCTATTTTTCATCACTCTTTGAAACTTTCAACACAACAGAGCAAAATTTCTAGAGCACCAAAGAAAAGTTTCTGGAGAAAACTTGTTTGCACCTATTCTAATTTCTAACACTTTTCTGAGTTTCCAAAAGTGAAGTTTCGACATATTCCTTCATACCAAGCCTGTCTCTTAGGCCTTCAAAGGAGTCTTTTGACAATGCCTTTGTAAAAATATCAATGAGTTGTTGCTCTGATCTGTAGTACTGAAGTTTAATCTCTCCATGCTCCACCAACTCCCTTATGAAATAGTAGCGGATTTCGACGTGCTTGCTTCATCCATTAAAGACAAGATTCTTACTCAAGGTAATAGAGGACACATCAAAAAATATGGTTGTACCATCTTCTTGCTGCTCATTCAAATCTGCAAGGATTCTTCTAAGCTAAATCTAGCTTGACATGCTATTGCATTTTCTACTATGTACTACGCTTTAGTTGTGGAGAGATAAACTATGGAATGCTTCTTTGATGCCCATGATATTTTTCATGAACCCATGTGGAACAAATATTCCAATTTTCTCTTCATATCATCTATATTTCTTGCGTAATCACTATCTATGTACCCAACAAGTTGAAACTCATTAGAGGAAGTATACATAATTCCATAGCCTTTCCTACCATTGGCATACCTGAGAATTCTTTCTCCTACTTGCAAATGTGCATCCTTAGGTTGCTCCATGAACCTAGAAATTAGGCTTAGCACATACATCAAATTAGGTCTTGTTGTTGTCAAATACATGAGGCTTCAAACCATGCTCTTGTAGAGGGTTGGGTTAACATTAGTGTTGTTGTTCTCTTTTCTTAATTTTAGACCTGTAGCTATTAGGGTTGGGATTGGTTTACTATCCAAATAAATTATGCCATGCTCTGTTTGTTGGTCTTTATGCCTAAGAAATATTTTAGCAAACCTAGGTCTATCATTTCAAAAACATTTTTCATTGCCTCTTTGAAATCAACAATGAAAAGATTACTATTCCTTGTGAAAATTAAATCATCTACATACAAAACAACAATAAGAATCTCACCATTGGTTTCCTTGATGTAGACTATGTGCTCACTACCACTTTTTCTAAAGCCATTTCTCAGAAGGTACGAATCATATTTATTGTACAACATACCTGCACGGTGCTTTCTTCAACCCATAAAGAGCATTCTGCAACCTGTAGAATTTATCTTCTTTCCTTGGGACTTTGTAGCCAGGTGGCTACTCGACATATACCTCTTCTTTTAGCACTCCATTCAAGAAGGCTAATTTCTTGTCCATTTGAAATACTTTCCATTTGTGCTAGGCTGCAATTGTTAGGACTACCTGCACTATTTCTAGCCATGAAACTAGTTCATATATCTCATCATAGTCTCTTCCAGGTTGTTGCTTGTATCCCTTAACAACCAGCCTTGCTTTATGCCTCTCAACTTTACCATTAGCAATATATTTGGTCTTTTATACCCACTTAAATCCAATGACTAATTTCCCTTTGGGTAAATTAGTGAGCTCCCATGTCTTGTTTCTCACTATAGCATCCAACTCTTCATCCATAGCCTTACACCATTTTTCTTCTTTCATGGCTTCTTCAAAATAAATTGGATCACTATAAGAAAAACATAAAAAAAATTAAATTCTTATCAAAATCATCAGACCTTGTGTTGTCATAAATTTCTCTCATGCTTCTAGTCTTCCATGGTATCAATGATGCTATGTGATGTCCTCTTTTTTATAAGGCCAAAAAGTGATCTTATTGATTATTTAAATATTAAATTGTCTTTTATTCTTTATAAGACATTTTAATTATTTAATTAATTAATTATGAAATATGACTTTATTAAATATTATTGGGTAACTATTATGTTTTTTAAAGTCACGAGTGTCATGAAATAGTTAAAGAGCCTTCTAAAGTCTGTAAAAATGAATCAATTATGAAAACTGAATACGACGAAGTTATATGGGCTTGAGAGCCGACAAAAGATTATCATGGAGTTTGAATATTGAATTTGGTTGATTTCATTTTGGAACCCTGAGAATGAAAACTCTCAGTGTTTGCACGCTATTGCTTGGATGAAAACCCAACATGGTAGATCGTAGTTTCATTTTTGTTGCTATTGTTGGAGCCAGTATTGCTAATGAAGGAATGTTAGAGGTGACAGGAGAATTTATCATTAGAATCAAAGAATACTCCATATGCTGGCCGAGACAATACACAATCCCCTGCTGGTGGATCATGATTGGAAGAGCTTGTAGAGATGCTAGGAACTCTTCAGTGAAGGCAACCTGGTCTTGGCCACCATCGGTGTGGGCGAATGAGCATTTAACGAGTTTGCATTCTGGGTATTTCATGCTTTGGCCGCTGCGATATCTATACACTAGAGGATATAGTTCACAATCACCATTGATTGGCTGAGGAGATTTTTGGTGCTACTGAACGTTTCTAACTGTTGCGTGAGACATCCCGATATCGGGATTGTCATTGCCATTGCTCTTATACACACAATGTACCATTTTGAGTAAATACACGGTTATTGGAGCCACCTTTAATTGATTGGTATTTTTGATGGAAACCAATGCCGTGAGGTTTCAAATGGCATATGCATGATCACATTCATTATTGTAGGAGCCATTGATTTATCAGGAGTCATTATGCCGCACTCACATAAAGACAAATCGATATCTTTATTCATATTGAACCGAAGGAGGAGGGGAATGAAGTGACATCTCTTCTCATATCAAAATTTCTCATACTTGTCGGGGACTGATACGTGAAAGCCATGAAAGATCAATATTGTCGTGTTGGAGTACTTGGAATTCGGCGGTATCCCCTGTTCGTGGTGTTGCACATTGAAAGAACAAATATTATTCGATGATGCTTCCTGACTTCTGGAAATGTCGTGCTTGAAACCTGACATCATTACCTAGTGTCGTGGGATCATATTTGAAGACTGCAACCAGATATATGTATTGTTTCAAAAAGTAGAAGACTTGTCGGGTATGTTCAATGTTCCAGTATAGATTATTAAAAGTTAATTATCATCCCTAGTAGTTTTTGGAACTTGTTATTCTATTTGAATGAACTGCACAGTTTGTGTAAACTTCAAACCAGATCAAGCTTGTGTAATCAAGTCTGAATGAATTCCTCTGTACATTAATATGTGTGTATATCTAAAACAATATTCATATTCTAAGAAAATAATCTATGACTGGAAGAATAATTTTTGTGTAACTTGAGAATTGATGCTAAGAAACATATTTATGTCTGTAAGCAACTCTGCTCTGATATAGAAGTTGGATATAAATATAATGTTCCTCTGGCATGCAAACTTTGGACTCATAATACCAGTTACATTTCACTATACTGTTTTCTATGATATTAAACATTTTGAGAATAGTATTTGAATCAAGCTTTTGAAGATCACTTAGTTAGTTGAGACACATTGTCAAACCTAGGAAAAACAATAATAACCTTGGCCTGAGAGGTTGGGGTCATTACATTGGTATCAGAGCCACTATCCTACCAACCTAAGGGTTTTCAGCTATAGTTACAACAATTGATAGAATTCAGAGTAGAAGATTGATCCCTGTCTTTCTTCCCAACTCACCAGCAAAGGAAAAGAAGCTTAGTTTGGAGAAACATTTGGAAGACCTTGCTCAATTGCAACAAAATATGGCTTGTGGTTTCTCTCAATCACAACAAAAATTTAATCAAGATTTGCAGCATCTTTCTAATTCATTGTCAGGAGAATCTCAGCATAGTAATGACTCTTCCACACTTACAAGTAAAGGAACTCATGATTTGTTTGCACAGGGAGAGTATAGGGAGATTTTCCAAAATCTTCATGAAGAATTTGAGATACATGCTGAAGTATATGAAGATAAAAGGGAAGGCTCTTGTAATGATGAACACTTATTTGATCACAACTCCTCTGGTGATTATTGGGTAAAGATTGTAATGCATCCACAAGCAAGATGGTTAAAGAGTGTAATGAAAATTCCAATGTTAACAGACCTTGTACACCTAAAGACAAATCAAAAAAGATAGTTCATGACAGCCTTGAACAAAAGCCTCTCATGTTGGAAGACTTGGGAAATCATTTTATGGGGGAGGAAGAAAAGATTGTGAAAGTATTATCAAGGATGGATGACACTCATAAGCTTGTTGAAGACCTCATTAGGACAGCCCAAATTGAGGAAAGACGAACAAGAAAGATAACTGGTATTTCTCATACACATTTTTAGTTCATCAAAGAAGCGTTGGAATTCATAAAATAGACTACTTGCTACTACTAGGTGATAGAGACATGGCTGTCAAATCGGTGGTGGACAAAGATAGGGAAATTTTTGATCTTCACCTTCAGTTGAGTAAGGCTCATAATTCATTGTGCACAACAGAAACCCGTTGTGTGTTACATCCATTTTGCAAGAGCGAGAAGTCATTGCCAAAGATATGGAACGTGAACAATTTGATGAACATGGTTTGGAACAAGGAAAGAAAGTAGATATGATGGATACAAGTGAGGTTTGAAAAAATCCCTGTGAAGAATTTGATAGATAGGTAGATTCGGGTCATGAAGGAAAAATGATAGAATCTGGTGTAATCTTACTAGAAGAACCGCATGTGACATCTGTTAAAGAATGCAAAAGTTTTATAGTGGGTGGCATAAAGATTTTGATTGATAGATCTTATGAAGGTATGGGGTTTATTGGTGCTCCTTTGGTTGACCAGAACGATGTTTCATCATTCATGGTGGATAGTGTGAAGGAAGAGTTTGTAGCCTCAAGCAAAGTGCAAGGTACGACAGCCCATGGAGAGACTAGTGATGAACATGATTCTGATTTCCTGAGTTTGGCCGACAGTTCTTTAACATCACATGAACCTTGCAGTGAGGACATTCATGAGAGGTTTGATGAATATTTTGATTGCTCAAAGTTTGATTTTGTATCAGCAATTGATGAAGAGCATGAGGTTGATTTGGATAGTGATAGTTTGGTCTCCAAGGGTAATGGTATGGATGCATCTTCAAGTGTGATCATTGTCTCTCAAATTGACACCACTCCTTCACATGTTGAAAAATCAGAAGTGGGCAAACAAGACTGGGAAATTGTGGATCTTCATCTTCAGTTGAATATGCCTCATCATTCATTGCATAAATCAAAAAATGCATCTTCTATAGCAGCCCCTACCATAATGCAAAGTGACAATGCAAGTTGCATAGACTGTGAACAAGTTGATGGAGGAATCGAGGAGCTTCATGAGGAAACATCTTGCAACTTGGTTGCATCATTTGATGATGAGTTAGGTGTGACATTACCACCGCTCACTTGGAAAGACTAGGAGGAAGATCAAGATTTGGTAGTGTTTAGTGACTCCAAAGAAAGCACGGAGGAATCCCAAATGCTGATTTGGGACAACAGTAGTTTACTTTCTCATCTTCATGAGTTTGTTGCTTATGATCATGAAAAGGTTAATAATAATATATATTCAACCTTTGTCGACAACCCTCTTTTTGAGTTGAGTGCTAACTTGACTTTAGATAATCCACTCTTTGAGTTGAATGATATGGAGGCTTTTGGTCCTGATGACACAAATGATATGTGGGTTTCAGGTGTGGGATGTGATTGTAAAGTTGAGCATACAATTAGTGGACCAGCCACTAATATCATGTCTTCATATGAAAATAATGATTTTCATAGGGTAGATTTGGTTGAGCCTTTGATTTTTCATGATGAGTTTGAGGAGGTTACTTTTCTAGAGGCTCGCATGGTAGAACTTATGTCTTCAAGACCAGCTTATGGAGTATCCATGAATGGTGGCATTGCTGGTTCAGATTTGTTTGAGCATGCAAACCCCCTTGGAGAGGTAATTGATTCATTAATTCCTTATAATGCATATGGAGCTCTTCTATCTCCTAGGTATGGGGCATGCATGATTATTGTTCCTTCTGTTGCATGGCTTTTTGTTTTAGCAATTGATTGGAGGAGTCAGATGGATTTGTATCATCCTTTCCATGATGGAGGGAGACATACTAATGAGCATCTAATATCTTCTGACATTAGAGGTATTTGTGGCTTCTTCTGGAGTGAGGTTCTCAGTTGGATATATGGTGTTTGGGTTTATAACAACACATGGCAGATCGACATGCTTGGTTATGCACCAAGGATAATCGGGGATCCTGGCCTTAACATGATTGGTGCATTGTTTCTTCTAGATCTTGTTGAGTGGCTTCACAACTTTGGTCATGACGAGATTATTATAGTATGGGATCTAGGGATTTGTTGGTTGGAACAAATGCTTCTCAGGCTATTGCGGCATAACAGGGTGATTGATAATAGATTAATGCAGCATATTGGCAAAACAATGTTTTTGAGATTGGTTTGGGATCCGGGTATTATCATGGTTGATTACATCATCCGCATGAATCTTGGTGAGTTGCTCCATATCTTAGGGTTTAATGGCATGCAAGTTAGAATGGCACAGCTGATTGGTATATGATTGCTTGGGACAAGCAATCTATGAGAAGGGAGGACTGTGATGTCCCCTTTTTTATAAGGCCAAAAAGTGATCTTATTGATTATTTAAATATTAAATTGTCTTTTATTCTTTATAAGACATTTTAATTATTTAATTAATTAATTATGCAATATGACTTTATTAAATATTATTGGGTAACTATTGTGTTTTTTAAAGTCACGAGTTTCATGAAATAGTTAAAGAGCCTTCTAAAGTCTATAAAAATGAATCAGTTACAAAAACTGAATACGATGAAGTTATATGGGCTTGAGAGCCGACAGAAGATTATCATGGAGTTTGAATATTGAATTTGGTTGATTTCATGTTGGAACCCTGAGAACGAAAACTCTCAGTGTTTGCACGCTATTGCTTGGACAAAAACCCAACGTGGCAGATCGTAGTTTCATTTCCGTTCCTATTGTTGGAGCCAGTATTGCTAATGAAGGAATGTTAGAGGTGACAAGAGAATTTATCATTAGAATCGAAGAATACTCCATATGCTGGCCGAGACAATACACAATCCCCTGCTGGTGGATCATGATTGGAAGAGCTTGTAGAGATGCTAGGAACTCTTCAGTGAAGGCAACCTGGTCTTGGCCACCGTCAGTGTGGGTGAATGAGCATTTAATGGGTTTGCATTCTGGGTATTTCATGCTTTGGACGCTGCGATATCTATACACTACAAGATACAGTTCGCAATCACTGTTGATTCGCAGAGGATATTTTTAGTGCTACCGAATGTTTCTAACTATTACGTGAGACATCCCAATATCATGATTGTCATTGCCATTGCTCTTATACGCACAGTGTACCATTTTGAGTAAATACACAGTTATTGGAGCCACCTTTAATTGATTGGTATTTTTGATGGAAACCAACACCGTGAGGTTTCAAATGGCATATACATGATCACATTCATTATTGTTGGAGCCGTTGATTTATCAGGAGTCATTTTTCCACACTCACATAAAGAACAATCGATATCTTTGTTCATATTGAACCGAAGGAGGAGGGGAATGAAGTAACGTCTCTTCTCATATTGAACTTTCTCATACTTGTTGGGGACTGATACGTGAAAGCCATGAAAGATCAATATTTTTTTGCTGGAGTACTTGGAATTTGGTGGTATCCCCTATTCATGGTGTTGCACATTGACAAAACAAATATTATTCGATGATGCTTCCTGACTTCTGGAAATGTCGTGCTTGAAACCTGACATCATTTCCTTGTGTCATGGGATCATATTTGAAGACTGCAACTAGATATATGTATTGTTTCAAAAAGGAGAAGACTTGCCGGGTATGTTCAATGTTCTAGTATAGATTATTAAAAGTTAATTATCATCCTAGTAGTTTCTGGAACTTGTTATTCTATTTGAATGAATTGCACAGTTTGTGTAAACTGTAAACTAGATCAAGCTTGTGTAATCAAGTCTAAATGAATTCCTCTATACATTAATATGTGCGTATCTCTGAAACAATATTTATATTCCAAGAAAATAATCTATGTTTGGAAGAATAATTTTTGTGTAACTTGAGAATTGATGCTAAGAAACATATTTATGTCCGTAAGCAACTCTACTCTGATATAGAAGTTGGATATAGATATAATTTTCCTCTGGCGTGCAAACACTGGACTCATAATACCAGTTACATTTCACTATATTGTTGGCTATGATATTAAACATTTTGAGAATAGTATTTGAATCAAGATTAAACAGTTTGAGAACAGTATTTGAATCAAGCTTTTGAAGATCACTTAGCTAGTTGAGAAACATTGTCAAACCTGGGCAAAACAATAATAACCTTGGCCTGAGAGGTCAGGGTCATTACATGCTAGCATAGGGTCATAATTTTTGCAGCTGCTTGACTGATGGACTAATGAAGAAGATTTTTATCATAAATTTCAAGCGCAACTACCCTATTAAAAATTTCTAGAGCATCTACCTTACTGATAATTTCTAGAGTTGTTGCTGTTGTTTTTTGAACTGTTACCTTGCTGTAAGGTTTCGGTGCATCTACCTTCTCTAGCTTCTTCATGCTCAAAGAGTATTGAGACATAAATACTCGTGTTGCTATCCATTGTTCCATCACATGACTCATTTTTAGTGAATTCAACATCCTTGTTGATCACCACTTTCTTGGTGATGGGATTGTACAATATGTAGATTTTTTATTCTTCACTATAGCCTATGAAAATGCATTTTTCACCTTTGTCATCAAATTGTTTCCTTTTTCTCTTTTGGCACGAGTGCACATGCCACACATCCAAATATTCTCAAATGCTCAACACTCCAGTTGTATTTTTTCCATTCTTCTTATGGAATCCTATCACGAATGACCTTTGTGGGGCACCTATTCAAGATGTAGACCATTGTTGCTACAACATCACCCTGATATTCATTAGACAAACCTTTTGCCTTCAACATGCTTGCTGCCATCTCCATGATGGTTCTGTTCTTTCTTTCAGCCACTCCATTTTGTTGTGGAGTATATTGGGCTTGAGTTGTTTTTGAATGCCTTGAGACTTGCAAAAGTTAATAAACTCTTGAGAGATATATTGTACCCCTCTATCCATTATGAATACTTTAATATAGTGGCCACTTTTCTTTCATTCAATGCCTTAAACTCCTTGAACTTCTCAAATGCTTCTGATTTGTTCATTAAAAATACACTCAGTTTTTTCTACTATAATCATCTATGAATGTCATGAAATAGAAATTTCCACTTAGGGTTGGGTTTTTCATGGGACCACAAAAATCTGAATCCACCATCTCTAATGGTGCTCTTTCTCTCCTAGAATACCCTGATTGAAAGGGTTTCCTATGCTTTTTACCTAGGATACATGCTTCACACTTTACATCAAGATCTACAATATTTGTTAGGCCGCTAACCATATCTTTTCTAGCTAAAAGGCTTAAACTAGCATAGCTTAGATTCCAATATCTAAAATTCCAAAGCTTGGATGGGTCTTGGATGATTTTTTTGAAGGTTGAATGCTATAGGCCTATTAACTATGTTGAAATTTACATTTTGAGGGGAAACATTTAATTCTGTCATTTGAACCGCTGCCATAACTTTCTTGCTTCCATCCTTGTCATATATGATGGATTTCTCCATTAGCACTCTATAACCATTTTGGACCATCTGTGCAATGCTTAAGAGATTATGTTTCATGCTTGGGGCATGGAAGATGTCATTGATTTTTCTTTCTTCACTATGCTTGGTTTGTAGGCACACTATGCCCTTTCCCATGATCAGAACCTTCTCATTATTTTCCATTTTGATTTTACACTTAATGATGTTGTCTATGGAAGAAAATAAATTTTCGTTACTACTCATGTGGTTGCTATAGGCACTATCCAAATACGAAACTTCAATATTGCATACATTAAACACTTGTGACCATTTTTCATTGTTGGCCTTGTTCTCGTTTGCCACATTTGCATTTTGAATCCCTTGGTCACATTGTTTCTTCCTATATTCACATAGTGACCATACATGTGACAGTAGTAGCACTGAACATTGCTCTTATCATTCCTCTAATTTGAGTTGCTATTCTTCTTTGTATTTTTGAAGTTTGATTGGGAGGTGTTGGCCTCCTCTTGACTGTTTGAGCCTCCTCTTCTAGAATTGCTTCTACCTCTGTCACTTTGACTTCTTCCTCTACCATTTCTTCCTCTTCCCCTACCTCTTACATTTTCGTGAGCTTTGAAAGCTTGCTCCTAGGAAGAATTTGTAGACCTATTTAGGCACTACTCATGGGTTTCAAGTGAACCCATTAACTCATCAACTATCATTTGTGAGAGGTCCTTTGCCTCTTCTATGATGATCACTATTGCATCAAACTTGGTGGGTAAACTTCTAAGGATTTTCTCTATAATCCTCTGCTCTTCCATTGATTCTCCATTTATCCTCAATTGGTTAACCAAGGTGGAAACCCTTGTATGAAAATTTGAAATGGACTCGTTGTCCTTCATCTACAGGGTCTCAAACTCTCTCCTTACTAGCTAGAGTTTCACTAGCCTCACCTTGTCAGTACCCTTCTAACTTTTTTGAAGTATTTCCCATTCTTCTTTTAGATAACTAGTTGTTGCACTATTCAGAGAAAGATAGCTATTGTCAAGGCTACCTCAATCAAACTGAGGGCTTTAGCATCATTTTTTGTTGTCTCCTTCAACTGATTTAATTGAGCATTGTTGAATCCTGTAAATACATTTGGGTTAGTCACATCTATGAACCCATTTTCTACTAACTCCCATAATTCATTTGCAACTAAAATAGTTTTTATTTTCTTTTCCCAAACATCATAGTTTTTACCACCAAACATAGGTGGATGCTCCCAACTCCTATTATCTCCTCCAGCCAATTTTCTAAATGGGGGAAACTAGAAATACCCAAAAGAAATATAGGGCTTATCTTTAGTGCCTAGAAAACTTAGGCTTTTCTTAATGCCCAAAAGATAGGGTTTTGTTACTACAAGCCTAGGAACAAAGCTAGGGCTTTAAAAAATGAATGCCCAGAAAACTTAGGGCTTTGATACCACTTTATTAGGAAAAGATCCCAACTAAAGTGAGAAAAGATGAAAACACATAGAAAATAAAAAAGGAGACAACAAGACAAGGAGGTAGAATATTTTCTCTATTTCATTCATACACAAAAATATTGCAACCAAAATGAGTACATAAAAAAATCAAAGCTAAAACTCTGTATATTCTTCATACAACAAACTGCACATATTTAGGTGCACTAGATTTTTCTGTGTACTACGTGTTGGTGATATTCCAAAGAACTGGAGCACTGGTATCTGTCAAATTCTTCTACTACTACAAGTTCTCCTGAACATTCCCTTCTTGTTGTTCTATGTTCTGCTAAACATTCCTCCTTATTTTGTTGCTACTCTATGTTACTGAAAAAAAAAAATCTTTTCTTTTGTCTTTGTCACCCTTTCCAAAAACTACTGCTCAAATTCAAATTCACCTACCAAAATTAAATTGCTGCCAAAACACATTAATTGGGACAACAAATGTCCGACAATGAAAAAAGCTGTAATGATCCAAAATGGATCTCATCTGACTATGCATTAAATGTATTTTCCTGTTGCTACTCAAGATTAGAAATTCCAACACTTCACCTTAATCTTAAGTCATTCTATTTGTCATCACCATTCAAAGTTTCTAGCACAAAGTTCTTGTTTTTCATTAATCTTCAAAACTTCCACCATAATGAAGCAAAAGTTTCAGAGCATCAGAGCAAAAATTTTGGAGCAAACCTGTTTCCACCTATTTTTTTATCTAGTGCTTTTCTAAGTTTCTAGAACTAAAGTTCCAGTGGATTCCTTCATAACAAGCCTATCTCTTAGGCATTGAAAGGAGTCTTTGACAATGGTTTTGTGAAAATATCAATGAGCTATTGCTCAGATCTGTAGTACTAAAGTTTAATCTCTCCATGCTCCACCAAATCCCTTATGAAATGGTAGCAGATTTTGATGTGCTTTCTTTGTCCATGAAAGATGAGATTCTTAGTCAAGGTAATAGAGGACACATTGTCACAAAGTATGGTTGTACCATCTTCTTGTTGCTCATTTAAATTTATAAGGATTCTTCTAAGTGAAATATCTTGACATGCAATTGCATTTGCTACTATTCACTCCACTTCAGTTGTGGAGAGAGAAACTATGGGTTGCTTCTTTGATTCCCATGATATCACTCCTGGTCCCATGTGGAACAAATATCCAGATGTGCTCTTCCTATCATCTATATTTCCCGCCCAATCATTGTCTATGTACCTAACCAGCTGAAACTCATTGGAGGCAATATACGTAATGCCATAGCCTTTCATACCATTGACATACCTAAGAATTATTTTTCCTACTTGCCAGTGCACATCCTTAGGTTGCTCCATGAACCTAGAAATTAGGCTTACCATGTACATCAAATCAGGTCATGTTGTTTTCAAATACATGAGGCTTCCAAGCATGTTCTTGTAGAGGGTTGGGTTAACATTAATGTTGCTATCCTCTTTGCTTAATTTTAGACCTAAAGCTATTAGGGTTGGGGCTGGTTTGCTATCCAACATTCTAAATCTATTCAAGATTCGTTTGGCATAATATTTTTGTGAAATAAAGATTTCATGCTCTATTTGTTGGACCTCTATGCCTAGGAAATATTTTAGCAAACCTAGGTGTATCATTTCAAACTCATTTTTCATTGCCTCTTTGAAATCAACAATGAAAAGATTACTATTCCCTGTAAAAATTAAACCATCTACATACAAATTAGCAATAAGAATCTCACCATTGGCTATTTTGATGTAAAGTGTGGGCTAACTACCACTTTTTCTAAAACCATTTCTTAGAAGGTACAAATCAATTATGTTGTACCATGCCCATGGTGCTTGCTTCAGTCCATAAAGAGCTTTCTAGAGCCTATAGAATTTCTCTTCTTTCCCTAGGACTTTGTAGCCAGATGGCTACTCCACATATACCTCTTCTTTCAGCACTCCATTCAAGAAGGTTGATTTCATGTCCATTTGAAATACTTTCCATTTGTGTTGGGATGCAATTTCTAGGACCACCCACACTATTTTTAGCCTTGCAACTGGTTCATATCTCTCATCATAGTCTCTTCCAGGTAGGGTCGTTTGTATCCCTTAACAACTAGCATTGCTTTATTCCTCTCAACATTACCATCAATAGTACATTTGGTCCTATAGACCCACTTAACTCTAATGACTGATTTCCCTTTAGCTAAATTAGTGAGCTCTCATGTCTTGTTTCTCACCATAGCATCCAACTCTTCATCCATGACCTTACACCATTTTTCTTCTTTTACAACTTCTTCAAAATACATTGGATCACTATAAGAAAACATAGCAAAAACTGAATTCTCATCAAATTCATCATACCTTGTGTTGTCATAAATTTCCCTCACACTTCTTGTCTTCTGTAGTATCAATGATACAAGCATAGGGTCAGAATTTTTAGAGCTACTTGACTACTAGATTGATGATGAAGAAGAATGTTTTAAATTTCTGGCACAACTACCCTACTAAATTTTTTTGGAGCATCTACCCTATTGAGAATTTTTGGAGTTGTTGCTATTGTTTTCTGAATTGTTACCTTGTTGTAAGGTTCTGACACATCTGACTTCTGAGGATTCTTCATCCTCAAAGGGTATTAAGATAGAAACACCCATGTTGCTATCCACTATTCCATCACATGACTCATTTTCAACGAATTCAACATCCCTATTAATCACCACTTTCTTGGTGATGAGATTGTATAATTTGTAGGCTTTGGATTCTTCACTATAGCCTATGAAAATGCATTTTTGGCCTTTTTCATCAAATTTATGCCTTTTCTCTTTTGGAAAGAGTGCATATGCCACACATCCAAATATTCTCAAATGTTCAACACTCCATTTGCATTTTTTCCACAATTCTTTTGGAATCCTATCATGAATGGCCTTTGTGGGGAACCTATTCAAGATGTAGACCATTTTCGCTACAACATCACCCCAGTATTCATTAGAAAAATCTTTTTCCTTCAACAAGCTTGTTGCCATCTCCATGATGGTTCTATTCTTTCTTTCAGCCACTCCATTTTGTTTCTAGAGTATATCAAGCTTGATTTGTTTTTGAATTACTTGAGACTTACAAAAGTTCATAAACTCTTGAAAGATATACTCTCGCCCTCTATCTATTCTGAGGAATTTGATATAGTGGCCACTTTACTTTTCAGCTAAGGCCTTAAACTCTTTGAACTTCTCAAATTCTTCTGATTTTTTCTTTAAAAAATACACCCAAATTTTTCTACTATAATAATCTATGAATGTCATGAAATAGAAATTTCCACCTAGGGTCAGGGTCTTCATGGGACCACACAAATCTGAATGCACTAGTTCTAATGGTCATCTTACTCTCCTAGAATACCTTTATTGAAAGGGTTTCCTATGTTGTTTACCTATGATGCATGCTTCACACTTTCCATTGGGCTCTACAATTGTTGGTTGGCCCCTAACCATATCTTTTATAGCTAAAAGGCTCAAACTAGCATGGGTATGTGTAGGATCATCATGGAAAAACAGGCCCTTAAGTGGCAAAAAAATTGGAAAAATCAGAGTTAGGCAACTTGACGTAAAAAATTTGAATAAGCTATCTATATTATTTTAAAAATATGTAAGAATAGAATCTATAGAAAATTGAATGTAGTTTCTAAACTACTATATTTATTTATTTTTTTAAATCTATTTGGTGAAATTTTGAAATTTCAATACAGTAGTACATAAATTTTAGGGAAAAAATAAGTATGTGTCTGTCTGACCACCCTAAACACAATAAA
The DNA here is from genome assembly GCA_007258455.2 of Sequoia sempervirens. Classification (NCBI taxonomy): domain Eukaryota; kingdom Viridiplantae; phylum Streptophyta; class Pinopsida; order Cupressales; family Cupressaceae; genus Sequoia; species Sequoia sempervirens. The sequence continues at coordinate 179,705,359 of VDFB02168118.1, forward strand.
ATGATAATATTTTTTATAATATTTTAGATATAAGTAGAGGACTCATGTCCCGATGTGATGCATATTTTTTTGTAATTTTTTTCCAAGTAAATAATTAATTATGATTTTTTATTAAAACTTTTAAAAAATATAAAAAACTCGTATGTATGGCCACCTTAACTTGGTAAACACTTCATGAAATTCAATTTTTCTTTTTTTTAATCCTATAGTATGCAAAGCATAGAATGTGATGCATGTTTTGGATTCAAAAAATGTGATACTGTTTTAAAGCTATTTATGTTTTTCAATCAATCTATCAATCAAGACTTTAGTTGTAATTTGAATAGAAAATGAATAATAATTACTTATTAAATTTGAAGTAAAACATAATTTATATTGGTGGAAAGTTGAGAATCTCCTTTAAAAACCCTTTTCGTTTCATCAATTTTGAGTAAAAAAAAAGTTGCCAGCCACATACCCATCATATTGCCACTTTTTGGCCCATCATGATCCTACACATACCCGCATAGCTTAGATGTCCATAACTCAAATGTCAAAGATTGGATGACTGTTTTGAAGGTTGACTACTATAGGCCTGTTGATTGTGCTGAGATTTTCATTTTAAGGAGAAATATTTGATTCTTTGCCATTTGAACCGTTTCCATAACTTTCATGCTTCCATCCTTTTCATAGATGATGTATTCCCCTTTCTCTATTAGCAATCTATAACCATTTTGGACCATTTTTCCAATGATCAAGAGATTATGTTCCATGCCTAGGGCATAGAAGACGTCATGGATTTGTCCTTCTTCACCATGTTTGGTTTGTAGGCACACTATGCCCTTGCCCATGACTGGAACCTTCTCATTATTCCCCATTTTTATTTTAGACTTAATGTTGTCTATGGAGGAAAATAAATTTCTTTTACCACTCATGTGGTTGCTACAAGCATGGTCCAAATACCAAACTTCAATGTTTCCCTGTTCTACAAGATTGCATGCAATAAACAATTCTGACTATTTTTCATTTTCAGCCTTGTTCTCATTTTCCACATTTGTATTTTGACTCCCTTGTTCACATTGTTTCTTTCTACATTCACTTGCATAGTGACCATACTTATGACAATAGTAATAGTGCACATTGCTCTTATCATTCCTCTAATTTGAGTTGCTATTATTCTTTGTGTTTTGGAAGTCTGATTGGGAGTTGTTGGCCTCCTCTTAACTATTTGAGCCTCCTCTTCTGGAGTTGATTCTACCTATGCCCCTTTGAACTCTTCCTCTACAATTTCTTCCTCTTCCCTTGCCTCTTACATTGGCTTGATCTTTTAAAGCTTTCTCTTGGGAAGAATTTGCATGACTATTTAAGTGTTGCTCATGCCCATTTAAAGTGAACCCATTAACTCATCAACTGTCATTTGTGAGAGGTCCTTTGCATCTTCTATGACGATCACTATTGGATCAAATTTGGTGGGTAAACTTATGAGGATTCTCTACAATCCTCTTCTCTTCCATTGATTCTCCATTTATCCTCAGTTGGTTAACCAAGGTGGAAACCATTGTATGAAAATCTAAAATGGACTCATTGTCCTTCATCTACAGGGTCTCAAACTCTCTCCTTAGCAACTAGAGTTTCACTAGACTCACCTTGTCAGTACCCTTGTAAATGTTTTGAAGTATTTCCCATGCTTCTTTTGCATAACTAGTTACTACTATTTAGGGAAAGATAGTCTTTGTCAAGGCTGCCTCAATCAAACTGAGGGTTTTAGCATCATTTTTCCTTGTCTCCTTCAACTAATTCTTTTGAGCATTGCTCAATGCTGTAAATACATTTGGGTCAGTCACATTTATGAACCCATTTGCTACTAACTCCCATAATTTATTTGTAACTAAAATAGTTTTTTATTTTCTTTGCCCAGACATCATAGTTTTTACCATCAAACATAGGTGGTTGCTCCCAACTCCTATTATCTCCTCCAACCATTTTGCTAAATGGGGGAAACTACAAATACCTAGAAGAAATCTAAGGCTTTTGTTCACCGCCTAGAATACTTGGGCTTTTCTTAATACCCAGAAGCTAGGGTTCTATCATTGCAAGCCTAGGAACAAAGCTAGGGCTTTAAAAACTTAATTCCCAAAAATCTTAGGGCTCTGATACCACTCTATCTAGAAAAGATCCCAACTAAAGTGAGAAAAGATGAAAACACATAGTAAATACCAAAGGAGACAACAAGATAAGAAGGTAGAATATTTTCTCTATTTCATTCATACACAAAAAATTGCAACCAAAATGATTACATACAAAAATCAGAGCTAAAGCTTTGTATATTCTTCATACAACAAACTGCGCATATTCTGGCACACTAGCTTTCTATATATTCTGTGTTGGTGATATTCTGAAGCACTAGAGCACTATTCTCTGTCAAAGTCTTCTATTGTTGTAGGTTCTCCTAAACATTCGCTTCTTGTTGTTTTTTGTTCTACTGAACATTCCTCCTTGTTTTGTTGCTGCTTTATCTTACTAAAAAAATATTCTTTTCTTTTTTCTTTGTTACCCTTTCCAAAAACTATAGCTCAAATTCAAATTTACCTACCAGAATTAAATTGCTGCCAAAACACATTAATTGGGACAACAAATGTCTAACAATGAAAAAGGGGGAACAATCCAAAAAGGATCTCATCTAACTATGCATTAAATGCATTTTCCCATTGCTACTCAAGGTTAGAAATTCCAACAGAAAAACATGTGCGCAACACAAAGGTACACATAATATTTGCACAAAGATGACCTAAACACAGTTGCAATTTTTAGTTTTTATGAAATTTTGTGTTTACAACAGTGTATCTATGGTATGTTTACTCCTTGGTTGGATGGACATGGACAGGTGGAGCTTTTGTTTCAATATGACTATTGATGGGTGCTTCATCATTCACTTCTGCACATTTAGTCACAATTTAGTTGTATTGCTTTTAGTTTAAGTAATATTTTAAGGGTATTTATAAGTACCTAGGAGCAAAATGATGACAATCTCCTTTGAGGTTTCTTTACTTAATATTTATATTGCTATACAACTTATGAGGCAGTCGCACATGAATGATTAGGCCCACATGGGTTGCACTATATTCATGTGAATGTGCAAATCATCACAAAATTAACAGTTGTGTGCATCGTCATTTGATGGAGCAGAGTTTGACATTGGTACTAAATTATTTCTTGTTAGCTTGTTTATCTTTGATTAAGGCTCACTTTCAAAGTATATGATTAGGGAACTTTGTGCTAATAGGAATGTGAGTGAATACACTTACACAAAAGAGTAGGTAGCATGATGTGGGCACCCAGATGAGAGAATAATAGAGAATGACCTTTGTATATAGTGTTTGCATATATATGCTTTATAGTAATAATTTATGTATATAGTGTTTACATCTACATACTTTATAGTCATAGTAGTTGGATATCCATGCAATAAGGTGTTGTACAATATAAATATTTATAATTTATACTGTTTTGACATGGTTCTTAAGTTTATTCTTGTATGGATTTGATAGAGATTAATGGTGCAATTTATGAGTTTGTCAATGGCTATGAATATTTTTGAGGTGTTTGTTATTTTAGATTTGATTTTTTTGTTATATGTAATTTAGATTGAGAGGTTGAGTAGGATGTGTATTATTTTGAGAGGTTCTTGTAATCTAAAGCATACCATATGCTAATAGAATGTGACATATCAGAGGTAGCATAGAAGTGGGTGTCATAGTGGAGGGTACAATTACCCTTTGAAGGTCCAATTTATTGTTTCTTTGTATTGAAAATTATTTCAAAGACATATCAAGTGAATGTTGGCATGAGAAATATAATAGTACTTATTATTTGTTATTGACTACTTCAAAATAAATATTAATTTAATAAGTTCTAGAATACATGTCCAAAGTAGTGGTTACACAAGGAGCAATGTAGTAAAACGAAATAGATAAACATGGAAAAATATATTTAATATGAACGAAAACAATTAATATAAATAAGAGGATTTTGCATAAGTGTGTCTCATATACACTTAATAGCAAGTTCTTCTAAGTATTCATTCATCTACAAGATTGCAAAGAAGCATGGAAGCTAGTGGTATCAAGGAGAAACAAGGCCTTGATAACGCAAGTGCTACTAATCTATACTAAGCATTTGTATTGTATTTGAGAGAACATATATGTACTAAAAAAGATCACTCTTTGAAAGGTCAAACATTTAAAATAGTTTGAGTAAATCTATATAATAAAAATCATTGAGCATAAATAATGAATTTAATGTAAAATACATAGAGATAGATATAAGTTAGCTTCTATTTTCTCTCTTTTTCATCAAATATAGTATTATTACAAGGGTATAAGTGTGTTTTGTTTTCTTACCCTTTCTTTGTCTAAATCATTCTAAAATAATGGCCACTACGATCAAGCAACATTGAACACTTTGATTATCAATCTTATGCTCATTCAAGCTATGACTAAGACAAAGGATAGAGAGGCTTCAAGTAACAATATTTTACTCTTTTAATCATTTCATTATAGTATCACAAAAAATATAAGTTTTAAGTAATTTTCTCATCACATCTTTCTTATAAGCATTGATATTGAATAATAAGGGTCAAGGCTTCTCATACATCTAAAATAATTTTTTTATAGTCAATGTTTTCACTCTATACCAAATCATTAATAAACTTATGACATGATTAAGCCTTTTGTAACCCTACCACAAATATTGAAACCAACATGATATCATCATTTAAAACTTTCTTAAAATACAATAAAAAATATATATTAAAAAAACATATAAATTTAACTTATAAAAAAAAAAATATTTCAATGTTTTAATTTCACAAATAATATTTTTATGCCCTTTTCAAGTACTAAAAACTATTAAAAAAATAACCTGCTGCATAGGGATCTAGCTTGATTAGCTAAATCATCTTGTTGTAGGCAAGAAGTCATAACGTCTAGTCTCCCCCCGTCCCCATGGACCCAAAGGGCGTCTCGTATGAGTGCCGCCAATCACATGAAAAAAGTTTACCAAGAGCACTATAGTTCATGGCGGGCTACCTAATTCTAACAGTCTAAAAAAAAAATTCTTCTACAATAAGATCTAACTGCTAAGTGAGATCAAATTATAATCAAGCACAATATTATCAATACTTGACTAAACCATTATCTTGACACTACAAGAGATGTGAATGAAAACCACTTTAAAAAACATAGTCCATTCTATCACTATATATTAAATGGCTGTTTAGCAAAAAGTTCAGACCTTAAATATATGAAATAAAAGGGAGTTTTGAAGGAAAAAGTATTTAAAAAGCATAAACACCTTTACATTGAAGGGTAAACTTTTTTCAGTCACTATTCTGTCAAATTGACTGTAGTAATCAGAAGTTGATTACATTTATTTACATCCTAACAGCTTATATTGGTACTCTAAACATGTTTTGCCTGCTTATTGCTGAGAATTAAATAAACACCAATAAAACACATAAAATACATGATTTTTCCACAGAAGAATCACTCTGTGTGATCCAAGTCATATATAATTTTAATCTGAGCTCTTCTTTATAAGTATAAATCTCCATAAGCTAAGCTTCACAATCGCCATGAACGTTGGTTTCTGATTGCCGGGCATTATGACTATAACCCTCTACTGCATCTCTCAGGCAGCATGAGAAGTTAGTGTTTCCATGCTTCTCCCTAATCCTAATATTTCTATCCCTTCCTCCATTGCTTACTCTGGCATGACAATCGTCGTCTAAGTGGGAAAAGAAAATAATGATGATGACAGCTACAACTAAAACTATGACAGCACGTAGCCCACTCATTAAGGCGATTATAAATAGATTTCTTTACACCTCTAAAAACCCTAATTTCTCAAGCAATTGGCAGAAGTACATGAAGTGGATTAAGATTAGCAATTTTTATTTTTTCAGATCATGTGAACCGATAATGGTGAAGCACTATATATTTGATGTAGAAAGAGATCGACCCAATCTTAGTGATAAGCCTTGCCTTTTGATCGAGGCCCTTGATTGTGGAAGCAGGTCATATATCTCAATCAAATTAGGGATGAGGAGAGTTAGTGGACTAGTACGGAATAATGAATACTGGGTGATGTGTGGAAAGTCCATTGCGCAACAGTAAAATTGAGTGTTGCGGCATGGACACCCACCACTGGTGGAAACAGAATCATGATTTCGATCGAACAAGGTTTTGTTGACAATGGGACGGGCTTAAGTCGTTAAAGCAGCGCAATCGATATCCTCTACCCATTTTACCCTTCTCAGTTTAAGTTAGGTACTGCTCTTTTACTGGCTAAAATTGGCATTCCCATGATACCCACCTGGCTGAACCATAACTGCTAACTCGAAGTTGATTTAAGCATGACACCATGAAGCTAAAATGCTCAATCATAAGCTATATAGCCCGGGAAAACGTTGTAAATATTAAAATGAGTGGAGAAATGGAATAAAACAGAAATTAAAGAACAAAAACAGAGACACAAATTTATAGTAGTTCGGCAATTGCCTACATTCACTCTCAAGAAGGGAATAACTTTTATTAATCTCCAATACTACAATACATCATGTATGGACTGCACATATATTAATACACTCATATATCAGCTGTGAACTGAAGAGTTGGGACGAGACGAAGGGTCGAATGACCCTTGGGCTTCACATCCCAACAATCTCCCCTGTGAAGTCCAACCAATACAGCCATGCATTGTAAGTCATCCCCTGCAATTCCCCTGTGAACTCACACTACAACCAAGCTCTACAAAGATTTTAACTTCACCAAACTTTGCTCACGAACACTCTGAATTAATCATCTCCAAATCTGATCAAAAGCAAAGACATCTTTTCCTACAGCTTTTTCATGTGTAAACTCACCTCCAAATTGTACAGGAGCCACTTCTTCCCAAAATGCATCAACATTCACAGTTAATAATAATGCAGGATCGATGAACTCAAACCTGTTTGCAGCACAAAAAATGAAAACTATTTTCGTGGCTTCCATACCATCCATCTCTGGCAATGACTGATTAAGGACTTTGTCTGCAACACCACTTGCATCCTCAACACTACTTCCACGTTGCATAGCAATAGAATCAAGCTCACCAAAAATAAGGACACAAGGAGTTGACACTTTGGCTTTATCAAAAATTTCTCTCACATTAGCCTCTCTCTCCTAACCACATTATTAACAATTCAGGGCCCTTCACACTGATGAAATTGTCCTAGCATTCATTAGCAATGGATTTTGCAAGCATTGGTCCAAAGTGATCTGGTGGAACCATAACAAAAAACCGCCCACTAGCTGCATGTAAGACTTCTCTGTAATGGTTACTAAAACCACCACCATTATATCCCTGATTCATTCTAGCTCTAAATGTTGCACTCAATCCACAGCCATCATGTGCAAAAGTAGGATATCCACTTCTACCTCCAAAGTTAGGGCTATATCTATTGTCCATCCTAACCCAATAGCTACCTGGAGGACTTGAATTATAACCAATACTAAAATTGTTCCCTCAATTTCCACCTAAACTAAATCCACCAATAGGAGACCGAGCAGGGCTAGGAGAAACCTCTTTAGCCTTCTCATCCATGGCTTCATCTTTGAACAACTTTCCATTAGCCACAGCTGGCTTGGGCTCTTCGGTTTCCACAATAGCAGCGAGCACCTCGGGCTCTTCTGTCTCGGGTTCATTTTCACTCGCCTTGGCCGACTTTACTTCTCCAAGCTCCTCTGCACCAACAAACTCAACAATAAAATCCACTCCCTGATTTCGGCCCTAGTCTAACCCTTCTGCCATGCTATAGTTTTTCCAGTACCATCCACTGTCCAACACAACAAGTGTCATTGGTAAAACCACAAACAGTGTGTCTACAAAGTCAGTCATTATTTCATTCATCAAAAGTATTTTCTCCCAATCCTCCTGATGCTTCTTCGCAGTAAGCCTCAATGTATCCTCTTTCTCCCTCTTCATATCCTCCTTGCGCATAACATCAGCATAGGTTCGAACTGCAGCGTCTAAGGTTTTATCCCCCATGGAAAAGGAATCATTTATTGTAGGTGAGATAATTACAATGCCATTGGCATCCTTCTCAGCCGCCATATCTTCGACAATCTTGGGATGGACCCTAAACAGAGCATCCTACGCACCTGACGGCCTCTCAACGGCCCCAACATGGTGATCTCCCTCTGCTGGCACAAAACAAGGATCATCCTTAGGAGCCTCCTCTAGCTCGCCAACAAACACCTCCAATATACTAAGCTACCGCTTGTCAAAAACATGCATTTTGTTCTGCATTTCAGTATCCACATCCTACTTTGGCCTATAAAAAGAAGAGAGAGTATTATGAACTATAAAGAGCCTTTGATCATACATAACTTCACCACCATTTGTAACATTTACAAGTGCAATTTTCTCACTGGCATCAATATCATCAACCAACATCTTGTGCAAACCAACCTGCCCCTGAGACAACTTCACGGGAGCAATAAGCTTGAGACCCGTCTCATGAGGCCATCTCTTTTTGTCATGGGTGTCCTCTACAAAATTTTGGCCAACATATGCCACAACTGCATCAAGAGTGGGAAAATAAATTAACCCAACATCATCATCCTCTTTAGTTGAATCCTCCTCTTTTTTCCAGCCATCCCACCAGCGTACACAACATTTCTTTACAACTTTCACATACACAACATCACTCTCTGTTGAAACTAAATTTCTAAAAAATTCTTCAATGACAAACTGAGCCTAATCATCTTCTTCCATTTCTACTCAACCTTACCAAGCTCTGATACCAACTGTAAATATTAAAATGAGTGGAGAAGTGGAATAAGACAAAAATTAAAGAGCAAAAACAAAGACACAAATTTATAGTGGTTTGGCAATTGCCTAAATCCACTCTCAAGCAAAGAATGACTTTTATTAATCTCCAATACTACAATACTTCATGCATGGACTGCACATATATTAATACACTCATATTCAATTGTGAACTAAAGAGTTGGAAGGAGACAAAGGGTCGAATGACTGCTATGCTTCACATCCCAACAAACGTTGTCACTAAATGCTTTACAATCATATTTAGACTTGTGCATTAAAATTAAAGGTATGTGCAAGATCATGATGGGCCAAAAAGTGGCAATATGATGGGTATGTGTAAGGTATGTGGCTAACGACTTTTTTTTTTACCCAAAATTAATGAAATGAAAATGGCTTTTAAAAAATATTCTTAGTTTTCCACCAATATAAATTATGTCTTACTTTGAATTTAATAAAAAATTATTATTCATTTTCTATTTGAATTATGACTAAAGTCCTGATTGATAGGTTGATTAAAAAACATATATATCTTTCAAACAGTATCACCTTTTTTTAATCCAAAACATGTGTCACATTCTATGTTTTGCATACTATAGAATTAAAAAAAAAATTATGAACTTTTGACCAAGTTAAGATGAATAGCATTTTGTTTCCACAGTCCATAACAGTATAGTCTTTAATATTTCTGGATAAACTATGTGCATCTTTTTACATCAATGTTTCGAATCATACTCCATGATCCATCATCAGGATGAAAAGATGAAAAACATATAGATTTAAGTACTACTGCATTGAAATTTCAAATTTTCACCAAATAGATTTTTTTTTTAAAACAAACCTAGTAGTTTAGAAACTACATTCAATTTTCTACAAATTCTATTCTTACATATTTTTGAAATAATATAGATAACTTATTCAAATTTTTATGTCAAGTTGCCTAACTCTAATTTTTCTAAATTTTTTGCCACTTAAGGGCTTGTTTTCTCCATGATGATCTTGCACATACCCTTAAGAGAAAGAATTATGATATTTAGTTGTTAGATTTGATCAATAATACTACATGTCATAAATTGTGTTCAATGATTTGGTTGAGCAATTTATCATGAGATTTGGATTTGCAATGTTTTAAAAGATTGTTTATCATGTAGGGGAGAGGGGTCCATAGTGGAGCACCTTAACTTCGCGTTTCTCAAAATCTTATGTGAAAATTTCAAATCACTCCCAATTTTGTACAACAGTTTATTTGGCAACTCACATGCTTCTATATTTTGTTTTAGGGTCACATCATCAAATATGATGACACATCAACATGTTTTTTGTTGAGGTATCCAAAAAGGGCCAAAAATACTGAGACTGATAGTGGTGCACTAAGTCATGTTTTATTGGTGAACTAATGTGGCATCACATGATTTGTCAGTTTGTATATTTTATGGATAAAAAGTGTTTTGCAATTGGATATTAAGGTGCTCCGCTATGGGGCCCACTGAGGACTACTTCTATCCCCACTATTGGGCCCTGCTCCACTATGGGCCCCTCTCCCCTAGATGTGGTCTTATAATTCAATTAAGAATTTTTCAATGATGTCATTAAAGTATACACAAAGACACAATGGAAACATCAAAATGTAATAGAAGGAACTCATATCATAAACATCTAAAATTGCCATGCTTTTGTCAATTTTTGCATCATATCTTAACTAAATTAAATTAAATTAAGTTGTTAACTAAATCATCTTTCTTCTAAAAAATGTTCAATAATTAAATAATTAATTAATCTTTACTACCCAAGTTATTAATTAATTAATAACTAGATAAACCAATTCATCTCCGTCAATTAATTAAATCATATATTTTTTATTTATGTCATTAATTTCTTAAATAAATCTCATTTATTTCAATTAATCTAGTTTAACCTTTCTTATAACTAATTAATTAATCAATTAAACCTTGTTTTTTCATTAACTAAGCTAATCTATTACTTTAATCTCTTCTAATTTCTAATTAATTAAATAATTTTCTTAGCTTTCAATCCCTAGTGTCCATTATCCCAAGAACATCTGCAATCTTTATTCTCACACATGTAAGAGATCTTCATCTTATCATTGTCACACAAATCCTAACATTTCAACACAAGTGTGTTAGAGAATATAATTCATAACTAAATTATACTTCTATTGTCTATGTGTCATCGAATGTCAATAAGGAGTAGTCGATATGTTTGTTAGTCTCTTAGTTTGTTGCCATTAGTCTTCTATAGTTTGCTTCATAGTTCCATTTCATTGTCAATCAAATTTAGTTTTTTCTCAAATTCTTTAGCAAAATTATAGGATGTTGTTGTGGTTTCTTGTAAAGTTATATATGTGTACTACATGATGAATAAAATGAATGAGTTGGATGTTTTGTTCTTTTTTCTTCAAAAAATAATTTGGTACCAGAGCAAGTAGTTGAGTGGGGAGTTTTGTTGTTTAATTGGTAGCATTTATTTCATCCATTATAAATTTTCTAGTAGATATATCAAAGGTGTGTGTGTTCTACTACTCTTGGACAACTTGTAGTGGAACATTGCGAGTTTTTGTCCATTAAGAAGGTATCAGTGTAGCTCATTGTTGAAAAGTCAAGGATTCACAAAGAGGAAGAATTGAATATCACTTGGTATATTTACCTAGATTTCCTCCACAAAAATTATATGGAAACAAATGTTTTTTGTTGGTGTATGATATTGGGTATCCTAAGATGAAAGAAGGAGCCATTACCAAAGGTAAAGGAACTTTTATCCATAAAAGGTAGTAGAACAATGAATTTCAATATGATGAGAGAAATTTTACAATAGTTGTTGAAAAGCCACTATAACAAGCATAATAAAGTGGATCTATACTTGTTGAACAAAGAAAAAGTGATTGCAACAATCTAAAGGTGCGTTGATCAAAAGTAGTGATTTTTGCCAAGAAGAAGAATCTAGCCACTAAGTCTATTTTCAAACTTTCTACTAAGTAGCCCACTCCAACTATAAGAGTTAATAGAATATCGGATGACGTTGAAGAACCACCCGATATTCATAGTGGTGAATAATTCATTGAAGATGATGCACTCGATCTATTAGAAAACACCAACACTTTGAAGTGAGGGAGGTATGCAACAAAGGATACATAAATGCTATATTTTCTAAGGTGTTAGTGGATCAAGGAAACTATAGCTCATTGGGGTTATGAGAAATACATGTGAGGATTGATGTCCACTAGTTCAAGGGAGATCCAAAATCTAGAAATTTAGCATTATAGCATTATGAGAGTGATGAGAAACTTCATGTATAAGTGGTGTACACTGATGTTGGGAACCTAGATCATAGCTAGACAACTATACTTGTAATTGGGAGCAACTTGAACAAGTCTTACTAGTTTGAGAATCATTTTCATAGAACCTCTATATAATATATTTTCATTTTTTTAATTTTATGTTGTTAGTGTTGAACACCTAGAATACTAAGAGGGGGGTGAATAAGTATTCCTTTAAAATTTTCAAACATATAAACATCCAATCCACATAGAATATTCAATTTTAGTAAATGAAAGAAATAATGAAACATCCAAGACATGAAATAACACATGAACACTAGGATTTTTACATAGAAAACCCAAAATGGGAAAACTGACGGTGAGGATTAGCTCACTGTATATCATAACTGATTATAGTATATTTACAGAAGTGATCACTATAGGTGGACTCACTATCCACTAAGACAAAGACAGAGAAGAAAGTTTGTGGCGTATAGCCTAGATTGAACTGTTACAATTGCATATTTCATATGCATGAGATATAGTTCTAATGAAGCTCAATAAACTAACTATACACACTTCATTTGATTATGATCTAACACACTCCTTTCCTCTCCATTCACATCACTCTAATATTCTACTCTACATTCACAACTTATATTCTTAATGTATTTTCTCAATTCATATCATTTGCATCACTTACATGTTTCTCATATCTCAAAACACCCAAAATGATCTCACTTATATATATGCTTCAAGCATAACATCAATTAGGTTGTCCTAACTAGATGTATCATACAAAATACACAATATATGACTTGTCAACTTAAATCCTTCCACACATGCCTCTTACCAAGATTCAATCTGTAAAATAATTTAAAATAGGTCGACATGGACCTATAATAGCTCCCACATAACTCCATAATACTTAAAATTCTCATACCATCAAACCTATTAGGTTGGCAACACAGAAAAACCTAATACAAAACTTCTTCAACAATACACACCTATTCAGACACTCATACCTCAAATTATTATACTATTTGTAATTCACACTTTATTAGCATCTGTTAACATCTTCTTAAATCCAAAAAACCAAAATCGTATCCATGGAGAAGTGTGAACTCTCTAACTCATATGCACTATACAGGAAATGACTATAACTACTAGGATGAATTTCTATCATTCACAAATTTCAAACCAAAATAAAAATCAAGTTGGAATTTTAGAATTAGATGCTTCTACCAACCAAAAACATTATACTAGAACCACAAAGTGAAATTTTAATTTGTAGACTAATGTGGACCCAAAAACTGGATGCTTTATACCCAAAAATACAAGTATTAACACTTAGTCATTTTTCATCATAATTATCTTCATGAATCAAACCTTCTTATACAATTGTCTCCCATAAACATCCAAAAATATGTTAAACCAACTAGAAATATCTTTACCATGATATCTATATAAAGATACAATGTCGACATCAGTGAAAATAATGCAAAACATAATAGTATACCTTGTGCTTATCCCTCATGCTCATGTTTCCAACAACTACATTAGTGACAAACTCCTCATTCTTCCAAAAATATCCCTCTTTTCCATTGATGGAAACATGTGAAAACATCTCCCAAATATTCCCTCCGTTTGAAATCAAGGGCAAAGGATGCATACAACTTTTATAACATATACTGGATTTCCCCGTGAGAAATTTATGCATATGTACAAATTAAAAGATTGAATTTACTCCCCATAAGCCATGTACTAGAGAAAATACCAAAAACTTGTATAGGAAAGCATTATATATACTCCACATATGTACAAAGAATCTAAAACTAAAAAATAGAAATGCATAAAGAATAGAATGTTGTCAACCAGAGGAAGTTGACTCTTGAAGCTTATGCACATGAGTCTACCAAACCTATTTTCCTTCTTCCTATGTCTTCTTGGTTGTCCCACATAGTTTGCATTGTGTTTCAAATTCCATTAATATCTCTTCTCCTTCTTCTATAGTTCTAGGTACCATATTTATTTGTGTAGCTTTGTTAGCACTCAAAAGGGAACTTGAAAAATATATGAATTTATAATTCACCAAGTCCCTTAGCTCTCTAAACTGCAAAATGATGTTCTCCTTTTGGGCTTACAACTAGAAGAATCTCTTATTAAAATCTTCAATAACAATCCTTGTGTCTCCAACTAGGTCAAGCATCAAATCATAGGCACTGGAGGCATTATTGATTTGAGACACAATAGAGTCTATTTCACTCTTGATGCTTTGTATGGCTCCAAGCCACTTCATTCAATATTGGAATAGAGCCTTTTCTTCATCCACTCAAACTTTTGTATTCTTTAAATTTTATTGAAACCTTTTGTGTGCAAGAACACACTTCTTAGTGATTTCCATCATCTTCTTATCATTTATTTTATTTTCAACTTCATTCTCTACTTGTCCTCTAAGACCAGAAGCATATTCTTTGAAAGTATCAATTAATAACTTCAAATTATTCATACTAGAAAATGAAGTTTCAATGCTCACAGTAGGTATAGCCTCTTGCAATGCATTCACAACTTCTTCCATAATCTCTCCACTTTTTTGATGTGTTTCTATACTCTCCTTCTAGGAAGATGCATAGAATACATCTCCTGATTGAAGTTTGTGGAGTGGGGAAATATTATCAAGATCTACATTTCCCTATTGCATTGGTAGTTGTAGTAGATGTGCTACTACAATAGGCTATAATTTGAGTTGCATTCTAAGTAGATTCTTCAAGGAAACTTCAAAGGAGTTGGAGGATTCACCAAAAGTATTTGTATTCTTTGTAATCTTTCCCTTCAAGTCCTTTTCCCCATTCTTTCTAGATTTTAGTTGTGTCTCATCTTCTATTTTTGCATCTTTGGATGAATCTTCATTCTTATCTTCATCATCCTTATTATTATTTTCTTGTTCTTCTTCCTTCTCTACATAAACATTCCCTTCTTCACCATCTTTATTTACATTTTCTTCCTCAACTTGCTTTTCTATGGTATCTAGAAGAATAATATTTTCTTCAAGTATTAGAGGGGTAGAGGTATCCTCCTTTGCTACATCTTCACCATCATTCCTCTTTGCTTCTTCATCTTATTTTTTCAAATCTTCCACATCCAGAATAGCATTGTCCTGTGTATACCCTTCATCTATTATATTTTCAAGTTGAGCATCAATATCTTGCCCTTCTTCTCTTGTAGTGACTTCTGGAGCAGTCTCCTTTGAAGTGATTTCATATTTCTATGCTATATCTGATATTTTGTAGTTACCCTTTGCCTTTGTGTTTCATTCCATATTCCATATTCCAGGGCCTTTCAAACTCACTCTTATCTCTTTTTTTGGAGCATTTTTTCTCTAAGTGTTTAATTATTTTGCTTTGATCACCACCCCAAGGTTTTCATATCTCTTTTAAGCCTCGAGGCACTTTTCTCTTTCTACTCGTATTTTTGTCTTGCCACTTGTCATGACGACATGTGTTTTTGGAAGTTGCAGGAGGATTTTGGTGAAAAGGTGCATAATGGTGTCACATAGTGGCTATGCTACCTTTTTTAGGATCTTCTTTCTCTTTCAGCCCAACAATATACCTGTGTCTGGGTATGTGCAGGATCATAATGGGCCAAAAAGTGGCAATATGATGGGTATGTGGCTGACGACTATGTTTTTACCCAAAATTGATGAAACAAAAAGGGTTTTTAAAGGCAATTATTAGATTTCAACCAATATAAATTATGCTTTACTTTGAATTTAATAAGTAATTATTATTCATTTTCTATTCAAATTACGACTAAAGTCCCGATTGATAGGTTGATTGAAAAACATCTATAACTTTCAAATTGTATCACATTTTATGAATCCAAAACATGCGTCACATTCTATGATTCACATAATATAGGATTAAAAAAAGAAAAATTGAATTTCATGAAGTTTTGACCAAGTTAAGGTGGTCAGACATACGAGTTTTTATATTTTTTAAAAAGTTGTAATAAAAAATTCATAATTAATTATTTACTTGGAAAAAAATTACAAAAAATATGCATCACATCATGGGCATGAGTCCTCTACTTATATATAAAATATTATAAAAAACATAATCATTTTATTGTGGTTAAGGTGGTCGCAGACACCTACTTCTTATTTTTTCCCTGAAATTTAAGAACCACGCATTGAAATTTCAAATTTTCACCAAATAGATTATTTTTTTTAAACATACCTAGTAGTTTAGAAACTACATTCAATTTGATACAGATTCTATTCTTACATATTTTTGAAATAATATAGATAAATTATTCAAATTTTTACGTCAAGTTGCCTAACTCTGATTTTTCTGAATTTTTTGCCACTTAAGGACCTGTTTTTTCCATGATGATCTTGTACATACCCATGTTTCCCATGAGTTATTTCTTTCAAGATGATCTCTCATTTTTTGAAGAAATCCTACCCACTCACCACATTTCCCATCTTTTGTCAGGGAGTTCTCTTCAGTGTCGAGGCAATGCTTTTACGAATATTGTCAGGTGACAACGCTTTCATTTTGTCCACCACTCTTGGGCTCGACCTCTTTTGACATCACCATTTTTTCTAGCATCAGATTGGATCAAATAGAGGCAAGCATTTAAGGTCGTATCTTCCTTCTAACAAGGAGACCTACACAAGAATTTATAGAGATTTGGATTATTGAGCTATCACACTCGTTGCCATTATCGAAGCAACTCAATCTTTATTATCATATCAGATCTAATTTTTTCTCATATTTGAGGTTATCTAGTGGCGACACCTACTAGGGTTTTCAGCTTTGGTGGCAGAGAGTGTTTGGTTCCTATGTGCTTCCCTTTTCTTATAAAAGGGAATCTTTCTTGGAGGAGATGACATTCCTAGATCAATCAATAGATAGATTGATTATTAGTAGAAGTAGAATAGGAGATAGAATATTTCTTGCAAAGCTTTAAATCACTCTTTTGTAATTGATATCAAGACAATTATTTGATTATTTGACCTTAGTATTTTATTCAACAATATATCAAGGATAAATTTGTATTAGACTATGTCTATGTGGCCTTTGTTTTATGCTTTATTCTCAGTCATATATATTGAATTCTCTATATTTCACTTACTTCTATGTATAAGTCTTGATCATCAATTTTTAATTGTTAAGATTCTATGATCTCTGAACCCCAACTTTCAAGAATTGAATCATCTATTTTGATACTCTTTCAATCTCTTGTTTAGGTTTTTGGTGGTTTCATATTATGTTGTTAAGTGAATAGCTCTGTAAGAATCTATAGTATCCTATTCAAATCTAGGTTTCCTTTTTCTACTTGAACCTTAATTGGTGCTTCCCATGGGGGATTTTAATTTCTAATTTGTGCCTAAATTGGCCTTAGTTGTTTGTTCTCCTTCCAATAATGAAGGGTTTGTGGTATTCTATGTTCACTTTATCAAAAAATGGAGTTGTTAAGGAGATTTGAAATGTTGTAAAACCTTTAGGAGAATTGCCACCTTT
>VDFB02168118.1:179723101-179771525 GCA_007258455.2 Sequoia sempervirens
GAATTTGATATAGTGGCCACCTCACTTTTCACCCAAGGCCTTAAACTCCTTGAACTTCTCAAATTCTTCTGATTTTTTCTTTATAAAATACACCCAAAATTTTCTACTATAATAATCTATGAATGTCATGAAATAGAAATTTCCACCTAGGGTTAGGGTCTTCATGTGACCACACAAATCTGAATGCACCAGCTCTAATGGTGCTCTTATTCTCCTAGAATACCTTTATTGAAGGATTGCCTATGTTGTTTACCTAGGATGCATACTTCACACTTTCCATCGGGCTCTACAATTGTTGGTAGGCCCCTAACCATATCTTTTCTAGCTAAAAGACTCAAACTAGCATGGGTATGTGTAGGATCATCATGGAAAAAATTGGCCCTTAAGTGGAAAAAATATTAGAAAAATCAGAGTTAGGCAACTTGATGTAAAAATTTGAATAAGTTATCTATATTATTTTAAAAATATGTAAGAATAGAATCTATAGAAAATTGAATGTAGTTTGTAAACTACTAGGTTTCTTTAAAACAAAAAATCTATTTGGTGAAAATTTGAAATTTCAATGCAGTAGTACTTAAATTTTAGGGAAAAAATAAGAAGTAGGTGTCTATCTGACTACCCTAACCACAATAAAATGATAATAATTTTTTATAAGATTTTAGATATAAATAGAGGACTCATGTTCCGATGTGATGCATAGTTTTTTATAATTTTTTTCCAAGTAAATAATTAATTATGATTTTTTTATTCCAACTTTGAAAAAATATAAAAAACTCATATGTCTGACCACCTTAACTTGGTCAAAACTTCATGAAATTCATTTTTTCTTTTATTAATCCCATAGTATGTGAAGCATAATGTGATGCATGTTTTTAGATTCAAAAATGATACCATGGAAAGCTACATGTTTAATAATCAATCTACTAAATCAAGACTTTAGTTGTAATTTGAATAGAAAATGAATAATAATTACTATTAAATTCAAAGTTAATAATAATTTATATTGCAGAAAGCTACAACTTCCTCCTTAAAAACCTCGCTTCATCAATTTTGTAAAAAGTCGTCAGCCACATACAACATTATTTCCACAATTTTTGGCCCATCGTGATCCTGCACATACTCCCATAGCTTAGATTTCCATAACTCAAATGTCAAAGTTTGGATGGGACTGGATGACTATTTTGAAGGTTGACTATTGTAGGCCTGTTCATTGTGTTGAGATTTGCACTTTAAGGGGAAATATTTGATTCTTTTGGTCATTCGAAATCCATAATACAACTTTCATGCTTCCATCCTTGTCATAGATGATGCATTCCCCTTTCTCCATTAGCAATCTATAACCATTTTGGACCATTTTTCCAATGCTCAAGAAATTATGTTCCATGCCTAGGGCATAGAAGACGTCATGGATTTGTCCTTCTTCACCATGCTTGGTTTGTAGGCACACTATGCCCTTGCCCATGACTGGAACCTTTTCATTATTCACCATTTTGATTTTAGACTTAATGTTGTTGTCTATGGAGGCAAATAAATTTCTTTTACCACTCATGTGGTTGCTACAAGCATTGTCCAAATACCAAACTCCAATGTTGCCCTGTTCTACAAGATTGCATGCAATAAACACTTCTAACTATTTTTCATTTTCAACCTTGTTCTCATTTGCCACATTTGTATTTTGACTCCCTTGTTCACGTTTTTTATTCCTACATTCACTTGCATAGTGACCATACTTATGACAGTAGTAATTATGCACATTACTCTTATCATTCCTTTGATTTGAGTTGCTATTCTTCTTTGTGTTTTGGAAGTCTAATTGGGAGTTGTTGGCCTCCTCTTGACTATTTGAGCCTCCTCTTTTGGAGTTGCTTCTACCTCTACCCCTTTGAACTCTTCCTCTACCATTTCTTCCTCTTCCCCTGCCTCTCACATTGGCTTGAGCTTTGAAAGCTTGCTCCTGGGAAGAATTTGCAGGACTATTTAGTTGTTGCTCATGGGTTTGAAGTGAACCCATTAACTCATCAATTGTCATTTGTGAGAGGTCCTTTGCCTCTTCTATGATGATCACTATTGGATCAAACTTGGTGGGTAAACTTCTGAGGATTCTCTACAATCCTCCGCTCTTCCATTGATTCTTCGTTTATCCTAAGCTAGCTAATCAAGGTGGAAACCCTTGTATGAAAATCTAAAATGGACTCATTGTCCTTCATCTATAGGGTCTCAAACTCTCTCCTTAGCAACTGGAGTTTCACTAGATTCACCTTGTCAGTACCCTTCTAAATGTTTTGAAGTATTTTCCATGCTTCTTTTGCATAACTAGTTGCTGCTATTCAAGGAAAGATAGCCTTTGTCAAGGCTACCTCAATCAAAATGAGGGCTTTAGCATCATTTTTCCTTGTCTCCTTCAACTAATTATTTTGAGCATTGCTCAATGTTGTAAATACATTTGGGTCAGTCACATTTGTGAACCCATTTGCTACAAACTCCCATAAGTCATTTGGAACTAAAATAGTTTTCATTTTCTTTGCCCAGACATCATATTTTTTTACCATCAAACATAGGTGGCCGCTCCCAACTCCTATTATCTCCTCCAGCCATTTTTCTAAATGGGGGAAACTACAAATACTTAGAATAAATCTAAGGCTTTTCTTTTCCACCTAGAATACTTGGGCTTTTCTTAATACCAAAAGCTAGGGTTCTATCAATACAAGCCTAGGAACAAAGCTAGGGCTTTAAAAACTTAATGCCCAAAAATATTAGGGCTCTGATACCACTCTCTATAGAAAAGATCTCAACTAAAGTGAGCAAAGATGAAAACACATAGCAAAGACCAAAGGAGACAACAAGACAAGGAGGTATAATATTTTCTCTATTTCATTCATTCACAAAAAAATTACAACCAAAATGATTACATACAAAAATCAGAGCTAAAGCTCTATATATTCTTCATACAACAAACTGCGCATATTATGGCACACTAGAGCTTTCTATGTATTGTGTGCTATTGATATTCTGAAGCACTAGAGCACTACTCTTTGTCAAAGTCTTTTGTTGTCGTAGGTTCTCCTAAACATTCGCTTCTTGTTGTTTTGTGTTCTACTGAACATTCCTCATTGTTTCGTTGCTACTTTATCTTATTGAAAAAACATTATTTTCTTTTGTCTTTGTTCCCCTTTCCAGAAACTGTAGCTCAAATTCTAGTTCACCTACCATAATTAAATTGCTACCAAAGCACATTAATTGGGACAACAAATGTCTGACAATGAAAAAGGGGGAACAATCCAAAAAGGATCTCATATAACTATGCATTAAATGCATTTGCCCATTGCTACTCAAGGTTAGAAATTCCAACAGAAAAAAATATGTGCAACACAAAGGTACACATAATATTTGCACAAAGACAGCCTAAACACAGTTGCAATTTTTAGTTTTTATGAAATTTTGTGTTTACAATAGTGTGTCTATGGTATGTTTACTCCTTGGTTGGATGGACATGGACAGGTGGAGCTTTTGTTTCAATATGACTATTGATGGGTGCTTCATCATTCACTTCTACACATTTAGTCACAGTTTAGTTGTATTGCTTTTAGTTTAAGTAATATTTTAAGGGTTTTTATAAGTACCTAGGAGCAGAATGATGACAATCTTCTTTGAGGTTTCTTTACTTAATATTTGTATTGCTATACAACTTATGAGGTAGTCTCACATGAATCATTAGGCACACATGGGTTGCACTATATTCATGTGAATGTGCAAATCATCACAAAATTAATAGTTGTGTGCATCGTCATTTGATGGAGTAGAGTTTGACATTGGTACTAAATTATTTCTTGTTAGCTTGTTTGTCTTTGATTAAGACTCACTTTCAAAGCATAATATAGGAATGTGAGTGCATACGCTTACACAAAAGAGTAGCTAGCATGATATGGGCACCCACATGATAGAATAATAGAGTATGATCTTTGTATATTGTTTTTGCATCTATATGCTTTATAGTAATAATTTGTGTATATAGTGTTTACATCTACATACTTTATAGTCATAGTAGTTGGTTATCTATTCAATAAGGTGTTGTACCATATAAATATTTATAATTTATACTATTTTGACATGGTTCTTAAGTTTATTCTTGTATGGATTTGACATACATTAATGGTGCAATTTATGAGTTTGTCAATGGCTATGAATATTTTTGAGGTGTTTATTATTTTAGATTTGATTTTTTTGTTATATGTAATTTAGATTGAGAGATTGAGTAGGATGTGTATTATTTTGAGAGGTTCTCATAATCTAAAGCATACCATATGCTAATAGAATGTGACATATCAGAGGTAGCATAGAAGTGGGTGTCATAGTGGAGGGTACAATTACCCTTTGAAGGTCCAATTTATTGTTTGTTTGTATTGAAAAGTATTTCAAAGACATATCAAGTGAATGTTGGCATGAGAAATATAATAGTACTTATTATTTGTTACTAATGACTTCAAAATAAATATTAATTTAATAAGTTCTAGAATACATGTCCAAAGTAGTGGTTACACAAGGAGCAATGTAGTAAAACGAAATAGATAAACATGGAAAAATGTATTTAATATAAAGGAAAACAATTAATATAAATAAGAGGATTTTGCATAAATGTGTCCCATATACACTTAATAGCAAGTTCTTCTAAGTATTCATTCATCTACAAGGTTGCAAAGAAGCATGGAAGCTAGTGGTATCAAGGAGAAACAAGCCCTTTGTAACACAAATGCTACTAATCTATACTAAGCATTTGTATTGTATTTGAGAGAACATATATGTACTAAAAAATATCACTCTTTGAAAGGTCAAACATTTAAAATAGTTTGAGTAAATCTATATAATAAAAAGCATTGAGCATAAATAATGAATTTAATGTAAAATACATAGAGATAGTTATAAGTTAGCTTATATTTTCTCTCCTTTTCATCAAAAATAGTATTATTACAAGGGTATAAGTGTTTTTGTTCATAAGTTGCTTTTGTTTTCTTACCCTTCCTTTGTCTAAATCATTCTAAAATAATGGCAACTACGATCAAGCAACATTGAACACTTTGATTATCAATCTTATGTTCATTCAAGCTATGACTAAGACAAAGGATAGAAAGGCTTCAAGTGACAATATTTTACTCTTTTGATCATTTCATTATAGTATCACAAAAAATATAAGTTTTAAGTAATTTTTCTCATCACATCTTTCTTATAAGCATTTATATTGAATAATAAGGGTCAAGGCTTCTTATATATCTAAAATAATTTTTTTATAGTCAATGTTTTCACTCTATACCAAATCATTAATAAACTTATGACATGATTAAGCCTTTTGTTACCCTACCACAAATATTGGCACCAACATGATATCATCATTTAAAACTTTCTTAAAATACAATAAAAATATATTTTAAAAAAACATATAAATTTAACCTATAAAAATAAAATATTTCAATGTTTTAATTTCACAAATAATATTTTTATGCCATTTTCAAGTACTAAAAACTATTAAGAAAATAACCTACTGCATAGGGATCTAGCTCGATTAGCTAAATCATCTTGTTGTAGGCAAGAAGTCATGAGGTCTAGTCTCCCCTTGTCACCATGGACCCGGAGGGCGTCTTGTGTGAGTGCCGCCAATCACATGAAAAAAGTTTACCAAGCGCACTATAGTTCATGGCGGGCTACCTAATTCCAACGGTCTAAAAAAAAATTCTTCTACGATAAGATCTAAGTGCTAAGTGAGATCAAATTATAATCAAGCACAATATTATCAATACTTGACTAAACCATTATCTTGACACTACAAGAGACGTGAATGAAAACCACTTCACAAAATATAGTCCATTCTATCACTGTATATTAAATGGCTGTTTAGCAAAAAGTTCAGACCTTAAATATATGAAATAAAAGGGAGTTTTGAAGGAAAAAGTATTTACAAAGCATAAACACCTTTACATTGAAGGGTAACCTTTTTTCAGTCACTATGCTGTCAAATTGACTGTAGTGATCAGAAGTTGATTACATTTATTTACATCCTAACAGCTTATATTGGTACTCTAAACATGTTTTGCCTGCTTATTGCTGAGCATTAAATAAACACCAATAAAACACATAAAATACATGATTTTTCCACAGAAGAATCACTCACTGTGATCCAAGTCATATATAATTTTAATCTCAGCTCTTCTTTATAAGTATAAATCTCCATAAGCTAAGCTTCACAATCGCCATGAACGTTGGTTTCTGATTGCCGGGCATTATGACTATAACCCTCTACTGCATCTCTCAGGCAGCATGAGAAGTTAGTGTTTCCATGCTTCTCCCTAATCCTAATATTTCTATCCCTTCCTCCATTGCTTACTCTGGCATGACAACCGTCGTCTAAGTGGGAAAAGAAAATAATGATGATGACAGCTACAGCTAAAACTATGACAGCACGTAGCCCACTCATTAAGGCGATTATAAATAGATTTCTTTACACCTCTAAAAACCCTAATTTCTCAAGCAATTGGCAGAAGTACATGAAGTGGATTAAGATTAGCAATTTTTATTTTTTCAGATCATGTGAACCGATAATGGTGAAGCACTATATATTTGATGTAGAAAGAGATCGACCCAATCTTAGTGATAAGCCTTGCCTTTTGATCGAGGCCCTTGATTGTGGAAGCAGGTCATATATCTCAATCAAATTAGGGATGAGGAGAGTTAGTGGACTAGTACGGAATAATGAATACTGGGTGATGTGTGGAAAGTCCATTGCGCAACAGTAAAATTGAGTGTTGCGGCATGGACACCCACCACTGGTGGAAACAGAATCATGATTTCGATCGAACAAGGTTTTGTTGACAATGGGACGGGCTTAAGTCGTTAAAGCAGCGCAATCGATATCCTCTACCCATTTTACCCTTCTCAGTTTAAGTTAGGTACTGCTCTTTTACTGGCTAAAATTGGCATTCCCATGATACCCACCTGGCTGAACCATAACTGCTAACTCGAAGTTGATTTAAGCATGACACCATGAAGCTAAAATGCTCAATCATAAGCTATATAGCCCGGGAAAACGTTGTAAATATTAAAATGAGTGGAGAAATGGAATAAAACAGAAATTAAAGAACAAAAACAGAGACACAAATTTATAGTAGTTCGGCAATTGCCTACATTCACTCTCAAGAAGGGAATAACTTTTATTAATCTCCAATACTACAATACATCATGTATGGACTGCACATATATTAATACACTCATATATCAGCTGTGAACTGAAGAGTTGGGACGAGACGAAGGGTCGAATGACCCTTGGGCTTCACATCCCAACAATCTCCCCTGTGAAGTCCAACCAATACAGCCATGCATTGTAAGTCATCCCCTGCAATTCCCCTGTGAACTCACACTACAACCAAGCTCTACAAAGATTTTAACTTCACCAAACTTTGCTCACGAACACTCTGAATTAATCATCTCCAAATCTGATCAAAAGCAAAGACATCTTTTCCTACAGCTTTTTCATGTGTAAACTCACCTCCAAATTGTACAGGAGCCACTTCTTCCCAAAATGCATCAACATTCACAGTTAATAATAATGCAGGATCGATGAACTCAAACCTGTTTGCAGCACAAAAAATGAAAACTATTTTCGTGGCTTCCATACCATCCATCTCTGGCAATGACTGATTAAGGACTTTGTCTGCAACACCACTTGCATCCTCAACACTACTTCCACGTTGCATAGCAATAGAATCAAGCTCACCAAAAATAAGGACACAAGGAGTTGACACTTTGGCTTTATCAAAAATTTCTCTCACATTAGCCTCTCTCTCCTAACCACATTATTAACAATTCAGGGCCCTTCACACTGATGAAATTGTCCTAGCATTCATTAGCAATGGATTTTGCAAGCATTGGTCCAAAGTGATCTGGTGGAACCATAACAAAAAACCGCCCACTAGCTGCATGTAAGACTTCTCTGTAATGGTTACTAAAACCACCACCATTATATCCCTGATTCATTCTAGCTCTAAATGTTGCACTCAATCCACAGCCATCATGTGCAAAAGTAGGATATCCACTTCTACCTCCAAAGTTAGGGCTATATCTATTGTCCATCCTAACCCAATAGCTACCTGGAGGACTTGAATTATAACCAATACTAAAATTGTTCCCTCAATTTCCACCTAAACTAAATCCACCAATAGGAGACCGAGCAGGGCTAGGAGAAACCTCTTTAGCCTTCTCATCCATGGCTTCATCTTTGAACAACTTTCCATTAGCCACAGCTGGCTTGGGCTCTTCGGTTTCCACAATAGCAGCGAGCACCTCGGGCTCTTCTGTCTCGGGTTCATTTTCACTCGCCTTGGCCGACTTTACTTCTCCAAGCTCCTCTGCACCAACAAACTCAACAATAAAATCCACTCCCTGATTTCGGCCCTAGTCTAACCCTTCTGCCATGCTATAGTTTTTCCAGTACCATCCACTGTCCAACACAACAAGTGTCATTGGTAAAACCACAAACAGTGTGTCTACAAAGTCAGTCATTATTTCATTCATCAAAAGTATTTTCTCCCAATCCTCCTGATGCTTCTTCGCAGTAAGCCTCAATGTATCCTCTTTCTCCCTCTTCATATCCTCCTTGCGCATAACATCAGCATAGGTTCGAACTGCAGCGTCTAAGGTTTTATCCCCCATGGAAAAGGAATCATTTATTGTAGGTGAGATAATTACAATGCCATTGGCATCCTTCTCAGCCGCCATATCTTCGACAATCTTGGGATGGACCCTAAACAGAGCATCCTACGCACCTGACGGCCTCTCAACGGCCCCAACATGGTGATCTCCCTCTGCTGGCACAAAACAAGGATCATCCTTAGGAGCCTCCTCTAGCTCGCCAACAAACACCTCCAATATACTAAGCTACCGCTTGTCAAAAACATGCATTTTGTTCTGCATTTCAGTATCCACATCCTACTTTGGCCTATAAAAAGAAGAGAGAGTATTATGAACTATAAAGAGCCTTTGATCATACATAACTTCACCACCATTTGTAACATTTACAAGTGCAATTTTCTCACTGGCATCAATATCATCAACCAACATCTTGTGCAAACCAACCTGCCCCTGAGACAACTTCACGGGAGCAATAAGCTTGAGACCCGTCTCATGAGGCCATCTCTTTTTGTCATGGGTGTCCTCTACAAAATTTTGGCCAACATATGCCACAACTGCATCAAGAGTGGGAAAATAAATTAACCCAACATCATCATCCTCTTTAGTTGAATCCTCCTCTTTTTTCCAGCCATCCCACCAGCGTACACAACATTTCTTTACAACTTTCACATACACAACATCACTCTCTGTTGAAACTAAATTTCTAAAAAATTCTTCAATGACAAACTGAGCCTAATCATCTTCTTCCATTTCTACTCAACCTTACCAAGCTCTGATACCAACTGTAAATATTAAAATGAGTGGAGAAGTGGAATAAGACAAAAATTAAAGAGCAAAAACAAAGACACAAATTTATAGTGGTTTGGCAATTGCCTAAATCCACTCTCAAGCAAAGAATGACTTTTATTAATCTCCAATACTACAATACTTCATGCATGGACTGCACATATATTAATACACTCATATTCAATTGTGAACTAAAGAGTTGGAAGGAGACAAAGGGTCGAATGACTGCTATGCTTCACATCCCAACAAACGTTGTCACTAAATGCTTTACAATCATATTTAGACTTGTGCATTAAAATTAAAGGTATGTGCAAGATCATGATGGGCCAAAAAGTGGCAATATGATGGGTATGTGTAAGGTATGTGGCTAACGACTTTTTTTTTTACCCAAAATTAATGAAACGAAAAGGGTTTTTAAAGGATATTCTTAGTTTTCCACCAATATAAATTATGCTTTACTTTGAATTTAATAAAAAATTATTATTCATTTTCTATTTGAATTATGACTAAAGTCTTAATTGATAGGTTGATTGAAAAACATATATATCTTTCAAATAGTATCACCTTTTTGAATCCAAAACATGTGTCACATTCTATGTTTTGCATACTATAGAATTAAAAAAAAAATTATGAACTTTGAACCAAGTTAAGGTGGCTTACATTACGAAGTTTTTATTTTATAAAATTTGTAATAAAAATCATAATTAATTATTTACAAAAGAAAATTACAAAAATATGCATCACATCCAACATGAGTCCTCTACTTATATGTAAAATATTATAAAAAAATATTCTCATTTTATGGTTGGGGTGGTCAGATAGGCTTACTTATTTTCTCCCCGAATTGTAACGATTGAAATTTCAAATTTTCACCAAATAGATTTTTAAAAAACAAACCTAGTAGTTTAGAAACTACATTCAATTTTCTACAAATTCTATTCTTACATATTTTTGAAATAATATAGATAACTTATTCAAATTTTTATGTCAAGTTGCCTAACTCTAATTTTTCTAAATTTTTTGCCACTTAAGGGCTTGTTTTCTCCATGATGATCTTGCACATACCCTTAAGAGAAAGAATTATGATATTTAGTTGTTAGATTTGATCAATAATACTACATGTCATAAATTGTGTTCAATGATTTGGTTGAGCAATTTATCATGAGATTTGGATTTGCAATGTTTTAAAAGATTGTTTATCATGTAGGGGAGAGGGGTCCATAGTGGAGCACCTTAACTTCGCGTTTCTCAAAATCTTATGTGAAAATTTCAAATCACTCCCAATTTTGTACAACAGTTTATTTGGCAACTCACATGCTTCTATATTTTGTTTTAGGGTCACATCATCAAATATGATGACACATCAACATGTTTTTTGTTGAGGTATCCAAAAAGGGCCAAAAATACTGAGACTGATAGTGGTGCACTAAGTCATGTTTTATTGGTGAACTAATGTGGCATCACATGATTTGTCAGTTTGTATATTTTATGGATAAAAAGTGTTTTGCAATTGGATATTAAGGTGCTCCGCTATGGGGCCCACTGAGGACTACTTCTATCCCCACTATTGGGCCCTGCTCCACTATGGGCCCCTCTCCCCTAGATGTGGTCTTATAATTCAATTAAGAATTTTTCAATGATGTCATTAAAGTATACACAAAGACACAATGGAAACATCAAAATGTAATAGAAGGAACTCATATCATAAACATCTAAAATTGCCATGCTTTTGTCAATTTTTGCATCATATCTTAACTAAATTAAATTAAATTAAGTTGTTAACTAAATCATCTTTCTTCTAAAAAATGTTCAATAATTAAATAATTAATTAATCTTTACTACCCAAGTTATTAATTAATTAATAACTAGATAAACCAATTCATCTCCGTCAATTAATTAAATCATATATTTTTTATTTATGTCATTAATTTCTTAAATAAATCTCATTTATTTCAATTAATCTAGTTTAACCTTTCTTATAACTAATTAATTAATCAATTAAACCTTGTTTTTTCATTAACTAAGCTAATCTATTACTTTAATCTCTTCTAATTTCTAATTAATTAAATAATTTTCTTAGCTTTCAATCCCTAGTGTCCATTATCCCAAGAACATCTGCAATCTTTATTCTCACACATGTAAGAGATCTTCATCTTATCATTGTCACACAAATCCTAACATTTCAACACAAGTGTGTTAGAGAATATAATTCATAACTAAATTATACTTCTATTGTCTATGTGTCATCGAATGTCAATAAGGAGTAGTCGATATGTTTGTTAGTCTCTTAGTTTGTTGCCATTAGTCTTCTATAGTTTGCTTCATAGTTCCATTTCATTGTCAATCAAATTTAGTTTTTTCTCAAATTCTTTAGCAAAATTATAGGATGTTGTTGTGGTTTCTTGTAAAGTTATATATGTGTACTACATGATGAATAAAATGAATGAGTTGGATGTTTTGTTCTTTTTTCTTCAAAAAATAATTTGGTACCAGAGCAAGTAGTTGAGTGGGGAGTTTTGTTGTTTAATTGGTAGCATTTATTTCATCCATTATAAATTTTCTAGTAGATATATCAAAGGTGTGTGTGTTCTACTACTCTTGGACAACTTGTAGTGGAACATTGCGAGTTTTTGTCCATTAAGAAGGTATCAGTGTAGCTCATTGTTGAAAAGTCAAGGATTCACAAAGAGGAAGAATTGAATATCACTTGGTATATTTACCTAGATTTCCTCCACAAAAATTATATGGAAACAAATGTTTTTTGTTGGTGTATGATATTGGGTATCCTAAGATGAAAGAAGGAGCCATTACCAAAGGTAAAGGAACTTTTATCCATAAAAGGTAGTAGAACAATGAATTTCAATATGATGAGAGAAATTTTACAATAGTTGTTGAAAAGCCACTATAACAAGCATAATAAAGTGGATCTATACTTGTTGAACAAAGAAAAAGTGATTGCAACAATCTAAAGGTGCGTTGATCAAAAGTAGTGATTTTTGCCAAGAAGAAGAATCTAGCCACTAAGTCTATTTTCAAACTTTCTACTAAGTAGCCCACTCCAACTATAAGAGTTAATAGAATATCGGATGACGTTGAAGAACCACCCGATATTCATAGTGGTGAATAATTCATTGAAGATGATGCACTCGATCTATTAGAAAACACCAACACTTTGAAGTGAGGGAGGTATGCAACAAAGGATACATAAATGCTATATTTTCTAAGGTGTTAGTGGATCAAGGAAACTATAGCTCATTGGGGTTATGAGAAATACATGTGAGGATTGATGTCCACTAGTTCAAGGGAGATCCAAAATCTAGAAATTTAGCATTATAGCATTATGAGAGTGATGAGAAACTTCATGTATAAGTGGTGTACACTGATGTTGGGAACCTAGATCATAGCTAGACAACTATACTTGTAATTGGGAGCAACTTGAACAAGTCTTACTAGTTTGAGAATCATTTTCATAGAACCTCTATATAATATATTTTCATTTTTTTAATTTTATGTTGTTAGTGTTGAACACCTAGAATACTAAGAGGGGGGTGAATAAGTATTCCTTTAAAATTTTCAAACATATAAACATCCAATCCACATAGAATATTCAATTTTAGTAAATGAAAGAAATAATGAAACATCCAAGACATGAAATAACACATGAACACTAGGATTTTTACATAGAAAACCCAAAATGGGAAAACTGACGGTGAGGATTAGCTCACTGTATATCATAACTGATTATAGTATATTTACAGAAGTGATCACTATAGGTGGACTCACTATCCACTAAGACAAAGACAGAGAAGAAAGTTTGTGGCGTATAGCCTAGATTGAACTGTTACAATTGCATATTTCATATGCATGAGATATAGTTCTAATGAAGCTCAATAAACTAACTATACACACTTCATTTGATTATGATCTAACACACTCCTTTCCTCTCCATTCACATCACTCTAATATTCTACTCTACATTCACAACTTATATTCTTAATGTATTTTCTCAATTCATATCATTTGCATCACTTACATGTTTCTCATATCTCAAAACACCCAAAATGATCTCACTTATATATATGCTTCAAGCATAACATCAATTAGGTTGTCCTAACTAGATGTATCATACAAAATACACAATATATGACTTGTCAACTTAAATCCTTCCACACATGCCTCTTACCAAGATTCAATCTGTAAAATAATTTAAAATAGGTCGACATGGACCTATAATAGCTCCCACATAACTCCATAATACTTAAAATTCTCATACCATCAAACCTATTAGGTTGGCAACACAGAAAAACCTAATACAAAACTTCTTCAACAATACACACCTATTCAGACACTCATACCTCAAATTATTATACTATTTGTAATTCACACTTTATTAGCATCTGTTAACATCTTCTTAAATCCAAAAAACCAAAATCGTATCCATGGAGAAGTGTGAACTCTCTAACTCATATGCACTATACAGGAAATGACTATAACTACTAGGATGAATTTCTATCATTCACAAATTTCAAACCAAAATAAAAATCAAGTTGGAATTTTAGAATTAGATGCTTCTACCAACCAAAAACATTATACTAGAACCACAAAGTGAAATTTTAATTTGTAGACTAATGTGGACCCAAAAACTGGATGCTTTATACCCAAAAATACAAGTATTAACACTTAGTCATTTTTCATCATAATTATCTTCATGAATCAAACCTTCTTATACAATTGTCTCCCATAAACATCCAAAAATATGTTAAACCAACTAGAAATATCTTTACCATGATATCTATATAAAGATACAATGTCGACATCAGTGAAAATAATGCAAAACATAATAGTATACCTTGTGCTTATCCCTCATGCTCATGTTTCCAACAACTACATTAGTGACAAACTCCTCATTCTTCCAAAAATATCCCTCTTTTCCATTGATGGAAACATGTGAAAACATCTCCCAAATATTCCCTCCGTTTGAAATCAAGGGCAAAGGATGCATACAACTTTTATAACATATACTGGATTTCCCCGTGAGAAATTTATGCATATGTACAAATTAAAAGATTGAATTTACTCCCCATAAGCCATGTACTAGAGAAAATACCAAAAACTTGTATAGGAAAGCATTATATATACTCCACATATGTACAAAGAATCTAAAACTAAAAAATAGAAATGCATAAAGAATAGAATGTTGTCAACCAGAGGAAGTTGACTCTTGAAGCTTATGCACATGAGTCTACCAAACCTATTTTCCTTCTTCCTATGTCTTCTTGGTTGTCCCACATAGTTTGCATTGTGTTTCAAATTCCATTAATATCTCTTCTCCTTCTTCTATAGTTCTAGGTACCATATTTATTTGTGTAGCTTTGTTAGCACTCAAAAGGGAACTTGAAAAATATATGAATTTATAATTCACCAAGTCCCTTAGCTCTCTAAACTGCAAAATGATGTTCTCCTTTTGGGCTTACAACTAGAAGAATCTCTTATTAAAATCTTCAATAACAATCCTTGTGTCTCCAACTAGGTCAAGCATCAAATCATAGGCACTGGAGGCATTATTGATTTGAGACACAATAGAGTCTATTTCACTCTTGATGCTTTGTATGGCTCCAAGCCACTTCATTCAATATTGGAATAGAGCCTTTTCTTCATCCACTCAAACTTTTGTATTCTTTAAATTTTATTGAAACCTTTTGTGTGCAAGAACACACTTCTTAGTGATTTCCATCATCTTCTTATCATTTATTTTATTTTCAACTTCATTCTCTACTTGTCCTCTAAGACCAGAAGCATATTCTTTGAAAGTATCAATTAATAACTTCAAATTATTCATACTAGAAAATGAAGTTTCAATGCTCACAGTAGGTATAGCCTCTTGCAATGCATTCACAACTTCTTCCATAATCTCTCCACTTTTTTGATGTGTTTCTATACTCTCCTTCTAGGAAGATGCATAGAATACATCTCCTGATTGAAGTTTGTGGAGTGGGGAAATATTATCAAGATCTACATTTCCCTATTGCATTGGTAGTTGTAGTAGATGTGCTACTACAATAGGCTATAATTTGAGTTGCATTCTAAGTAGATTCTTCAAGGAAACTTCAAAGGAGTTGGAGGATTCACCAAAAGTATTTGTATTCTTTGTAATCTTTCCCTTCAAGTCCTTTTCCCCATTCTTTCTAGATTTTAGTTGTGTCTCATCTTCTATTTTTGCATCTTTGGATGAATCTTCATTCTTATCTTCATCATCCTTATTATTATTTTCTTGTTCTTCTTCCTTCTCTACATAAACATTCCCTTCTTCACCATCTTTATTTACATTTTCTTCCTCAACTTGCTTTTCTATGGTATCTAGAAGAATAATATTTTCTTCAAGTATTAGAGGGGTAGAGGTATCCTCCTTTGCTACATCTTCACCATCATTCCTCTTTGCTTCTTCATCTTATTTTTTCAAATCTTCCACATCCAGAATAGCATTGTCCTGTGTATACCCTTCATCTATTATATTTTCAAGTTGAGCATCAATATCTTGCCCTTCTTCTCTTGTAGTGACTTCTGGAGCAGTCTCCTTTGAAGTGATTTCATATTTCTATGCTATATCTGATATTTTGTAGTTACCCTTTGCCTTTGTGTTTCATTCCATATTCCATATTCCAGGGCCTTTCAAACTCACTCTTATCTCTTTTTTTGGAGCATTTTTTCTCTAAGTGTTTAATTATTTTGCTTTGATCACCACCCCAAGGTTTTCATATCTCTTTTAAGCCTCGAGGCACTTTTCTCTTTCTACTCGTATTTTTGTCTTGCCACTTGTCATGACGACATGTGTTTTTGGAAGTTGCAGGAGGATTTTGGTGAAAAGGTGCATAATGGTGTCACATAGTGGCTATGCTACCTTTTTTAGGATCTTCTTTCTCTTTCAGCCCAACAATATACCTGTGTCTGGGTATGTGCAGGATCATAATGGGCCAAAAAGTGGCAATATGATGGGTATGTGGCTGACGACTATGTTTTTACCCAAAATTGATGAAACAAAAAGGGTTTTTAAAGGCAATTATTAGATTTCAACCAATATAAATTATGCTTTACTTTGAATTTAATAAGTAATTATTATTCATTTTCTATTCAAATTACGACTAAAGTCCCGATTGATAGGTTGATTGAAAAACATCTATAACTTTCAAATTGTATCACATTTTATGAATCCAAAACATGCGTCACATTCTATGATTCACATAATATAGGATTAAAAAAAGAAAAATTGAATTTCATGAAGTTTTGACCAAGTTAAGGTGGTCAGACATACGAGTTTTTATATTTT
This sequence comes from Sequoia sempervirens, assembly GCA_007258455.2. Classification (NCBI taxonomy): domain Eukaryota; kingdom Viridiplantae; phylum Streptophyta; class Pinopsida; order Cupressales; family Cupressaceae; genus Sequoia; species Sequoia sempervirens. The sequence goes on from VDFB02168118.1 coordinate 179,739,885, forward strand.
TTAAAAAGTTGTAATAAAAAATTCATAATTAATTATTTACTTGGAAAAAATTACAAAAAATATGCATCACATCGGGGCATGAGTCCTCTACTTATATATAAAATATTATAAAAAAACATAATCATTTTATTGTGGTTAAGGTGGTCAGACAGACACCTACTTCTTATTTTTTCCCTGAAATTTAAGAACCACTGCATTGAAATTTCAAATTTTCACCAAATAGATTATTTTTTTTAAACATACCTAGTAGTTTAGAAACTACATTCAATTTGATACAGATTCTATTCTTACATATTTTTGAAATAATATAGATAAATTATTCAAATTTTTACGTCAAGTTGCCTAACTCTGATTTTTCTGAATTTTTTGCCACTTAAGGACCTGTTTTTTCCATGATGATCTTGTACATACCCATGTTTCCCATGAGTTATTTCTTTCAAGATGATCTCTCATTTTTTGAAGAAATCCTACCCACTCACCACATTTCCCATCTTTTGTCAGGGAGTTCTCTTCAGTGTCGAGGCAATGCTTTTACGAATATTGTCAGGTGACAACGCTTTCATTTTGTCCACCACTCTTGGGCTCGACCTCTTTTGACATCACCATTTTTTCTAGCATCAGATTGGATCAAATAGAGGCAAGCATTTAAGGTCGTATCTTCCTTCTAACAAGGAGACCTACACAAGAATTTATAGAGATTTGGATTATTGAGCTATCACACTCGTTGCCATTATCGAAGCAACTCAATCTTTATTATCATATCAGATCTAATTTTTTCTCATATTTGAGGTTATCTAGTGGCGACACCTACTAGGGTTTTCAGCTTTGGTGGCAGAGAGTGTTTGGTTCCTATGTGCTTCCCTTTTCTTATAAAAGGGAATCTTTCTTGGAGGAGATGACATTCCTAGATCAATCAATAGATAGATTGATTATTAGTAGAAGTAGAATAGGAGATAGAATATTTCTTGCAAAGCTTTAAATCACTCTTTTGTAATTGATATCAAGACAATTATTTGATTATTTGACCTTAGTATTTTATTCAACAATATATCAAGGATAAATTTGTATTAGACTATGTCTATGTGGCCTTTGTTTTATGCTTTATTCTCAGTCATATATATTGAATTCTCTATATTTCACTTACTTCTATGTATAAGTCTTGATCATCAATTTTTAATTGTTAAGATTCTATGATCTCTGAACCCCAACTTTCAAGAATTGAATCATCTATTTTGATACTCTTTCAATCTCTTGTTTAGGTTTTTGGTGGTTTCATATTATGTTGTTAAGTGAATAGCTCTGTAAGAATCTATAGTATCCTATTCAAATCTAGGTTTCCTTTTTCTACTTGAACCTTAATTGGTGCTTCCCATGGGGGATTTTAATTTCTAATTTGTGCCTAAATTGGCCTTAGTTGTTTGTTCTCCTTCCAATAATGAAGGGTTTGTGGTATTCTATGTTCACTTTATCAAAAAATGGAGTTGTTAAGGAGATTTGAAATGTTGTAAAACCTTTAGGAGAATTGCCACCTTTAGTTTCCATTTATGTATTTCCTTATCCCTTTTCTTATACCCATAGAAGAGCAAGCTTCTGTAACAATCAAAAAGGTTATTCAATGAGGTGCAAGTAGGTCCCCCACTCACTAAATTTCTTGTAAGGTTGTTAGAGAGAAACACAAGATTTTAAGATCAATACTTCTTTTTCTAGCATCCCCTATGGGACCAAGTTCTTTCACAGTGTCTAATACCTAGCCATGAGGAGGCATTTTTTGAATCAAACTAATAGGAGAAATTGGTAAAATCATGCCCAGAGTCCAAACCAAGGCATCTTCTAGAGGAAATTTTTTGTATTCTTAGTTACCCTTGTCGACCGCTAGGAGAAGATGAGTCACAGGTTCTGTATCACTTGTCTAAAGCAATAGAATTACAATTAATAGCTTGGAGTCTAGAGCCTTATCTACATTTCTAGATGGCCAAATATTTCAAATCATAATACCTTTTACCCAATCCATAGGAATTGTTTCCGATATCCCTCCAAGGAGCTCCTGCTCCTAGAAATTTTGTAACCTAGGATAGTGGAGATAGATAGAACATGGTGTAGATAGAGAGATAGAGGTAGAGAGAGAAGAAGAGGGGTAGAGATAATTATCAATATATAGTGGGAGAGCGAAAGGAGAGATAATGATAGAGGGAGATATAGAGAGATAAAGAGGGATAGGGAGATAGGGCTAGAGAAATTTATGGATACAAAGGGATAGAGAGAGAGGTAGAGATAATGAGATATAGATAGATATATAGAGAGAGATGGAGAGATATAGATAGAGGGGGTAGAGTGAGAGAGAAGGGAGGTGATAGAGACAAGTAATATAGATAGGGAGAGAGATATGGAGAGAGACACATAGACAAAGAGATAGATATAAGGAGGCATAAATAGGTTGTGTGTGTATTTATGACTGAGAGAGAGAGATATGGAAATAACTTGATTAAAAGGAAGATTATATAAATAGATATAGGGAGAGAGAGAGAGAGAGAGAGAAGTAGAGTGATATAGAAATATGGAGTGATACAAATAGAGGGAGATAGGAAGAGAGCTAGGTAGAGAGGGAGAGAGAGATGGAGGAGAGATATAGATAAAGGAAGAGTAAGGGAAAATTGGAGAGATAGGTAGAGAGGGAAAATGAAGATGGGGAGAGAGGGAGAGATAGCTAAATGTGTGTGTTCTCCTTGTTCAACTTGGGTGAAGGTACACATAGGATCATAGACAACAAGGAGGCCTCCTTTGATGACTTATGAATTTTTTTACTCTCCTTAGTAAAAGATTTTTTTTTTTCATTATTTATTACTTATTTAATGTTTCAAGTCATTTAGGATGATCATTACAAAAAAAGTGTGAAAAAAGACTTTGCATGCAAGAATTATGATCATTTAAATTTTTAAAACTTAAGGAGGAACTTAAAATGATTATAGTTTTTTTATTGTGCTCAATCTATTAGAATAATATTATCCATTGCATAGACCTTTGAATCACATTTTCAATGCCTGTAAAAATTCAAAATCAGATCAATAACGTAGAAGTTATGCCCATTTTATTGAAGTGTGTTTTTTGGGCTTTTCAAAACATAAATCGGTTTTGAGAATGAGAAAAATGGATATCTATTTTGTTTGCAAAATGGATATCCATTTTGTTTGCAAAATGGATATCCATTTTGTTTGCAAAATGGATATCCATTTTGTTTGCAAAATGGATATCCATTTTGTTTGCAAAATGGATATCTATTTTGTTTGAAAAATGGATATTCGTTTTGTTTGCAAAATGGATATCAGTTTTGTTTGGAAAATGGATATCCAATTTTTTTGCAAATGGATATTCATTTTGTTTACAAAATGGATATCCGTTTTGTTTGTAAAATAGATATCCATTTTTTTTGTAAAATAGATATCCATTTTATTTGCATAAATTGATGAAAACTAATTTTAGGAAATAGATATCCATTTTGGTTTGGTATTACCAAACCAAATTTAAATTTTACTTAACCTATACAAAAAGTCAACATTATTTTTTCACAATTTTGGCAAAGTAGAAATGCTTTTTATTTCTTATTGCCACTTTTTGGATTCCTATGTTCTTGCACATGCTCGGATGCAAACATAGTGTGAAAATGTAAAGGAGTAAATTTTCCTACACTACAAATTGTAAAAAAAGTATAAGGGGGAGTGTCGCTTGATGCAAGGTTGCTTTTGTTGTTGATGGTTTTTCAAAGCTAGTGTTGCCATCAATGATAAAAGGGGATAATGTTGGAGATTGTTGCCCTATGTTTTCATTAATATCAACCTCTATTGTGGTAGTGTTGAGAAGGTATTACAAATGGGGAGATTGTTGCAACCTCTAGTGTGGTGCTAATAAATAGGTTTTTGTGATGTTGACCAGATGTTGTTGATGTAGCTGGTTCACTTGGTTTCCAAGTGCTTTTGAGAAAATTTGAATAGAGAGTGTACAAGGTGATGAAGTTGTGTTTTGTATTATGCTCCAAATTTATTCATGGTTAAAGTTACATGCATGTACAGTTTAGATGAGATGATTAATGGTGTTCAAAGGTGTTATATTAATATTGTTAGGCTTTGGATCATGTGGTAGTCGAAGATATGCCTAATAGTGTGTTTCCTATAAAAGAAGGTTTCTTGGGAGCAATGAAATTTCTCCAAATTTATTTGTGTTGAGGTTTCTTGTCTTGTGTATTTGGGAACATGCTAATATTTTATGTATATACCTTCCCCTAGAGTGTTTGGTGTTCAGTTGTTTTGTAATGTTGGTTAGTGGTTTGTATCTTTGAGGTAGTATGGTTGGTTGCACAAGATGATAGTATTCTCAGTTTCAAGTGGTTGTAGTAGTGTTGCTGAATATTTTGATGATGTTTGAATATTTGAAAGTATGTTGTGTGGATGTGATATGATTTTTCGATACCTAGTGAAGTGTGTATGTGGTTGTTTGGTAGCATTAAGTCAAGTTTGGCCAACTTAGCATATTAGTGTTACTTGTAGAAGTGTTTCATTGTTTGCGGAAGAATGGTGTAGCATGTCAGTGTAGATTTGGGTCCTGGTTAACCCTTGGTGTGCTCCTCCTTTACTTATTTACATGACAAAAGTGTTTGGTGCCAAACTATTTGGTTGGCGCATGGTTGAGGTTCATACATTTCATTAAGGCTGAACTATACAAGGTTCTTTGAGGTCGTGAAGGATATATAAGAAAGGTTTTAATTATTTGATATATGTTTGGTGTGTTGTGTGTGAACCATATATTTTAAGATGGTGAAATGCTATATCTTTTTTGCTCAATTAGGGTCTTTCACCTAATCAAAAGAGATAGATCTGAAACCCAAAATATGTGGTTCACTCAATCTAATGTATGTATGATGAAATTATGACTAAATACAATGATATAGATGTAAATAATTGATAAAATTAATTGATTAGGAATGTAAAACTATTGAAATGCAAGTTGTTTGAAAACACATTGGGTAATGCAAAAAACACCTAGAAATGAACACAAATTATAACAAAAATGGATGAAATTGAAGAAATTTACCTAAGGTATGGAAGGAGGCTATAAATGGCATGTGAAATGATGCTAATGATATAAATTTAGCCTACTAGGACTCATTTTCCACTCTAGGAGAATGAGTCCTATTTCTGTGAAACTGATTCGGAACCTGTTTCGGACAAAAGGGTATCCAAAAATGTAGAAAACCTTGTTCAAGCCTGGAAAAGGGAGTCATTCACCACTGATGGTGAATGAGTCCACTTTTTGATTTCTAAAGATCCAAAAGAGGAAACAAGATCTCTCAGTCTGAACTTTGGCTTTCTACGGTTGTTCGCTTACGAAACTCTTATTTCTGAACCTGAAAGTGAGTTTTATTGATCTTTTGACTTTTTCAATGAAGAGAAAACTTTAAAAAAATCCTAATGTAATCTTCAATTATTTCTAAACCTTCTAGATTTCTAAATCTGCAAACACACATGAGAAGAGAGAGAAATGGTGAATGCTAGGGCATGGGGGTTTACCTTGGTCAAACCCCTTTTAGGTAATTCAACCAAAATAGAGAAAGAATGTAATGAAGCATGCAAAAATGGATTCAATACCTTTCCATGATGTTTTATCTTGAATTTCTACAACAAAACATGAAGAATCTATCCTTGAATGTCTTAGGAAGCTAACTTAATGACTTGCAATAATGAAACCCAAACTTGTTTGGCTTCATCAAGAAGATAGATGATAAATGAATTGTGAAAATGAGTTAATGGATGTAAATTAGGGTTTAGAGACTTGATTTTATAGAAAATTCACCTTATTTTCTCATTAATTAGATCCCTAAGGCCCGCATGTAAAAATATTAAACTTAAAATTTGAAATTTCCTACTCAAAAGTCAAAATTGGGCCAAATGCGACTCATTCGCCACCCACAGGGGCCATTTTTCTAGCTAAGATTCCAGGAAATAAGGAAAGAAGGTTTTTATGATGACTTTGTCAGGTATTTGATCAAATATTGCCTTGAGATGCATAATATGGGGTAATAGGGGCCTATTAATGATGATATAAAGGTCAATTATGGATTGGGACATAAAATACAATTTGAAAGTGTGATTAAGTACACTTTACAACACTAAAATGAGGTCCACATAGCCTAGAAAGGTGCAAGAACCAATGTGAATGTGCAAGACACATTACAACACTAGTTTAATATTAAGTTTATTTTTCAAGCCTTCTAGATTGATGTCAAGATGTAATTAAATACATTTTATAATGTTGAATTAGGGAGAAATGGGTCCATTAGGTCTAGAGAAGCATGAAAGTCATTTACAAGACTTTACAACACCTTTACAAGACATCATTAAATGAATTCGAAAGGGTCCAAGACCTAGTGTGGATGTGGAAAACACCTCACAATACTTAATCAAGGCCCTATTAAGTCCAATCTATCATCAATTATTCCCAAAATCAAGCAAGTTCCCTTTTTTCTATAGTACATTTAGCCCCCACTTTAGTGAGAGGATGAACTTGCTTCAAACTCACACTAAAGTAGACATTTAAGAGAGATCCAAGTGTACAAATGTAGATGACAAAGGATGACAAAGATCAAGAAGGCATTCAAGCCCCTAGGATCTAAGATCCTAAGTCAAACCATTAAGATACATAATCATGCAATGGCAAGAACTAAAGGAAAGAAAAACGGGGTGGAAATGATGCACTCACTCTAGGGCTATAGAACATTAGGTCATCCATAGGGTGGGTAATCCACAATGCGCTCACTCTAGGGCCACAAAACATAAGATCATCCATAGGGTGAGTAAACCCAAAGAAGTGGTTTAGTGAGAAAGTCATGCCAGTGTGTCAGCTTCCCATCATACTAACCATACCAAAGTTATCCTCCTGATAACTTTGATAAGGCACCACAATGAAAATGCTTTATTTTTTTGTAAATTTTTTTGAATGTAATGTAAAAAAATTGTTTGAAAGGGATTTTTCTTTGTTCATGTAAGGTCTTCTTCTTAGGGATCATTGTGCCTAATATCTCCAATAGAGGACACGTCAGGGTGTCAGATCGTTATCCATGGGACGTCTTGTTCACATCAGGCCACTTCAATTGATCATACACTCTTGGAAGGCATCAAACCCAATGACACCACCAAGGAGAGGACACATCACAAGAAAAAGTACATCACACCATGAAATTTGCACAAAGATTTTGCCTATGTATGCCCCCCACTTTAAAGTGGTTGCTAACACCATTACTGTGAGAAATTGCTTTAAAGTAGAAGATGGTATGAGAGATTATTCAAAAATCCCTATGCCAAGTCATATGCTTTCAATAAGCTACATCATGAAGAAAGGGAGTATATCACATGCGAGTCAATCTTAAGACATGTTGTCCACATCTCAAGCTCGATCTTATATGTTCATTAAAGGTTAATGATGATTCAAAAGAGACAACAACAAGTGACATACAAAGACAAGGCTATCGAATCCCTTTCCCCCACTTAGTGCAAGAGAAAGGTGAGTGAAATATAATGAAAATAAGTATCAAGTAGAGGAATTAGGTGTTTCCACACAAGGAAGAGCACCACATGCTTGAATGCTATTATTGTGCAAAGTATTTGATGAAAGTGGAGATAAGGGAGGTACCCCTAGATCTTTCTTGAAAGAGTATGATATGTCGGTGTTGCTCATGTGTTCATTGCATCCATGTGTAGGAGGAAGATTGTAACCAATACCATAACAATCTTCCCAGTTAGATGAAGGGGTTGTGTGCTTGTGAGGAGTGGTTTATTTACACGAACAACAATCCTTTTTAATGTTATGTGTCATTGCCTTATGAGGGATGGGATTTATAGTGCTCCCATCACCACAATGGGGTGATTAGGTAGAATTAATTTGAGTGAATGGGACACAAGGTTGTTTGGGTATAGATTGGGATATTGTACACCCTCCCTTAAAGGTAGGTGTGAAACTCCAATCAGTACTAGAAATTGTGTATGAAAATGAATCATTTGTATATGACTCTTTGGACCATGAAGGTGAGATTTCAGAAATGTTATGGAAAGGAGGTGTAGAATCTAATGACCCAGGCAATTATCATGAAAGAGTGTTGTTGTAGGTGAAGAGTTAGGACCAACTTGTATAGGTTCAAGTTTTGATCTAGGAATGAAAGAATTAGGGGAGTTGAAAGTGTTTTGATTAGTTGACACATAGTTTCACTCATTTGCATCAATCGTATCTATCTTGTTGTTGTATTCAAATTTCATTACACGGTGAAGGGTAGATGGGACTCATTTCATAGCATGAATCCATGGTATCCCTATGAGAAGATTGAATGGAAGGGGTCCTTGTATGATATGGGTAGAGTTAGGCAACACTACAGGTCCAACCTCAATAGGCAAAGTGATCATCCCTAGTGGTTTCCTATTAACATTGTCAAAGCCACAAATATGGACATCATTGAGTTGAATGAGATTTTTTTCCATGCCAGGTTTGTTTAGGAGGTTCATGCTACAAACATTAATTTCCACTCCATTGTCGATGAGAATGTGCCTAACTAAAGTTTCATTAATGATTACCTTTATCATCAAGGGATCATTCTTGTTTTGAATCTCAAGTGAGGGTAATTCATGTTTAGGGAATGTGATTTCTGAATGGGTAGCTTGCATGGGACAAGAGGAGGATGTTACATAATTTGATTTTATGTAAGATTAGATCTCCTTATGTATTTCCATCATTACATGAAAGAGAAGTTTGATTGTTAGTGAGAGTTGAATGTGTTTCCATATAGATATATTAGCAAGAGCCTTTTTAAGGTCTTCAACACTAGGCACTTTTTGAGGAAAAGGTAATGATGTAGGAGTGTTGTGTGGTCTTCTAGAAGTTTGAGACACTAAGTTACAACTTAGTGGCTGCAAAACATTGTTATGAGTAGATTGCATCATGGATTTCAAGATATCTCTAAATTTTTTGTGTGATTCACTAGTGGAAGGTGACTTAGGAAGCTCACTAATTAAAGGAGATCCCACTTGTATTGTCATAACCTCAAGAATTTTGTCTTTATTGGCATGATGTGTTGGTGAAGGGGATTCAAATGTCACTTTATGATTGTCTTGCATCATGATAGTTTTCCTAGGAGGAGAGTTTTTAGGAGAGCAATAAGCCAAATGTTTTTGACATTCATAGGTTGGTTCTTCCAAAAGGACTTCATCGCAAGTAGGGGAATGATCAATGCTTGAATATTGTTTCTCAAGAGTGGTTTCATGAGGTGAAGGGGGAAAACTAAGATATTCATGACCCTCATTGAATGTGTTGTCTAACATCAAAGTATCTACTTCACAACTAGGAGAGATACTAGGAGAAGAAAAAATGTTGTCATGATTACCTATGGTTGTAGTGTCTTGTTTATCAATGTCTTATCCACTAAGAGAGGTAAGAGGAGAGAAACAACTAGGATTCTCAAAAATCTCATGAATTTGTTCTTCTACCAAAATATATTCATCACCAATAGGAGAGATATTAGGAGAGGAACAAGTATGATCGTTAGGAATGTCCAGGGTTGTAGTCTCTTTCACAAAAACACTCTCATAGGGAGGGGATAGGAAATATTTCTTAGCATGTTTGAATATGCAATACACTAACATTGTGTAAACACAAAGGAAAAGCACATGTAACCATTTCATGCAATGAACATTTCAGCAATATAAATACTGTATGTGCAAAGATGCAAAACATTCTTATCCAATAAATGCAAGATATGAAGAACGCAAACAATGTACATGTAAGAATGAAAAATAATTTTAGCAAACTTATGCAAAGTTTTAAGAATAGAAATATTGTATATGCAAAATTGAAAATTAATTTTATCAATGTTATGCAAAATTGCAGATATGGAAACATTTTCAGATGTAATGATATTTGTAATTGAAGTAATTTGAAGAATGAGTAATCTAAAATGATGTTTTTGAGCTAGATGCATAAAACAAATGTTCCAAAAACTTTACAAACTTATATTAAATGATACTAGGAGGCTTAGGAAGCACATAAATGAGGTTTCTGATGTTGAAATAGTCAATCAAAAATCTTGACAAGAATTGATTCGCCCAATATGGCAAATGAGTCCCCGTACTAGTTTTTTTGCAAAATTTTTAGAAGTTTTGAATTGTTTTTTATATGTTTTATGTTGTATGATGTAGACCTAAGATGGAGATGTACAATTAAAAAAAATTCAAGGAAAATATATGCAAAAATGTAAGCTAAATGACCTTTTTACTAATGCAAACATTTGAAACCCTAGATGCAAATTAACCAATGTAACTCTAATGCAAATTCAATGCTAGCTAGGATTGGGATGAAAATGGACTCGAAATCAGAAAATAAGATGTTTGAAAATTATGTTCACCAAAATGAACCATAGATTTTAAGGGGTGTGAAATGTTATGTCTCTTTTGCTCAATTAGGGTCTTTCACCTAATGAAAAGAGATAGATCCCACACCCAAAATCTATGTGCTTCACTCAATCTAATGTATGTATGATGAAATTATGACTAAATGAAATGATATAGATGTAACTAATTGATAAAATTGATTGATTAGGAATGTAAAACTATTGAAATGCAACTTGTTTGAAAACACATTGTGTAATACAAAAAACACCTAGAAATGAATGCTAATTATAACAAAAATGGATGAAATTGAAGAAATTTACCTGAGGTATGGAAGGAGGCTGTAAATGGAATGTGAAATGATGCTAATGATATAAATTTAGCCTACTAGGACTCATTTTCCACTCTGGGAGAATAAGTCCTAGTTTTGTGAAACTGATTCGGAACCTGTTTCGGACAAAAGGGTATCCAAAAATGTAGAAAACCTTGTTCAAGCCTGGAAATGGGAGTAATTCACCATCAATGGAAAATGAGTCCAATTTTGGATTTCTAAATATCCAAAAGAGGAAACAATAGCTCTCAGTTCGCACTTTGGCTTTCTACAGGTGTTTGCTTATGAAACTCTTATTTCTGAACCTGAAAGTGAGTTTTTATTGATCTTTTGACTTTTTCAATGAAGAGAAAACTTTAAAAAATTCACAATGCAATCTTCAATGATTTCTAAGCCTCCAATATTTCTAAATCTGTTAAAACACATGATAAGAGAGAGAAATGGTGAATGTTAGGGCATGGGGGTTTGCCTTGGTCAAACCCCTTTTAGGTAATTCAACCAAAATAGAGAAAGAATGTAATGAAGCATGAAAAAATGGATTAAATAAATTTCCATGATGTTTTATCTTGAATTTATAGAACAAAGCATCAAGAATTTTCCCTTGAATGTCTTAGGAAGCTAACTTAATGAGTTGCAATGATGAAACCATAACTTACTTGGCTTGATCGAGAATATAGATGATGAATGAATTGTGAAAATGAGTTAATGGATGTAAATTAGGGTTTAGAGACTTGATTTTATAGTCAATACACCTTATTTTCCCATTAATTGGATCCCTAAGGCCGGCATGTAAAAATATTAAACTTAACTTCCAAAATTTCCCACTCAAAAGTCAAAATTGGGGAATGGGTCCCACCTAGATGGGATTGATTCACCATGGATGGAAAATGGGTCCCACAGGGGTGATTTTTCTAGCTAAGATGCCAAGAAATAAGGAAATAAGGTTTTTATGATGACTTTATTGGGTATTTGATCAAATATTGCCTCAGGATGCACAATATGGGGTAATAGGGGCCTATTAATGATGATGTAAAGGTAAATTAGGGCTTCAGACATAGAATTCAATGTGAAAGTGTGATTAAGTACACTTTACAACACTAAAATGAGCTCCAAACAGCCTAGAAAGGCACAAGAACCAATGTGAATGTCCCAGACACATTACAACACTAGTTTAACATTAAGTTTATTTTTCAAGAATTCTATATTAATGTGAATATGTAATTAAATACATTTTATAATGTTGAATTAGGGAGAAATGGGTCCATTAAGTCTAGAGAAGCATGAAATTCCTTTACAAGACTTTAGAACACCTTTACAAGACAACATTAAATGCATTTGAAAGGGTCCAAGACCTAGTGTGGATGTGGAATACACCTCACAACACTGAATCAAAGCCCTATTTATTCCAATTTATCATCAATTATTTCCCAAATCAAGAAAGTTCCCTTTTTTCTATAATACAATGTGATTCAAGATGATGTGACTATAATATTTTTTTATGTTCTGAGTGTGAGCTTAAATGTTTAAGACTATTAGAAGCAATGATGGTGCAAGGGCACCTACACCTTGGAATGAAAGGGAAAAGAGTCCTTGAAGGTTCAACAAATTTCATGATGACAATAAAGTTTAGGATGGAATAAGAATGTTTTGTGCTTATTTAGGCTTAATAAGGTCTAAAAAGACCAATCACAATGTAATTGGGAACACCTTGGGGTCTCCATGCCTCTTGGAGGTATTGTTTATTTTTTTGTTTGTTGTCAAGAAGTTTGGGATGTAATAAGGTTCCAAGAACCATCTTTCATGTTTTGTAACAAGTTTTGGGTTTGGAGTCAAGTCTGGTTGTAAGAACAAGGCCTCCTTCCTCACCATGTGAACTTGGTGCATCTAGGAAAGTTAAGGAATTAAGATGCCTTGGTGTAACCAAGTATTTGAGAGGAGTCTCCTTGATTTTTTTGATGTTTTTTGTGGTGTTTTAACACCTTTTAAATGTTCATTGTAATTGGGATTCTTGAGAGTAGTATAAATTGCCTTAACTAGGCAATTAGGAGTCTAGTTTGGAATATTTTAAAAATTAGTTGTTTCCAACCTCCAACTAATTCAAAAATCAGTTGGAGGGCTTTGGAAATAGGTTTAAAAGGTTTAAATAGGCCTCTTTTGGTTGAGGCATGTTGATGGTGAAGTTTGGAGAAATTTTGTATAAAAAGAAACCTTGTTTTCCTTATTTTTTGTGTGTAAAATTGCTGCTAAAACACATGGTACGGCCTTATTATGTACTGTACATGAATAATACCATAATGGAAAGAGATATCCAGATTTTACTAAAAGTGGTCTGGAAAACCCTCAAAATTTGGGTTTGGTCTAAAAAGCTTTCTAGCTCGCCTTCTCCACTTGCTCATGGCCTGATTTTTGGTGGGAAGGAAAGGAAGATCATGTAATTTATGTTATTGAAGGTATTGGAGGATGGAAGGGGTTCTAGTGCAACTTTTGAGCAACCCTAGGCTTGGCATCTCTATGTGACAAGCCAAAATTTGTTGCAAAAATCTCATTTGAGGCAAGATTTGTTGGTTTTCTATTTTGTGTCACTTGGGATCAGTTGGAATGAGTTTTTTGAAGGTATAGGAAGGTATTCATTGGCTTACAGGTGTTTTCGTGTGCCAAGGTAACAATACTTGCATTGAAAAGTGTCTTTTAGGCCTCCTTGTAGCGTTAGAAAATAGGTCATTTGTTGCCTTTTGTGTTGGATTCAAAACTTGTGGTTTTGAGGGTCTATGGATGATAGTATCAAGTGCCAAAAACCAGTGAGTTTGGTGTTATTTCAGTCATTAGAAGGATTTTATGTTGACTGTCCCGTTAGATAGGGCTACAAGGGCTACAAGGCCTAATATGGCAGCGATAGATGAAAGAGTGTTCCCAAGTGAGAAGTCTTATTTGTTGGCTTAGTTTAGCCATGTTAAGAGATTTTGAGTCATTTCCAAGCCTCTTGATTGCATTTGGGTGTGTGGAGTTAAAATAGTGCTTAAGTTGATCATTAGTTGTATGGTGTATTAAGGAGTCTATCTAAGAGTATTTGAGAGAAGCTCTTAAGAGATTGTCTTCCCCTGCCACTCTACATCAAATGAGTAAAAGTTGTCTATATTTTTTGTCTACCTAAAGTTGCTAGAGGTAGTGAGCTGAAGGTTGTAGATGGTGTAGAGTTGTTGTGTTGGATCTTCCTATTTCTCTAAGGTAGCGAACCTCCCTGTAATAGTCTTCTTATATTCTCTTTCTATTCATATTTATGTGAGTTAATCCTCACTGTGGTTTTTCCTTGATTAGGGAGTTCCATGTAAATCTAGTGTTCTATGGTGTATGGTTGTGAAATGTTTTATGTTTCATTAGTTTACATTCATGTTGATCCATAATAAAGGTCTTAAGGTTAATGAGGGTTTGAATGTACAACTAATTCACCCCCCCATCTCAGTTGTCCTACCTAGAAACATTCTAAGAATGGACTAGAAACATGTAAGTGTAATGTCATAAAATTGAACCCCTTGCAATTTCACATAGATTTTTGTATCCACTTTAGTATCCACTCCCTTAGTATTGTTGTAGGCTCATTTTAGCCTTTGCATCATCCCTTTTCCCTTCTCAGGATGCTCAGGACCCCTTTTTAGTAGCTACCCTTGTTCCAACTTCGCATCAAACCTTGTGATTTTCTTGTGCTTGTCATTTTTTAGTCTGATTTGTTGGGACACTAATGCACCATGCAAACATTTGAACACTGCACTAGCATCCTATGACATTCTAATGTTCAAAAACTCATTTTCAAGTTCCTTGCCACTTGTCAGATACTTTTTTCAATGGTAACGGCTTGTGATGCCTTGTAATAGCTCAGGAAGCTCCTTTTCCCTCCTATTCTCTCTTTAAAAGATATCGTTTCAATCCATTTGACCTTCTTCTTAGTTTCTCTCTTGGAGACACTCTCTTCTCTCTTGCTCTCTTGCTTGCATATCTCTCTATATCTTTCTATAGTAGTCTCAAGCTCTCAAGCTCTCACAACACTCTTTGAAAATCTCTTGGCTCTCTCAGCATTTTCTCTTTCCTTGGCTTCCTTAAGCCTTGCAGGTGATATCTATTTCATTCCTTGTATTTTTGAGCATCTTAGGATTTTTCACATCCCCTTTCTTAGAATTTTAATATTTTTTCTATCTATCTATCACATGATATAGGTTATCCTCCTTGAGTGGGGATTGCTTTTATCACTTAGTATTTGCTTACTTTGTTCAATCTCTCTATCTGTATGGCTTTTTGTGGAGGTGAGAACACTAAAATGAGGGTTTGACTATGACAAGCCCCTAAATAGCCCCAACATTTTTCCCTTGATCTTATGTGTGTAGTTATTGAAGATATTTGCTTGCTAGAGGATTCATTACTTGGATTTTTGTGAGAACTTTCTTTATCCTCTTTAGTCTTATCATTTACTTTACCTTATTTAAGTTCTTTTAATTTTTGTTACTTTCCTGCATTCTGGAAGTTATAGTAATCAAATTGTTATTAGTCGCTTTACTATTTTCTATGATATTCTCAATTTTTGGTCCATACAAAATCCCAGTGCACCTTTGGGACTCTAGCACACCGTGTTGTTGTCTATTTTTTGTGTTGCCATCATTTGGCTAAGAATTCATTAGTTTTTCTAGAAGACCCTTGTGAATTACTCATTCTGATTCTAAAATTTCAGCTTTCTAGTTTGAGGTAGTTTAGGGAAGTTCATTCCCTAGGACTCTCTTGACAATAAAGAGACTCATGAGCAATGAATCCCCCTTCTCTACATTTTGGTGAACCTTATTTCATACTTTTAAAGTGATGCACCAGCCTTTGGCTGAATTGTTTATGGATTGTTTATTATATTTAAATTATTAGTTTCAAAATGAATTTAATATCCTCTTTTATCATTTCAATATATAATTTTATTCAAAATGTTAACGATGTTCCATTTCATGCATGTGATGGTGCCTTGGCTTTACCCATGTCAGTTGGTATCTTTGATCCTTCTCATGAAATTCCTCTTGCTTTGGAGGATATTTTGTTGCAAGAAGATGAAATCATTGATATCTTTCTTAACATTACTCTATGCTCTCTTCATTCCAATGTTCTCTTGTCTAGAGATGATGCATTATTGAATGATGAAGTTCCTCACACATTGAATCCTCCAAGGATAGATGTTGAGCATGTTTCTTCAAATGATTCCTCTATAATTTGTAAGGAATCTATAAATATCATCTATGTCTCTACCACACCTAAAAGGCCTAAGAGACCGATCATTTATCTAACGTCAGCTCATCCTTCTCCTAAAGATATTTGTTTTATTAATGGTGTTCCATTTGATAGTGATTCTTCTAACTCTTTCTAAGGCTCCCTCTTACAAAGTGGTATCCCATACTTATAATACTAGAAATAATAAATTAAATGTTAATCAACCTACTAATTTACCACCTTCTCAGCCAAGCTAAGTACTCAAGCACCTAAACCTACAAATAATGCACCCAATGATTACAGTCTTGATGAAAAAATCTATGTTACTCTAGCCAAGATCTCATTGTGGGACTTGCTTTAGTCTACTTTGGTTTATCAAGGTATGCTTTAGGAAGCCTTGCAAAAGATCCTCTTTCCTTCTTTTGCTAGGCTGAAAGTACATAATTAAGCAGACACTCTAATGATCATAGTCAACATTAATAAAATTAGCATTAGATGTACTTCTTAATGTATGCAGCATTGATCTATTACCTAAGATTAATATTGAATCTTTCTCTCTAGCTACCTCTTCTCTTGTTATTTGTCGATTCAATAATGTTGGTTGACAACCTTTAGGCGTGATAGTCTTGCCTTTAAGGTTTGGACCTGTTACTGTACCCACCCTTGTATATGTTATATAAAAAAAAAATACCATATAATCTTCTTGTTGGTAGACCATGAATTCATGTTATGAGCACAGTCCCATCTACCTTACATAAATCTATTAAGTTCATTTGTAATGTAATCAAGTAGTCATAGTTAGATCTAACCCTAATTTTGTACACTTATGTGAGATGGCAGTTGTCGATCAGGCTTCAATTATTCCTACTCTTATCCCTTCAATGTATTCTAATGTGTTGATGTCTACTCCAATGGTACTTGTTACACAAGATACTCTTAAGGTAGGTGTCCCTAAAGAAGATATAGTTAAAGAAATAAATCCTGAGTCTACTCCTTCTACCTCTTCTCAAGAGAATGCATTTCTTGGTGATGATTGGGGTTCTTTAGACTTTATAGAATCCTTCATTAGAGAATATAAAGTCAACTAAATCCACTTCATCCTTCCGATAACATCATCTAAACCCACTATCAAAGATGATTATTCTTCTACATCGTAGGGTAATGTGAACAACAATTGTAATATCCTTGATGTTGATCCTTCCCTTCTAAGGAAGATGAGCACACCTCTATTAAAGTGGATAATGTTGGTAGTCCTATCAAGAAGGTTGGCGGTGATCCCATAGAAGAGTGTGATCCCCATTTCTAGAATAATACTCTCAATGTAGATCCTCCTCCTTCTCAAGATTTACAAACATGTTATGGCATTAACTTTAAACTTGTCTCTAAATATGGCAATGGGCATAAAGGTTGTGGGCATAATGAACAAGGCATTCAAGTCCCTATAGACTGTGTACCTCATAAATGTTGTAAGTATGAAGATGTTGATGCAAGAATGAAGGTGTTGTCATTGATTTCAACTGGTTAATTGGTTATCAACTAGTTGCTATTGCCATTAGTGTCATGGATGAAGGTTATTAGCTATATATGTCAAGGATATTGCAAAAATTGTAATGAAGAAAGGTTGTGGGTATTCATTGTTTGCTCTCAATTTTGCTCCAAGATTTTCTCCTATGTTTGTGTGGTTTAGATATGTTAATCATGGTTGTTGAAGGTTGCTATATCCAAATTTTGGGATTCTGTATTTTTGTAGAGTATGAGATATGTTCACCAGTTGTGAACTATGTTTTTTAATATATTTGACAGAGGTCCAAGAGAAACATAGTTGCTCTAGATTTCTTCTTCTTTGAGTTTTATGAATGTGGTTCTGGAGATAAATAGATATGTTCGTATTGAAGATAATTTTTCTATCTAGAAAGATTGGACTATGCTAAGGTTGTGTGTGCTTAATTATTCTATGTGTTTTACATTGGTTTGGTTGACTGTGTGTTAAACACTACTTGAAAAAGTACATGAAGCATGTTGGGACTTATTTAGGTCCTCATTAAGTGTGTGTTTGAGTCACCCTCATTCTAATTCCACCCTAGAATTTTTTGGCACCAACCTAATTTTTTATTTTGTAATACAGATGGTGTGTATGGCCGACTTTGGATATGTTTCAAAGTTGAAGATGGTATAAATATAGATTAGGATGCTTGTTGAAATAGAAAGAAAAAATGCAAGGAAGATAGATGCAAGACAGATGTGAAACAGTGTGTATGTGATGTGAGATTAAGAGATTAGTGTGAAATCTAATTGTGAGGTTCTAGAAGCAGTGAGTTGAAGGTGTACTCTATCATTCAAGTATGCCTACAAGTTTGTGAGTGAACTATGGTGGAAATCTCAGTTGCATTAAGATTGTCTTCTCTTTGTAATGAATCTCTTATATCTTCTTTGTATATGTGTGGTAGTGACCCCTTTAGGTGGTTAACCCTTGTTGGACAATGAGTCATAATCAAGATAGTGATTCGTATTTTGGTAGTGAGCCTTTGTATTTGGTTTTGATATTCTCTATATTGTGAGCTAATCCTCACCATGGTTTTTCCCTTATTGGGTTTTCCACGTAAATTTGGTGTTGCTATGTGTATATAATTTTTTATTCTTTTAGTTTCTACATTTGCACTTAATGATTAATCATATTAGAAGAGTAAAAGTTTTATGTATGGTAACTGAATTAATCAATGGTGATTTGTTGTACAATGAAAATTTACTACAACTGATTCAACCCCCCTCTTAGTTGTTTTGCTCAAAAATTGGTAGCAGAGTGAGGTTCCTTGGAGAAGAGCTTAACTTCTTAAGTAAGGTCCGAGATGGCGAGCAAGATCACTATTGAGTGTCCTAGGTTTGATGGGACTAATTATGGCATCTAGAGAATAAAGATGGAAGGCTATCTGGAATACTATGGATATGATGTCGAGAAAGCTTACAAGACTGCATATACTACTCCTGCTAATGGTCCAAGTTCAGCTAATGAAATAAAGGAACATGAAGTGAATAACAAGGAAAAGTATATTATGATGAATAGTCTTTCATAGTCTAAATTGATTAAGGTTTCAAATCTAAAGACTACCAAAGAAGTCTAGGATGCATTAGAAAAAAATCATGTAGGGAATGAAAAGATCAAAGAAGTAAAGTTACAAAACTTGGAAGCACAATTTGAGACCTTGCATATGTCTGAAGATGAGAACATTAAATCCTATGTATAGAGAGTGGATGAGCTAGTAGGTGAAATGTGAGGACTTAGTGGAATAATGGATGAACCTAGGATAATGAAGAAGATTCTTAAAACTCTTCCTAATGCATACAATGAAAAGGTATCTGCTATTAAAGAAGATGTGGATTACAAGACTAATACTAAAGATCAATTGTTGGGTACTTTGACATCATATGAAATGAGAAAACCAAATTTGAGAAATGGATCCAAATCAAAAACTACTTTTAAGGCTAAAACTAGTGAATATTTGGACAAAGAAAATCTCGATGAGGTGGAAATTAACTTTGTGAGAAGGATAAAAAAGGGCTCCACTAAGTATGATGGTAAGTTACCTTTTAAATTCTTTAATTGTGGAGGAATTAGTCATTATGCTTCAAGATGTCTAGAAAGAGCTAAAAGGAACAAAAAAAATAGAATAAACAAGGGAAAAAAATAAGAAGATCAACATAGCATATTATGGTAATGAAGACACTGATATTTCTGATGAAGACTCTAATTATGGAGATTTTAATGATGATGAATGCTTGTTCTTGGCTATAAAAGATGAGTCTACTTCTACTAACACTAAAAGATAGGTGAAAGAAAATACTTTAGAAGACAGTGTGAAGGTACAGTTTTTTCTCCTCTTCATGCTAAACAAGAAAAGAACTATTGGTTTGTTGATAGTGGATTTTCACATCACATTACTAGTGATAAGAGAAGTTTGTTAAGCTTGAAAATTATGATGGTGGCTTAGTTAAATTTGAAGATGATATTCGTGCTAAAATTTGTGGAATAGGTTCAGAAAGTTTTGATGGAAAGAATAATACTGATGATGTCTACTATATTAAGTGTTTAAGGCATAATATTTTAAGTGTTGGATAGATGTGTAGTAAATGATATAATATTTTATTTGAGGATTAAAGATGTGAAATCATGAAAGGATCTTGAATAGTGATTACTACTGGTAAGAAGTTTGAACGAAACATTTATCAAGTTAAGGGTGTTGATGGACATTGCTTTATGACTCATATTAATGACAGTTGGTTGTGGCATTGAAGGATGTGTCATGAATTTTGATAACTTGGAAAGAATCAATGTTGTGCATGTTGTAAGAGATCTACCGAGGATTACAAAGTCGGTTAATGATATCTACAAGAATTTCCAATTTGGACAGTAAGCTAAAAACAACCTCATATCAAAGGAACAATCTACTATCGGACTACAAGATTTGATTCACATAGATCTCTATAGTCCTACAAGAGTGAGAAGTCTACAAGGTGACAGGTATTTATGCTTTTGATTGATGATTACTCGACACATGAGTTACTTTAACTAGAGAGAAATCTAGTGCATTAGAAAGATTCAAGGAGTTTAAGGCTATGGTTAAAAATGAAGCAAACTTGAGAATAAAATGCTTAAGTTCTGACAGAGGTGGTGAATTTACTTCGAATGAGTTTAACATGTTTTTTGAAGCCCATGGAATTAAAAACAATTATCTACTCCTAGAACTCGTCAGCAGAATGGAGTTGTTGAAAGTAAAAATAGAACAATTCAGGAAAATGTTAGATCAATGATTACTGAGGTAGGTCTATCAAAATTTTATTGGAGAGAAGCTATTCATAACGATGTTTATGTGTTCAATTGAGTGCAAGAAAAGGCTAATAGTACAAAGACCCCTTATGAGCTATAGTGTGAAAGAATTCCTACAGTCAAGTATTTCAAGGTATTTGGAAGCAAATGTTATATCAGAAGGGATGAAGAAAACTTAGGGAAGTTTGACGCTAGATGTGATGAAGGTATCTTTCTTGGATACTCTACTAGACGCAAATCTTATAGATGTTTCAATAAAAGGTTGAGAAATATTATTGAGAGCAAAAATGTCAAGGTGGATGAAGCATTGGAGAATTCAATTGAAGTTGATGGATAGGTATTTGGTGAACATGATTTCATAAGAATAGAAGAAATTGAGGAAGAACAAGAGAAACAAAATGAAGAAGAAGAAGCTCTAATGGTGTCGCCAAAGAAAGCTAAATATGTACAAAAAAATCATTCAAAAAATTAGATCATTGGAGACAAGAGGAAAGGAGTTTTGACAAGAAGTGAAGCTACTACTACTAATGAGATAAATGTGTTTACTTTCTAAAGTGGAACCAAAGACAGTGAGTGAAGCATGTAATGATGAAAATTGGATGAAAGCT
This sequence comes from Sequoia sempervirens, assembly GCA_007258455.2. Classification (NCBI taxonomy): domain Eukaryota; kingdom Viridiplantae; phylum Streptophyta; class Pinopsida; order Cupressales; family Cupressaceae; genus Sequoia; species Sequoia sempervirens. The sequence goes on from VDFB02168118.1 coordinate 179,761,293, forward strand.
ATGGAAGAAATTATGGAGGTTGAGAATAATCAAACTTGGGAGTTAGTCCCTAGACCAGTAGATAAAAACATAATTGGATCAAAATGGGTATTCAAAAACAAGTCGAATGAGAATGGAGTAGTCAAAAATAAAGCAAGGCTTGTGTGTAAAGGCTACTCACAAGTAGAAGGTATATATTTTCAGGAGACTTTTTCTTTGGTGGCTAGAATGGAAGCTATCAAGATGTTTTTAAACATTTTTTGCTCATAAAGATTAAAAAGTTTATTAGATGGATGTGGGTGCTAGAAAGAAGTTGAGTCCACTATTTGGCCAAAAAGTGGAAGTGTTTTCCCTGATTTTCATAATTTAACACAATTGACCTTAAAATTTGAAGCACTTAGAGATGGAATCTTGGAAAAGTTCACTTATCATAACATTTAATAATCGGAGTCTAGTTTCCAAATATGTAATTTATTTCAATACCCAGATGCTACAAATTGATTTTCAATAGGAATTTCTAAAAACTACTATTTAAAAGTCACTTTTTTTTACCATACCATGCACGTGTACATCGTCCATATTTTGACATAAATTATCGTATTTTTATAAATCCTTTTGGGAAAATATTTGTAACTCACTAAAGCACGTTTTCAATATTTTTTGTAATTTTTTATTGATTTTTTTGCTAAATTTTTATTAGCCATATTTTCATTTTAAACAGTCACCATGTACGTCACAAATAAGATGACCTAAAATTATCATTTTTTATTTTTTTTAATTGAAAAGAATTGTCTAAAGTAAATTTTCATGCAATTCATTTTACAAAAAAATATTTTAATAAAAAATAATTAAAATAGCAAAAAACCCTAATATTTCAAGTTTATGGACCAGTTTCATCAGAAATTAATTGAAAAATAGAAAAAAATAATTCAATTGTATAAAAAATTACATATTTGGAATCTTCACTGTCTCATCTATAATGGGTTTTAATTTTTTTGAAAAATTCTACAAAAAAAAAGTCATCAGCCATATGTCCAAAATCACTATTTTTTTGTGACATTGTCAAGACTTTCAACTTGTAGGTCAAACTAGGTTGAAGGCCTAGGTTTGGATCCCCAACATTTTTCCTGAACCAAGAAACAAATCACAAACCTGACCAAAAATTCACATTTTTAAAAAACATGATCCCATTCTAAAACAGGATCATGTTTCATTGAAAAATATTTTTTTATGCTTTTACAAAACAAGATCCCATTTTGAAAATTTCCAAAAATAGAAATTTCCATTTTGGAAAAATTTTCAAAACAGGATCTCATTTTTAAAATTTCCAAAATTGGAAATTTCTATTTTTGGAAAATTTTCAAAATGGGATATCCCATTTTGAAACTTTTCCAAAAATGGAAAATTTTCAAAATGGGATTCCCTTTTTTTAAACATGATCATGTTTTGTAAAACAAGATCCCATTTAGGCTCGGGACCCCAAACCTAAATAGGATCCCGTTTATTAAAAAAATAGGATCCCATTTTCTTGAAGCCAATTCAAAGTTTTCTTCTAAGGAAAAAACTTTCATGTTTTGTGGACTCATCTTCTTGCATTTACCCATGTTAAGTCTAGATTTTTGAATGGTGAATTGGAAGAAGAGGTTTACATGGAACAACCAAAAGGATTTCAATTGTCAGATCAACCGGATATGGTTTGCAGATTAAAGGATTTATATCCATGGATTAAAGCAAGCTCCTAGAGCTTGGTATGCAAGGTTAGACAAATATTTGAATCAACAAGGCTTCAAAAAAGGTATGGAATATAGTTTGAAATGGATTGTTCCAAACCAGTATGCACTCCTATGGTGACTGGTTTTAAACTAAGTAAAGGTGATGATTCACCTAGAAGGTTGATCAAAGCAAATATAGATCTATGATTGGAGGAATTTTGTATTTAACTACTACTAGATTAGATATCATGCATGCAGTTTTTCTTACATGGATAGATTTCAAGAAGATCCTAGAGAAACACATGTTGCTACTATTAAGAGGATATTCAGATAGTTGAATGTCACTCTGGATTATGGCTTGTGGTCTCCTAGGGATACTAAATCTACACTAAGTGCTTATACAGATGTAGATTGGGCAAGTTGTGTTGATTATAGAAAAAGTACAAGCATGGTCATGAGTTATTTCTTGGTTCGATATTGGTGTCATGGCTTAGTAAAAATCAAGATTTAGTTTCTTTATCTACTATTGAAGCTGAGTATATTGATGATACATCTTGTTATACACAAGTTATATGGATGAAATAGACATTGAAAGATATAAGAGTAATATATGATGATCCTATTTCTATCTTCTGTGATAATACAAGTGCAATTAACATTTCAAAGAATCCTATGATGCACTCAAGTACAAAGCATACATCTATTAGGTATCACTTTTTGAAAGAGAGGGTTATGGAGAATTGAGTAAATCTTGAGTATGTACCAACAAAGGATTAGGTTGCTGACATATTTACAAAGGCTCTTCCTAAAGATACTTTTCAGTATCTTCAAGAGAAGGTAGGGATCATTTCCCCTCCTTTCTTGAACTAGATGCATATGGAGTCACATCAGTCTAATGGGTCTATACATTTTTCTTCTAGACTGATGTTCTATGGCTACCTATTAAGGGGAGTAGCTAGTATCTGGTGTTGACATTGTACAGTTGCTTTGGATGTCAAAGGGGAAAAAAATGATAAAATTATTATTTTTTTACCATTGATGTCAAAGGGGGAGAAAGTATCATGTGAAAAAATTATTTACTAAGGGGGAGAAAGTGAATTCATAATGAAGTGTGTTCAAAGTTGTTGTTTGATGGGTTTTCACATCAGTGTTTCCATCAATGAAAAAGGGAGAGATTCTTGCAAGTATGAAGATGTTGATGCAAGAATGAATGTGTTGTCATTGATGGCAACTAGTTAACTAGTTATCAACTAGTTGCTATTGTCATTAGTGTCATGGATGAAGGTTATTGGTTGTATATGTCGAGGATATTGAGATAATTGTAATGAAGAAAAGTTGTAGGTATTCAATTTTTTCTCTGGGATTTTCTCCTATGCTTGTGTGGTTCAAATATGTTAATCATGGTTGTCGAATTTTAATATATCCATATTTTGGGGTTCTAGATCATTGTACAATAAGAGATATGTTCACCAGTTGTGAACTATGTTTTGCAGTATGTTTGTTAGAGGTCTAGGAGAAATATGTTTGCTCTAGATTTCTTCTTGTTTAAGTTTTATGACTTGTGGTTTTGGAAATAAACTGATATGCTCGTATTGAAGATAATTTTTCTATCTAGAAAGATTAGATCATGCTAAGGTTGCATGTGCTTAATTGTTCTATGTGTTTTTATGTTGGTTTGATTGACCATGTGTTAAACAATACTTGAAAAATTTCATGAAGCATGTTGGAACTTATTTAGGTCATCATTAAGTGTGTGTTTGGGTCACCCTCATTCTAATTCCACCCTAGAATGTTTTGGTGCCAATCTAATTTCAATTTGTAGTACAAATAGTGTGTATGGGCGACTTTGGATATGTTCCAAAGTTAAGCATATTAGTCTGAAATCTAATATAGATGTGAGATAGATGCGAAACAATGTGTAGGTGATGCAAAGTTAAGCATATTAGTGTGAAATCTAATTGTGAGGCTCTAGAAGTAGTGAGATGAAGGTGTACTCTACCATTCAAGCATGTCTGCAAGTGTGTGAGTGAATTGTGGTGGAAATATTTGTTGCATTGAGATTGTCTTCTCTCTATAATGAATCTCTTCTATCTTCTTTATATATGTGTGGTAGTGAGCCCTCCAAGTGGTTAACCCTTGTTGGATAGTAAGTCATGTTTTGGCAATGAGCCTTTGTATTTAGTTTTGATATTCTCTATATCGTGAGCTAATCTTCACTGTAGTTTTTCCCTTATTGGTTTTTCCATGTAAATATGGTGTTGCTATGTGTATATGGTTTTTGGTTCTTTTCATTTATGCATTTGCACTTAATGATTAAACATATTATGAAAGTAAAATTTTTGTGAATGGTAATTGAATTAATCACTAGTAATTGTTGTAAAAGAAATATTTGCTACAACTAATTCACCCCCCCTCTCAGTTTTCCTGCTTAAAAGTAAACTTAATTTGGGGCTTGGTTCCTTGAATGAATAGTCTAAATAGAAACCATGCTTGAGTTTTGACACAGTTTCTTCTCAACCTCAATCTCTCAAATTAATTCATCTACCATTATCTATTATCTTCATGTCTTCTTCTTGTGAGTAGTCAAGCTTTTCTCCACAAGAGAAAGGGTTGCTTCCTACTCCTCATTCTTTATCTAAGCAAGAGCATATTTTGTTGAGGCTTCTCAAAGACCACTTAATTACTCTTCCTCCTCTTACAAATAGGAAGTTTCATAAGCATGATAAAGAAAAACATTCGTTTTGTGCATACCATTGAGTTCCTGGCCATTCCACTAGTGAATGTAAGGAATTGAAGGATAAACTATAGCAACTTCTTGATTTTGGTGTCATCACTCTTTCGTTTGTTGATGCACCTACCTTTTCTTCTCATGACAAGTGATGTCAAGGTCTGCCTCTATCTTGTCTACACTAAGCATTTTCTCATGAGGCTCTCACATCTCCCTTCTATAGTATCTTTCATGGTTCTCCTCCCCTATGCATTGGGGGTAGTGATAACTAGTTCTAGAGATGTGTGTCTTTCTTAAGGACCCCCTCTCTTCTCTCTATCTTTCAATTGGAGTGTTCCTTTGAATGGGCCCCTTTGTGTCTTGAAGGGTTCTCTACCAAAGGAACCCCCTTTGAAAGATTCTCCTTCAAATGATTTCATTGGTGTCTAGCTCGGGGACAACCTGACTAGACTTGTCTATATCTTGGAATCTAGCTTGGGGCAGCTCGACTAGACCTATCTTTTTTGTGGTTGTCTTGCAACACAACTTGCAATAGCCATAGGCTTATCTAATTAGTCTTTCTCTGTGAGACTGAGAGCTTGTAGAGCTTCTTTGAATCAATATTTCCTTGTAGGATCGATCACTTGGGATGCCTCCTTTGCAAGTCCGAGGACCTATAAAGTGCTTTCATCCTATGAGATCTCTTTATTCAAATATGTAGGACTGAGCACCTACAAAGCCTTTTGTTCACCCTTTTATAAGTCTGTGGACTGGTGATGTACTTTGTTCAACTTCCACAAGACCGAGTACCTATGGAGCTATCTCTCTTGGAATTTTCATTTCTTTCTAGCTCCTTATTTCTCTCTCTTGAACATTCTCTTGTCTCTCCAATCTCTTTCTACTTTGGCTCAATTCCATGTATAAACTGGATCAAAGACTTGCATCTTCTTCATCTTGAGTTTATACTTCTTTCTCTCTTCAACATTAGTTGCTTCCTTATCTTTTGGGTGCATTCTTCTTTGGAAGTAATCAATCTATACATTCTTCTCTCCATTTAAGAGTTCTTCTATATGTTTTTTCTTAATTTTGGGATGATGCATAGCACTGAGACAAATTTTACACCAATGTCTCTTTCACTCCATGTATATTTTCTAACCCCATGATGTAATGGATTTTTTATGTTCTAACATTGTTTTCTTGTGCAGGTCTTTCTTGTCTAATGTGTTTGTTTTGTAGGTCTTCATATTGGGGGCATGCTTCCTTAGTTTGAAGAGCTATCTTCTCCCTCTATAGTATTCTTTTGGTATCCTAATGTTATTTATGTTTAGTAGATTTCCTTTACCATACATATTAGTGTAGATTCATTTTCCCACTAAAGTGGGAGTGAAATGTAATTTTGTAAAATGGCACCCCTTACAATTTCACATACATTTTTGTATCCACTTTAGTGTCCACTCGCTTAGTATTTGTGTAGTATCATTTTAGCCTCTGCATCAACCCTCTTCCCTTCTCAAGATGCTCAAGACCCCTTTTTAGTAGCTACCCTTTTGTGTTAGCTTTGCATCAAACCTTGTGCTTTTCTTGTGCTTGTCATTTTGTACCATGATTTTTTGTGACACTACTGTTCCACACAGATGTCCAAAATCATGCTAATATCTAGTGACATTTCAACATTCAAATGGCCATTTTCAAATTCCTTACTGGTCACTTGTCATCTACTTTTGTTGGTGGTAATGGCTCAAGACACCATTTTAATGGCATAAGAAGCTTCTTTTCCCTCTTATTCTCTCTTTAAAAGGTATCTTTTCAATCCATTTGGCCTTCTTCTTAGTCTTTCTCTCTTGGAGAAACTCTCTTCTCTCTTGCTCTCTTGCTTGCATAGATCTCTATAGCTTTCTACAACAACGTCAAGCTCTCAAGCTCTCACAACACTCTTTGCAACTCTCTTGTCTCTTTAAGCTTTGTCTCTCTCCTTGGCTTCCTCAAGCCTTGTAGGTGATATCTATCTTGTTGTATCTTTGAGCATCTTAGGATTTCTCACATCCCCTTTCTAAGAATTTTACTATTTTCCTATCTATCTATCAAGTGATACAAGTTATCCTCCTTGAGCGAGGATTACTTTTATCACATTTTATTTGTTTACTTTTTCACTCTCTCTATCTATCTAGCTGTCAATGGAGGTGTGAGAACTGAAACAGGGGTTTGACTATGGAAAGCCCCTAAAATCCACAACATTTTTCCCTTGATCTTATGTGTGCAGGTATTGAAGATATTTGCTTGTTGGAGGCTTCATTACTTGGATTTTTGTGAGAACTTTCTTTATCCTCTTTATTCTTATCATTTACTTTACCTTATTTTAGTTCCATTAATTTTTGTTACTTTCTCGCATTCTAGAAGTTCTTAGTAATCAGATTGTTAGTATTCACTTTACTATTTTCTATGATATTCTTGGTTTTTGTTCCGTATGAGACACCGACACACCTCTAGGACTCTAGCATGCCACATTTCAATCCATTTTCTATGTTGTCATCCTTTGGTTGAGAATTCATCAATTTTTCCATAACACCTTTGTGACTTAATCATTCTGATTCTAGAATTATTTCCTTTTTAGTTTGAGGTAGTTTAGGGCAATTCGTTCCTTCAAAATCTCTTGAGAATAAAGAGAATCGTCAGCAGAAAATCCCCCTTCCCTATAGTAAGTGTGATCCTAAGAAATTTATTCATGATGCTAGGATAAGGTGCAAATTGGTAGCCTCCATACATGACTATGACCCAATTGAAGATATAATCATAATTTTTTCCTTATAAGAAAAAGCGATGAGGAGGAGAGAATAGTGGTCCAAAATTCTAATTATAAAGGATAGAAGAAAGAAGGTTGACCCTTCCTACAAAGGTGCACACAGAAAGATTCATGACCCAATCCTTAGAATCATGAAAAATATTGATAATGCAACCAATTTATTGGCCAATGTACTTATGCCTTGGGTGGATAGACCTGACATTTCATCACATATGGGAGAGAAAGAATATCCTCAACAAATAACTCCACTAGAGAAAATTTATCTTGCAACAAAATCTTTAGTGGATTATCCCTTGGATGATGATGATCTCCAAGATAATTCAAAAATGAGACAATTGATACATCCACCATCAAGGGTTATGGTTGAGATACCTTGTAATGATAGGATGTTGATTAATTTTGAGATAGGTGGGTAAGTGGTGGATGATGTAAAATATTTATTATGCACATAATTTATGTCAAATGACCAATTCATCACCACAAATAAATTCAAGGACTTCCTCTTCAAGAATAAAAGTGAGGCTTTTAGGAAAAAAATATCAAAAGAGAACAAAAATGATATTGTCTCCCAAATATGGATTCTTGTCAATGTTGATCTAGAAACTATGACCCCCAAAAAGGGGATAGAAATAGTGAGAAAGATTGGTTGTCTTCTTTTAAAATTATGGGATATATCATCTAAAATTGTATTTGATACTATTAGGAGGAAAGAAGGTGATGACCTAGTATTATCTTTTGAAGAGTTGGAAGACACACTCTACTTTGGGTTAGGTTTTAATCAAAGGCATGGGATCTTGGAAATTTGGTCTATTTTTTTAGAGACAAATAAACCCCAAGTAATCAATAATATAAGTGAGTGAATGGGAAACTTGCTTTATAAAATATTGGGGGATACCATTACATTGCAAGGAGCAAAATATATAGTGAAAATTGCTATGTTTAGTGAAGCAACTATGAAGCAATTAGAAGAATGTACCTAGCTAAGATTAATGCTTTAAATTTAAAGCTTTACGAGTACGTCAATGTTGTTACAATATTGCTTCCTATGCCTCCATCTATTATTTATGATTATAAGGAAAATAAAGAGAAGATGGCTTTGACTCTAGAGGTTAGCTATTTAAAAAGGGAGGTCAAACAGAGAAAAAAGGAAAAGCAGAAGAAAAAAAATGAAAGAGAAGGAGAAAATCTCAAAGATTATGGATAGCCTATTAGACCAAAGGTTATCCTACATCTTACACCATCTTGAGACTTCTTAGAATGGATATGACATAATATATAATATCCCTTCTATCTATATCCAAGTAAAATCTTAGCTAAAGGGCCTCCAAGATGTTAGGATCCTAAGACAAGTTGATTGGGAAGATGATTGGTAGGTCTAATTTTGATATTAATACTCCAAGTGAAATACTAGCCATTTTGAAAATTTTAAATGTATCTAATGATAGTATTATTATTCATGAGAGTTTTCAACTAGCTATGGAGAAATCCCTTGAATCTTTTGAAGAGCTAGAGTGGGATATGATGCCCAAAATTTTATCACAAGATGGAGAGGTCAAGGCTTATAAATCATGCAGGTCTAAATTTAGAAATATTTTGTCTCCCCTCCTAGATTCTATTTTTCCATATGATAATATAGACATGGATAAGTTCAATATTTCAATGGATAAGTTAATAAAATTAAAAGAATTTTTAATAAAGTTTTTTGAGGCTACACAAATATAGATAATGATAAATTTTCTTCTCATCTAAATTGTGGCAAGTAGATTCTATGTTTTCCTTGGCCTTTAGAAAGTACCTTTGTAGCATGGGTAGAGAAATATAACTGGCATAATCATGCATCTACCAAATTTTTTCTTAATATACCTATCATAGGACTATCTTTGCAGTGAATTTTGTAACTATTTTTTTCTTCTAGTGTTGTACCTTTTTTGTCCTATTACAAGGCAGTTGCACCAACTTTGATTTGATCCTTTAGATGAGTTTTTAAATAAAAATTTGGCATTTGTTCATGGATCTAAGTTCTTTTCTCTCTTGTGTTCATAAAAGGGAATTATGGGCCATTTTTGAGGATCTCAAACATTTTGTAATCAGACAACACTATCTTAGACTGGTTAGGTCTTGTTCAAAGATTTTTAGGAAAGAAAATGAATGCAAGTGTAAAAATATTTGTATCTCAATACAAAATTTCAAAAGATAAAAATATATTTTGAAAAGGTTCAAGGATACTTGTCTCTAATGTATATTTTATTTCTCTTATGAATGAGATTTATGAAGGATATCTGGAGTTTGTCTTTACATCATTTTGTAGTGAATGCTTATTTTATGACTTCTATTAAACTAATAAAGTTATTTATTATATTTGAAAATTTGATTCTTTAAATGTTCAAGGATTGTTAAGAAGAATTGAATATGAATCAAAACATAGGAAATATTATTGTAAGCTAATAATAAAAGGTTTCCATGAAATTTGTATCTATATTTTTGTTTAGAAGATATTTACATGATCTTTTGACTTTGTTACCAATAGTTTAAGGCACCAAGCTGAGTAAGGAGATTAATCGTAGATTCAAGGTAATTCAAATTAAAAAAATCACTTGAAGTATTTTTTAATTTGTTCCTAAATTATATATGCTCTCAAAGCCATTATTAGACAAGTCTCCTAGAATTTGACCAATTCTAACAAATTTCCATGCATCTATGGTGTAGTATATGAGAATATCTCTGTTATATCAATATCTTGATGTGAACTAAGTAAAAAAATCATTAATATTATGAAGGGATACCCCCTAGGTTTAGCAAAACCTAAAGCGTAGAGGATCACAATTGTAATATTTTATCCTATCCATTGGCCAGTGACCTAAGAGTCTTGATTATGAGATTAAACTTACCTTTAGAGTCAATTAGATATCATTTGAAAAAATAAAATACCAAATACACCTAAATCAACTTCAAACCTACAAGCCTACAAAATAGACAAGGTGAGAAGGGTTATGCCATATAAGAGCTTACCTTGATCAAATCCTAGTGTGGTGTTT
>VDFB02168118.1:179771625-179782572 GCA_007258455.2 Sequoia sempervirens
GGAGATCCCACTTGTATTGTCATAACCTCAAGAATTTTGTCTTTATTGGCATGATGTGTTGGTGAAGGGGATTCAAATGTCACTTTATGATTGTCTTGCATCATGATAGTTTTCCTAGGAGGAGAGTTTTTAGGAGAGCAATAAGCCAAATGTTTTTGACATTCATAGGTTGGTTCTTCCAAAAGGACTTCATCGCAAGTAGGGGAATGATCAATGCTTGAATATTGTTTCTCAAGAGTGGTTTCATGAGGTGAAGGGGGAAAACTAAGATATTCATGACCCTCATTGAATGTGTTGTCTAACATCAAAGTATCTACTTCACAACTAGGAGAGATACTAGGAGAAGAAAAAATGTTGTCATGATTACCTATGGTTGTAGTGTCTTGTTTATCAATGTCTTATCCACTAAGAGAGGTAAGAGGAGAGAAACAACTAGGATTCTCAAAAATCTCATGAATTTGTTCTTCTACCAAAATATATTCATCACCAATAGGAGAGATATTAGGAGAGGAACAAGTATGATCGTTAGGAATGTCCAGGGTTGTAGTCTCTTTCACAAAAACACTCTCATAGGGAGGGGATAGGAAATATTTCTTAGCATGTTTGAATATGCAATACACTAACATTGTGTAAACACAAAGGAAAAGCACATGTAACCATTTCATGCAATGAACATTTCAGCAATATAAATACTGTATGTGCAAAGATGCAAAACATTCTTATCCAATAAATGCAAGATATGAAGAACGCAAACAATGTACATGTAAGAATGAAAAATAATTTTAGCAAACTTATGCAAAGTTTTAAGAATAGAAATATTGTATATGCAAAATTGAAAATTAATTTTATCAATGTTATGCAAAATTGCAGATATGGAAACATTTTCAGATGTAATGATATTTGTAATTGAAGTAATTTGAAGAATGAGTAATCTAAAATGATGTTTTTGAGCTAGATGCATAAAACAAATGTTCCAAAAACTTTACAAACTTATATTAAATGATACTAGGAGGCTTAGGAAGCACATAAATGAGGTTTCTGATGTTGAAATAGTCAATCAAAAATCTTGACAAGAATTGATTCGCCCAATATGGCAAATGAGTCCCCGTACTAGTTTTTTTGCAAAATTTTTAGAAGTTTTGAATTGTTTTTTATATGTTTTATGTTGTATGATGTAGACCTAAGATGGAGATGTACAATTAAAAAAAATTCAAGGAAAATATATGCAAAAATGTAAGCTAAATGACCTTTTTACTAATGCAAACATTTGAAACCCTAGATGCAAATTAACCAATGTAACTCTAATGCAAATTCAATGCTAGCTAGGATTGGGATGAAAATGGACTCGAAATCAGAAAATAAGATGTTTGAAAATTATGTTCACCAAAATGAACCATAGATTTTAAGGGGTGTGAAATGTTATGTCTCTTTTGCTCAATTAGGGTCTTTCACCTAATGAAAAGAGATAGATCCCACACCCAAAATCTATGTGCTTCACTCAATCTAATGTATGTATGATGAAATTATGACTAAATGAAATGATATAGATGTAACTAATTGATAAAATTGATTGATTAGGAATGTAAAACTATTGAAATGCAACTTGTTTGAAAACACATTGTGTAATACAAAAAACACCTAGAAATGAATGCTAATTATAACAAAAATGGATGAAATTGAAGAAATTTACCTGAGGTATGGAAGGAGGCTGTAAATGGAATGTGAAATGATGCTAATGATATAAATTTAGCCTACTAGGACTCATTTTCCACTCTGGGAGAATAAGTCCTAGTTTTGTGAAACTGATTCGGAACCTGTTTCGGACAAAAGGGTATCCAAAAATGTAGAAAACCTTGTTCAAGCCTGGAAATGGGAGTAATTCACCATCAATGGAAAATGAGTCCAATTTTGGATTTCTAAATATCCAAAAGAGGAAACAATAGCTCTCAGTTCGCACTTTGGCTTTCTACAGGTGTTTGCTTATGAAACTCTTATTTCTGAACCTGAAAGTGAGTTTTTATTGATCTTTTGACTTTTTCAATGAAGAGAAAACTTTAAAAAATTCACAATGCAATCTTCAATGATTTCTAAGCCTCCAATATTTCTAAATCTGTTAAAACACATGATAAGAGAGAGAAATGGTGAATGTTAGGGCATGGGGGTTTGCCTTGGTCAAACCCCTTTTAGGTAATTCAACCAAAATAGAGAAAGAATGTAATGAAGCATGAAAAAATGGATTAAATAAATTTCCATGATGTTTTATCTTGAATTTATAGAACAAAGCATCAAGAATTTTCCCTTGAATGTCTTAGGAAGCTAACTTAATGAGTTGCAATGATGAAACCATAACTTACTTGGCTTGATCGAGAATATAGATGATGAATGAATTGTGAAAATGAGTTAATGGATGTAAATTAGGGTTTAGAGACTTGATTTTATAGTCAATACACCTTATTTTCCCATTAATTGGATCCCTAAGGCCGGCATGTAAAAATATTAAACTTAACTTCCAAAATTTCCCACTCAAAAGTCAAAATTGGGGAATGGGTCCCACCTAGATGGGATTGATTCACCATGGATGGAAAATGGGTCCCACAGGGGTGATTTTTCTAGCTAAGATGCCAAGAAATAAGGAAATAAGGTTTTTATGATGACTTTATTGGGTATTTGATCAAATATTGCCTCAGGATGCACAATATGGGGTAATAGGGGCCTATTAATGATGATGTAAAGGTAAATTAGGGCTTCAGACATAGAATTCAATGTGAAAGTGTGATTAAGTACACTTTACAACACTAAAATGAGCTCCAAACAGCCTAGAAAGGCACAAGAACCAATGTGAATGTCCCAGACACATTACAACACTAGTTTAACATTAAGTTTATTTTTCAAGAATTCTATATTAATGTGAATATGTAATTAAATACATTTTATAATGTTGAATTAGGGAGAAATGGGTCCATTAAGTCTAGAGAAGCATGAAATTCCTTTACAAGACTTTAGAACACCTTTACAAGACAACATTAAATGCATTTGAAAGGGTCCAAGACCTAGTGTGGATGTGGAATACACCTCACAACACTGAATCAAAGCCCTATTTATTCCAATTTATCATCAATTATTTCCCAAATCAAGAAAGTTCCCTTTTTTCTATAATACAATGTGATTCAAGATGATGTGACTATAATATTTTTTTATGTTCTGAGTGTGAGCTTAAATGTTTAAGACTATTAGAAGCAATGATGGTGCAAGGGCACCTACACCTTGGAATGAAAGGGAAAAGAGTCCTTGAAGGTTCAACAAATTTCATGATGACAATAAAGTTTAGGATGGAATAAGAATGTTTTGTGCTTATTTAGGCTTAATAAGGTCTAAAAAGACCAATCACAATGTAATTGGGAACACCTTGGGGTCTCCATGCCTCTTGGAGGTATTGTTTATTTTTTTGTTTGTTGTCAAGAAGTTTGGGATGTAATAAGGTTCCAAGAACCATCTTTCATGTTTTGTAACAAGTTTTGGGTTTGGAGTCAAGTCTGGTTGTAAGAACAAGGCCTCCTTCCTCACCATGTGAACTTGGTGCATCTAGGAAAGTTAAGGAATTAAGATGCCTTGGTGTAACCAAGTATTTGAGAGGAGTCTCCTTGATTTTTTTGATGTTTTTTGTGGTGTTTTAACACCTTTTAAATGTTCATTGTAATTGGGATTCTTGAGAGTAGTATAAATTGCCTTAACTAGGCAATTAGGAGTCTAGTTTGGAATATTTTAAAAATTAGTTGTTTCCAACCTCCAACTAATTCAAAAATCAGTTGGAGGGCTTTGGAAATAGGTTTAAAAGGTTTAAATAGGCCTCTTTTGGTTGAGGCATGTTGATGGTGAAGTTTGGAGAAATTTTGTATAAAAAGAAACCTTGTTTTCCTTATTTTTTGTGTGTAAAATTGCTGCTAAAACACATGGTACGGCCTTATTATGTACTGTACATGAATAATACCATAATGGAAAGAGATATCCAGATTTTACTAAAAGTGGTCTGGAAAACCCTCAAAATTTGGGTTTGGTCTAAAAAGCTTTCTAGCTCGCCTTCTCCACTTGCTCATGGCCTGATTTTTGGTGGGAAGGAAAGGAAGATCATGTAATTTATGTTATTGAAGGTATTGGAGGATGGAAGGGGTTCTAGTGCAACTTTTGAGCAACCCTAGGCTTGGCATCTCTATGTGACAAGCCAAAATTTGTTGCAAAAATCTCATTTGAGGCAAAGATTTGTTGGTTTTCTTAAGAGATTTTGAGTCATTTCCAAGCCTCTTGATTGCATTTGGGTGTGTGGAGTTAAAATAGTGCTTAAGTTGATCATTAGTTGTATGGTGTATTAAGGAGTCTATCTAAGAGTATTTGAGAGAAGCTCTTAAGAGATTGTCTTCCCCTGCCACTCTACATCAAATGAGTAAAAGTTGTCTATATTTTTTGTCTACCTAAAGTTGCTAGAGGTAGTGAGCTGAAGGTTGTAGATGGTGTAGAGTTGTTGTGTTGGATCTTCCTATTTCTCTAAGGTAGCGAACCTCCCTGTAATAGTCTTCTTATATTCTCTTTCTATTCATATTTATGTGAGTTAATCCTCACTGTGGTTTTTCCTTGATTAGGGAGTTCCATGTAAATCTAGTGTTCTATGGTGTATGGTTGTGAAATGTTTTATGTTTCATTAGTTTACATTCATGTTGATCCATAATAAAGGTCTTAAGGTTAATGAGGGTTTGAATGTACAACTAATTCACCCCCCCATCTCAGTTGTCCTACCTAGAAACATTCTAAGAATGGACTAGAAACATGTAAGTGTAATGTCATAAAATTGAACCCCTTGCAATTTCACATAGATTTTTGTATCCACTTTAGTATCCACTCCCTTAGTATTGTTGTAGGCTCATTTTAGCCTTTGCATCATCCCTTTTCCCTTCTCAGGATGCTCAGGACCCCTTTTTAGTAGCTACCCTTGTTCCAACTTCGCATCAAACCTTGTGATTTTCTTGTGCTTGTCATTTTTTAGTCTGATTTGTTGGGACACTAATGCACCATGCAAACATTTGAACACTGCACTAGCATCCTATGACATTCTAATGTTCAAAAACTCATTTTCAAGTTCCTTGCCACTTGTCAGATACTTTTTTCAATGGTAACGGCTTGTGATGCCTTGTAATAGCTCAGGAAGCTCCTTTTCCCTCCTATTCTCTCTTTAAAAGATATCGTTTCAATCCATTTGACCTTCTTCTTAGTTTCTCTCTTGGAGACACTCTCTTCTCTCTTGCTCTCTTGCTTGCATATCTCTCTATATCTTTCTATAGTAGTCTCAAGCTCTCAAGCTCTCACAACACTCTTTGAAAATCTCTTGGCTCTCTCAGCATTTTCTCTTTCCTTGGCTTCCTTAAGCCTTGCAGGTGATATCTATTTCATTCCTTGTATTTTTGAGCATCTTAGGATTTTTCACATCCCCTTTCTTAGAATTTTAATATTTTTTCTATCTATCTATCACATGATATAGGTTATCCTCCTTGAGTGGGGATTGCTTTTATCACTTAGTATTTGCTTACTTTGTTCAATCTCTCTATCTGTATGGCTTTTTGTGGAGGTGAGAACACTAAAATGAGGGTTTGACTATGACAAGCCCCTAAATAGCCCCAACATTTTTCCCTTGATCTTATGTGTGTAGTTATTGAAGATATTTGCTTGCTAGAGGATTCATTACTTGGATTTTTGTGAGAACTTTCTTTATCCTCTTTAGTCTTATCATTTACTTTACCTTATTTAAGTTCTTTTAATTTTTGTTACTTTCCTGCATTCTGGAAGTTATAGTAATCAAATTGTTATTAGTCGCTTTACTATTTTCTATGATATTCTCAATTTTTGGTCCATACAAAATCCCAGTGCACCTTTGGGACTCTAGCACACCGTGTTGTTGTCTATTTTTTGTGTTGCCATCATTTGGCTAAGAATTCATTAGTTTTTCTAGAAGACCCTTGTGAATTACTCATTCTGATTCTAAAATTTCAGCTTTCTAGTTTGAGGTAGTTTAGGGAAGTTCATTCCCTAGGACTCTCTTGACAATAAAGAGACTCATGAGCAATGAATCCCCCTTCTCTACATTTTGGTGAACCTTATTTCATACTTTTAAAGTGATGCACCAGCCTTTGGCTGAATTGTTTATGGATTGTTTATTATATTTAAATTATTAGTTTCAAAATGAATTTAATATCCTCTTTTATCATTTCAATATATAATTTTATTCAAAATGTTAACGATGTTCCATTTCATGCATGTGATGGTGCCTTGGCTTTACCCATGTCAGTTGGTATCTTTGATCCTTCTCATGAAATTCCTCTTGCTTTGGAGGATATTTTGTTGCAAGAAGATGAAATCATTGATATCTTTCTTAACATTACTCTATGCTCTCTTCATTCCAATGTTCTCTTGTCTAGAGATGATGCATTATTGAATGATGAAGTTCCTCACACATTGAATCCTCCAAGGATAGATGTTGAGCATGTTTCTTCAAATGATTCCTCTATAATTTGTAAGGAATCTATAAATATCATCTATGTCTCTACCACACCTAAAAGGCCTAAGAGACCGATCATTTATCTAACGTCAGCTCATCCTTCTCCTAAAGATATTTGTTTTATTAATGGTGTTCCATTTGATAGTGATTCTTCTAACTCTTTCTAAGGCTCCCTCTTACAAAGTGGTATCCCATACTTATAATACTAGAAATAATAAATTAAATGTTAATCAACCTACTAATTTACCACCTTCTCAGCCAAGCTAAGTACTCAAGCACCTAAACCTACAAATAATGCACCCAATGATTACAGTCTTGATGAAAAAATCTATGTTACTCTAGCCAAGATCTCATTGTGGGACTTGCTTTAGTCTACTTTGGTTTATCAAGGTATGCTTTAGGAAGCCTTGCAAAAGATCCTCTTTCCTTCTTTTGCTAGGCTGAAAGTACATAATTAAGCAGACACTCTAATGATCATAGTCAACATTAATAAAATTAGCATTAGATGTACTTCTTAATGTATGCAGCATTGATCTATTACCTAAGATTAATATTGAATCTTTCTCTCTAGCTACCTCTTCTCTTGTTATTTGTCGATTCAATAATGTTGGTTGACAACCTTTAGGCGTGATAGTCTTGCCTTTAAGGTTTGGACCTGTTACTGTACCCACCCTTGTATATGTTATATAAAAAAAAAATACCATATAATCTTCTTGTTGGTAGACCATGAATTCATGTTATGAGCACAGTCCCATCTACCTTACATAAATCTATTAAGTTCATTTGTAATGTAATCAAGTAGTCATAGTTAGATCTAACC
Organism: Sequoia sempervirens; assembly: GCA_007258455.2. Lineage (NCBI taxonomy): Eukaryota > Viridiplantae > Streptophyta > Pinopsida > Cupressales > Cupressaceae > Sequoia > Sequoia sempervirens. Next base: position 179,778,987 of record VDFB02168118.1, read on the forward strand.
CTAATTTTGTACACTTATGTGAGATGGCAGTTGTCGATCAGGCTTCAATTATTCCTACTCTTATCCCTTCAATGTATTCTAATGTGTTGATGTCTACTCCAATGGTACTTGTTACACAAGATACTCTTAAGGTAGGTGTCCCTAAAGAAGATATAGTTAAAGAAATAAATCCTGAGTCTACTCCTTCTACATCGTAGGGTAATGTGAACAACAATTGTAATATCCTTGATGTTGATCCTTCCCTTCTAAGGAAGATGAGCACACCTCTATTAAAGTGGATAATGTTGGTAGTCCTATCAAGAAGGTTGGCGGTGATCCCATAGAAGAGTGTGATCCCCATTTCTAGAATAATACTCTCAATGTAGATCCTCCTCCTTCTCAAGATTTACAAACATGTTATGGCATTAACTTTAAACTTGTCTCTAAATATGGCAATGGGCATAAAGGTTGTGGGCATAATGAACAAGGCATTCAAGTCCCTATAGACTGTGTACCTCATAAATGTTGTAAGTATGAAGATGTTGATGCAAGAATGAAGGTGTTGTCATTGATTTCAACTGGTTAATTGGTTATCAACTAGTTGCTATTGCCATTAGTGTCATGGATGAAGGTTATTAGCTATATATGTCAAGGATATTGCAAAAATTGTAATGAAGAAAGGTTGTGGGTATTCATTGTTTGCTCTCAATTTTGCTCCAAGATTTTCTCCTATGTTTGTGTGGTTTAGATATGTTAATCATGGTTGTTGAAGGTTGCTATATCCAAATTTTGGGATTCTGTATTTTTGTAGAGTATGAGATATGTTCACCAGTTGTGAACTATGTTTTTTAATATATTTGACAGAGGTCCAAGAGAAACATAGTTGCTCTAGATTTCTTCTTCTTTGAGTTTTATGAATGTGGTTCTGGAGATAAATAGATATGTTCGTATTGAAGATAATTTTTCTATCTAGAAAGATTGGACTATGCTAAGGTTGTGTGTGCTTAATTATTCTATGTGTTTTACATTGGTTTGGTTGACTGTGTGTTAAACACTACTTGAAAAAGTACATGAAGCATGTTGGGACTTATTTAGGTCCTCATTAAGTGTGTGTTTGAGTCACCCTCATTCTAATTCCACCCTAGAATTTTTTGGCACCAACCTAATTTTTTATTTTGTAATACAGATGGTGTGTATGGCCGACTTTGGATATGTTTCAAAGTTGAAGATGGTATAAATATAGATTAGGATGCTTGTTGAAATAGAAAGAAAAAATGCAAGGAAGATAGATGCAAGACAGATGTGAAACAGTGTGTATGTGATGTGAGATTAAGAGATTAGTGTGAAATCTAATTGTGAGGTTCTAGAAGCAGTGAGTTGAAGGTGTACTCTATCATTCAAGTATGCCTACAAGTTTGTGAGTGAACTATGGTGGAAATCTCAGTTGCATTAAGATTGTCTTCTCTTTGTAATGAATCTCTTATATCTTCTTTGTATATGTGTGGTAGTGACCCCTTTAGGTGGTTAACCCTTGTTGGACAATGAGTCATAATCAAGATAGTGATTCGTATTTTGGTAGTGAGCCTTTGTATTTGGTTTTGATATTCTCTATATTGTGAGCTAATCCTCACCATGGTTTTTCCCTTATTGGGTTTTCCACGTAAATTTGGTGTTGCTATGTGTATATAATTTTTTATTCTTTTAGTTTCTACATTTGCACTTAATGATTAATCATATTAGAAGAGTAAAAGTTTTATGTATGGTAACTGAATTAATCAATGGTGATTTGTTGTACAATGAAAATTTACTACAACTGATTCAACCCCCCTCTTAGTTGTTTTGCTCAAAAATTGGTAGCAGAGTGAGGTTCCTTGGAGAAGAGCTTAACTTCTTAAGTAAGGTCCGAGATGGCGAGCAAGATCACTATTGAGTGTCCTAGGTTTGATGGGACTAATTATGGCATCTAGAGAATAAAGATGGAAGGCTATCTGGAATACTATGGATATGATGTCGAGAAAGCTTACAAGACTGCATATACTACTCCTGCTAATGGTCCAAGTTCAGCTAATGAAATAAAGGAACATGAAGTGAATAACAAGGAAAAGTATATTATGATGAATAGTCTTTCATAGTCTAAATTGATTAAGGTTTCAAATCTAAAGACTACCAAAGAAGTCTAGGATGCATTAGAAAAAAATCATGTAGGGAATGAAAAGATCAAAGAAGTAAAGTTACAAAACTTGGAAGCACAATTTGAGACCTTGCATATGTCTGAAGATGAGAACATTAAATCCTATGTATAGAGAGTGGATGAGCTAGTAGGTGAAATGTGAGGACTTAGTGGAATAATGGATGAACCTAGGATAATGAAGAAGATTCTTAAAACTCTTCCTAATGCATACAATGAAAAGGTATCTGCTATTAAAGAAGATGTGGATTACAAGACTAATACTAAAGATCAATTGTTGGGTACTTTGACATCATATGAAATGAGAAAACCAAATTTGAGAAATGGATCCAAATCAAAAACTACTTTTAAGGCTAAAACTAGTGAATATTTGGACAAAGAAAATCTCGATGAGGTGGAAATTAACTTTGTGAGAAGGATAAAAAAGGGCTCCACTAAGTATGATGGTAAGTTACCTTTTAAATTCTTTAATTGTGGAGGAATTAGTCATTATGCTTCAAGATGTCTAGAAAGAGCTAAAAGGAACAAAAAAAATAGAATAAACAAGGGAAAAAAATAAGAAGATCAACATAGCATATTATGGTAATGAAGACACTGATATTTCTGATGAAGACTCTAATTATGGAGATTTTAATGATGATGAATGCTTGTTCTTGGCTATAAAAGATGAGTCTACTTCTACTAACACTAAAAGATAGGTGAAAGAAAATACTTTAGAAGACAGTGTGAAGGTACAGTTTTTTCTCCTCTTCATGCTAAACAAGAAAAGAACTATTGGTTTGTTGATAGTGGATTTTCACATCACATTACTAGTGATAAGAGAAGTTTGTTAAGCTTGAAAATTATGATGGTGGCTTAGTTAAATTTGAAGATGATATTCGTGCTAAAATTTGTGGAATAGGTTCAGAAAGTTTTGATGGAAAGAATAATACTGATGATGTCTACTATATTAAGTGTTTAAGGCATAATATTTTAAGTGTTGGATAGATGTGTAGTAAATGATATAATATTTTATTTGAGGATTAAAGATGTGAAATCATGAAAGGATCTTGAATAGTGATTACTACTGGTAAGAAGTTTGAACGAAACATTTATCAAGTTAAGGGTGTTGATGGACATTGCTTTATGACTCATATTAATGACAGTTGGTTGTGGCATTGAAGGATGTGTCATGAATTTTGATAACTTGGAAAGAATCAATGTTGTGCATGTTGTAAGAGATCTACCGAGGATTACAAAGTCGGTTAATGATATCTACAAGAATTTCCAATTTGGACAGTAAGCTAAAAACAACCTCATATCAAAGGAACAATCTACTATCGGACTACAAGATTTGATTCACATAGATCTCTATAGTCCTACAAGAGTGAGAAGTCTACAAGGTGACAGGTATTTATGCTTTTGATTGATGATTACTCG